>CM034046.1:8158786-8332836 GCA_019804595.1 Bruguiera parviflora
GCAAGAGACACTTAGGTTAAATTATATCGTGAATTATTGAATAACGTTAAGCCCTAAAAAGAACTTAACTAGAGTTCATATCTCATTCTTTACAACTTTCACATCAACATCCCTAAGACTATCATAAAGTCACATTTAAAGACATTCTCTTTATAAATCATTAAGGAAGCATTTCCCTTATGGCCAAGGAAATCCTATTCTTAGGGTATTGTTAAATGGTCATAGGCAGCACGTGTAACTTATCTTTCTTGTGTTGGATAAAGGCATGTAGATGTGTCCTTAGAAAGGTAACTTAAAGTTTTCATTTATGGGTAAGTGGTATGAAACCTTCCTAACACCAAAGGCGATTAGCTCATTATTTCTAGCCATTAAAGGTACATGTCAAAGATAGACAACTTTAGGGAAAAAGATATCTAAGTAGGGGGATAATAAAGTATTTTTATCAAAACCACAAGTGAATAGGAATGGTTACACCATGTAAATTTTATTTTCATAAATAAAGAATATTTTAGTGTTTTTTGCTTGTGTGCTATTTTTTTATTTTTACAAACTTTAGGTCTTCAAGTTTTTAATAATCATTCTACACTTATTTTATACCATGACATATGTTGGGGACTTTGTTACTAGCTTTCCAATAAAGGTTTCTTGACCCTTTGGTTATGAGATTAAGTCATGTTCTATAGATATACTATTACATTTATGTATGCTTGCTCACATGCATCTTTTAAAAGGTTTAAGTTAGGGCATAACTCCTTATTATTATTCTATTCATTAGATTAATACTTTTATTTATTTGGTTTACCTATCTTAAGGGAGATTGCAACCTCTATTCATTAGAAGAAAGGCATCTTACTAGTTATGGTCTTTAAGGTTGTTTATATGCCTATGAGGCTCATGGAAGTTTGCCTATAAGCCTTTTGCTTTTCTAAGTTGCTTCTCAAGTCCTTTGATGATGATTTGATTGGTTACCTTAACTTACTTATTGGTTTAAGAGTGTTTTATAGCTACAAACTTGGAATTGATTCACTAATTTTTGTAAAAAATCCTAAACTTGGTGTTTTCAAATTGCTTATCATTATCAATAATGATGGCAAAAGGAATGTCGTGGCAACATATAATGGAATCCTAAATGAAGGCTTATATATATATATACATATTAATGATTGAAGTTAAGGCTTCCACCTCTACTTACTTAGTAAAGTAATCCACCATTACCATAACAAATTTTCATCCTTTTATGGCATTAAGAAATAATGCTATGATGTCCAATTTTTATTGTATAAAGGGCTTGGAGAGGATTTGCTTAAGTTTTTGGTGGTTAAAAGTTAATGGATGTTTAAGAATCTTTGATAAATGTTGCATTTTTTTACAAACGCTTGCACATCATTATCCATGTTTTTATGGCATGGATGATTGAAGTTAAGGGTTTGGCCTCTAATCATTTAGTAAAGTAATCCACCATTACCATAGCAAATTTTCTTCCTCTAATGGCATTAAGAAGTAATGTTATAATGTCCAATTTCCAATGTGCAAAGGGCTTGAGGAGGATTTTCCTAAGTTTTAGTAGTTAAAAGTTAATAGATGTTTGAGAATCTTTTGACAAATGTTACACCTTTATACAAATGCTTGCATATTATCATCCATACTTGGTTACTAAAACCTAATCTCATTGCTTTCTTAGCTAGATTCCTTGCTTAAATGTAGTTATCATATGCCTCCTCATGAATTTTGTGAAGGATATATTCCACCTTTTATTTTGTTAGGCATGTAAGTATTGCATAAAAAGCCTTCCTTCAATGATTGAGTACTATACAACTTTTAGTTGTAGATGCCTTACTTTGTTCCTTTCCTCAAGCACTTCTCTTTTCTATAAGAATTTGTTAATTGGATTGATAAAAGAGGGATTAGAGCCAATTAAAAGTGTTTATTACTGTTGTATTTTGTTGTTGGGCTTTATCAACTTTAAGGATAATTGTTATTTAACAAGGGTGTGTACCTTAAAATTCTCTGTGTCATGGACCTTTTTTAACATGAAAGTAGCCGATTTTTTTTGGAATATTGTTTATATGCTTTGAACTAATTAAAAGTACTTTATTATGTTCTCCCTTTAAGCTTTAAATCTTAATTAATTTGCCCAATTATAAGTTAAAAATCATTGTATCATTGTTTAATCCATGAGGCCTTTGCTATATTAAGGCTAATGATGAGGACTTTGTAATTAGTTTCATTGTTAAAGGCTATAAAGTCAAACTTTAATGCATACTTAAAGGTTACCTTGTTTAGCCTTACAAAAACTAGCCTAGTTCACTTTCACCTTTGACTTAAGATCTATTTACGTGTTGCCCATGGCTCGTAAGGCAATTTTGAATGTTCTTAAGTTTTGAACATTGCATATTTATTGATAAAATCCACTAATGTTTAGGCTTTTAAGGCTTTATAAGGCTAAAATTGGATATGGAATTCCTTAAGCTTGACAGATCATTATTTGAGCTAAAACATTTATAGAAAGAAGGTTAGTTGACAATTTTTGAAAAACATCAAGGAATTAAGAGAATTGCTTTTCTATTTGATACTACTTAAGTCTTAAAAGGAGAAGAAATGTGAGAGGTCTAAGGTTTTGATAATCGAGTCATTAAAACACATCATTAATTGTTTCTTTTCACTACTATTATCTTTTTCTACTTTTATGACTTCGTTTTGTTCCTTTTCTCCCTTTGAATTCTCATAACCTTAGGGTGTTTTCTCTTTAGTGTATGGCCTTGCTCTTTTCCACCTTTTTCAAACTTCTTTTCATTCCTTGAACTTATGGCTTTCACTTGTTCTTTAGGATTTTTCTTTGTATTGTTAAGGAAGATATTGTGTGCTCTTTCAGAGAGAACATTAACTAATTGCTTAATCTATGACTTTAAGCTTTTGATAAAAGTTTCTTGATTTTGGAACCTACTTTTGATACTGGATACAAATCATTTTGTCAACTCCTTCAAGTTAGACTTCTTCTTTTAAGGTGAAAATTCTAGAGGTGGCAACTTCATTGGTTTATTGTTATTCTATGAAAATTTTGGATGATTTTGCAAACTATGATTATATGTGTTGGAGAAAGGATTACCTACTTATTTCTTGTTAAAATCATCAATAAAATTAGCATGCTTAATTGATTGTGGAAAGAATTACCTACCTAGTATTTGATACTAATATGCTCCATAAAATTCACAATTTATGCTTTACATATGCATGATTGATGCACTTATATTGTCAATCTATTTAGTAATTTAATTTGAGCTAACAAGGTAATAAAGGAGTTTATTTCATGGACCCTTTTAGCTTTCTTAGTTACTAAGCTCTCTGATTGCTATTGATAACTATTAGAAATCATCTCCTTCAACAAGTCATATATCTTTTTTAATGTCTTTCTTGTGGTAGTAGTACCTGTTACTGCATTAATCATGGAATAATTAGTGAGAAATAAACCATTAGAGAAGGTCTATACTTGTAGCTAAATAAGTAGACTATGATGTTGTCACTTCTTAAGTAAATTTTTAAATCTCTCTTATGCTTCATATAAAGATTCTATCTTTAGCTACATGAAACTAATGTATGATTTACGGTGGTTTAAACCTTTCATAATGACAAGTTTTTCCTTGTTTGATTAGATAGTCATTAATAGGGAGCTTTACTCCTTTAAGATCTTTATCCATGAAAATAATGTGAACATCTTTATTATCAATATTAAGTTGAATTCTTGTACTTGCACATTTAACACTCTTATGGCATGTGACTTTCTCAAGGCATAGTTATTTCCTCTTTCCATTATTATTATCTAGATCTTCCCATAAATAGTCCTTAATTTTGTCTCCAAAGGGGTAATTCTCCTAGGTTATTAGACCTTGGCTGGGCATCTTGATCTCCTTTCAAGGATTTGGTATCATACTTATTGCATTACTCATTTTGTCAATTACCTATGTTGTCATTACAACATACAAGTTAAGGTGAGTCTTTGTATCAAGGCCATTATTTTGTTTATGAACACCTAATTTTCCTTTGCAGTGTGGAAATGATCTTAATAATACTGCAATATTTTTCTTTGTCTTAGTGGTCTAAATGGGATTTTAATTTCTAAAGTTGATTCAAAAGGTCTTGTTTTTGAACTTCCATCAAAATTTGTGATCTCAACATTGTTAAGGAAGCATAATTGTTATATCTTGGTTTATTAAGACTATTGTTCCTTTACTTATTTAGGTAATAAAAATTATAATTTCTTCTATGGCCTTGCTCCATGTTACAACCTTCCTTGTTGAACCTACTATTAAAGACTTGGGCATCTTTTTATTTTTTCACACATCCATTCTTTATTGTGCTTTTGAATCTTTTTCTTAAGGATAATTTGATTAAGGATTTTGGACAATAGTAGCTAGAAATTGTGGCTAGAAACATGCTTGGCTCCATCACCTTGACTTTAGCATTTTCATGTTAAAGTGCTCCATGAAGTCATAAAAGGTTTTGTTTATATATTGTTGCATTGCTACTTTCTTCATTCTATCATAATTGTTTAAAGTAAAGAGCTTAAACTTCTTTAAGATAAAGGCATCTTACATTCATTTAAGAAAATGAGCCTAAGGCCATTCCTTTACTCTTATGATAGGAATTGATGTTGCTGTATAAGGGAAGCTATTTCTTTGTGCATTTTGTAGGATAGGGGTGCCTTTAATTTAGGGGTAGGCAATTGTCTTAAATTAGTCTTTGCATGCTATGGTGAGAGGCTAAATGATTGCAAGAGTGGTGAGCATTATGGTAGGCTAACAAGATGGCAAGCATGTCGTATTCTTATGTAGGCATATTAATTTCCTATACACCTTGTCAATATTTCTTTCTTAAGGAGGAGGGGTAAGGCATGGTCTCTATCACCTTTTCCAATAAAGGTACTGATAGGTAATTAATGTTAGTTTAGTAGATAAGTATTATCTTTTCCTATGTATTAGACAAATAGGCCTCCTCTTGCCTCCTCTTGCTTTCCATTGGTCCCTAAAATGGGGATTAGAAAAGTAGTAAGGAACTTGAGTTACATCCAAAGCTACTAGAGTAATCATAAAATTATCTATTATGTTTAAAGATAAGTTTGGTAATGTGGTTATGTTATTTATGGGTGTTTGGTTTAAAGTGGGATATAGGGTTATCCCTTATTTTCTTAGACTTATCATTTTAACACTTTTATTTGAAGAGAAGGTGACAAAGGTAGTCATGAGACACTGGCCTATTTAAGCAAAAGGCTAGTTCTCTTTGTCAAGCTTTATAGATTAAAAAAATTGCTAACTTAAAGTGGTTTGCACTTGAAAGGTGTAGCTATGTTACAGTGACTACCTTTAGAAACAAAGAAAAGGAAAGAAGGGAAGGACACATAGTATTTCGTTCCATAAATAAGCCGAACGATAAAAGTGGTATCACGTGCTAGATGGACTAAGTAATAGATTTATCGCCTATAAGAAAGATGCATGATTAAGGAATTAAAGATAACCTTTAATGTTAACACTTTAATGCTTAAGTTAATCCAAGTAGATAAGGATGTAGAGTAAAATGGGTGTAAAGACTAACAATGATTTCATACTTAGCAAAAATGCCTTAATACATAGTTTTAGTGTTGATGTAGTAAGAATGCAAAAATATTCTTAACTCATCTTGCTCTTGGAGGTGATTGGCCTAAGTGCTTAGTAAATTTATTCCTTATTATATACATACATGTAGATACATAATATAAATAATACAATATATGTAATGCATAAAATATAAACATTTAATTGGTCATATATCTTATATATTATCTTATATATTTTTATACTAATTATTATATATATATATATATATATATATATATATATAATGAAAAAATAATAATATATTTTTACTTATTTTAATATATGATTAAAAAAATTATTAGAAAATAAATTTAATTTTTTAAAGATTACTAAGTTATTTTGCAAGTTAACCTTAATTTGACCTAAACCCAAGTTATCCTAAAACAACATAAAAATGACTTGTACTCGAAGTGACTTTACCCAAATGACTTGACTTGACTTGTTTGACACATCTAATTATTATATTTTTAGAACTACTTTATGAAAAAATATATAAATGTTTACATAAAACTACTTAAGATACTCTCACTTACCAAGTCGGTAGTTTCTTACTCCTTTGCTTTAAAGCAAGGAGATATAATTGATGATTTAAAGCTTTGTTTATGTAAAACATTTTCTTAAAAATTTCTTTCTTAAAAAATAAGGTATCTTTTGGTGTTTAGCTACAATTTAGAAATTTGCTAAAAAATATTTTCTTGTATTTCACATATATATAGAGGAAAACTATTAGTTTTTAGAAAATCATAACAAAGATCTTATGAAAATACAAATTGTGATTTATTATAAAACACTCTTTTATACCCTTTGTTCATCTTTTTCTCTTTATTTATTTCTCTTCCCTTATTTTCTCTCCCTTTCTTATGACCTATCTACCTTTCTTTTTCCTATCACTCTCCCACGTCAAAATCATAGAAATTGCTAAATTTAAAATGCTTAGCCTTAAGTATTATACAAATATTCATAACATTAAGATGCATATGTGCAATAATGGAAAGGAAACGCAAATATTGAAAATTAAAGCATTTACCATAAACAAGTTTTGTTGATATTCTCCTCTGTAATCATATTTAATTTGAATAAAACTCGGATATTGGAAAGATAGATCTACTTCTTAGGGATATACACAATATTAACAATGAATGACAATTGTTTAGGCTTAAGCTTTTAAACAGTTATATCCCTTAAAGGTTATATCAATATCTTTGAATAATGTAGATATGATCTAAGAAGAAGAAAGAAAAATAGACTACATTACAAGCTCACTATATAAGTATGCATACATGCTAGCTATATAATCTAAATTGTATGATAAAATCTAACTCTATTCCCTACATATAATCAACTTCATGTGCAATGTACAAGTTTCTTCACTTTTAGTTTTGGTAGCTCTTCCATATTTTATTTGAGTATTTTATTCTAGTTTAAGCTACTAATTCATTATTGTATTTTTCTCTAATGGTCATGTATCATCCAAAGGCCATGTTCCTAAACAATCGTGTAGTTATTTATCTATCAATTTTTGAATAGGAGTATTGAAGAACAGAAAATTTTGTTAGTTTGATACTCTTGAAAGATAAGTTGGTAATTATGTTAACAAATTGATGTGAAAAATTTTACCTAAATCCATTCAAAGCCAAGAAAGAGTGTTGTGCCCTTTAAAGAGAGAAAGGTATATCTTTTCCATTTACCTTCTTTTACATCACCTTGCTACGTTTATAACAAAGAAAGGGATAATGATATCTGATTTGAGGATTTGGAACAACATGATCACAAAATGAAGGTTAAAAATATATAGATTTTATAATTAATCATAATCCCGATTAAAATCCTTAGTAATCAAAATGACTTCATTCTAAAACTTGGAAAACATAACCACTAAAATCTCTCTCCTAACCATTTGAAGCAAAAAAAAAAAAAAAACACAAAAAAAATGTAGCCAACACACAAGAAAAAAGAAAAATCATAGCAAAAAAAAAAAACAAAAACCAAAAAAAGCCATTTAGTAGCATATCAAGACCTTTTAAAAATAATGACTTTCCTTAATTCCAAACATTTACCTCCAAATTTAGTGGTAAATCAAGTCATCTCATCATTTATAGTAAAAAAAAAAAACCCAAGACTCATCAAAAATAAAAAAAGAAAAAAAAAAGGTCCAAAAGATCAGCAACACTTATTTCCAAAATACTACCTTTACCATTCTCTCATCTAACATAAGTGGAAATTAAACTAAGAAAATTTAAAGTAATAAAAGAGTAAAGAGCATCTATAGAAGGAAAAGAAAGCTTAAACAAAAAAATATAGAGAAAATAGAAAAGCTATAAGCTCTTTCAACTAATCTTTGCGTGTTCTCAATATATTCAGTACTATAACAAGGCATAATATTCGATTGGTAATGTCATGAGTCTTTCTCTCTCTCTCTCTCTCTCTCTCTCTCTCTTCTTTCTATGTCTTCTCTTTTTATTTCTTACTTAATTGCGTTACGAAAAATAACTTGTTTTACGCTAAAAACATTTAATTTTTAATTTGATTATTTTTTTCCATTAATCTATATTTTTTGCTTTACAAAATATGAGAAAATGAAGAATACTTTTTTCAAGAAAATATTTTTCAAAACAAGTAAACCCTAATAGTAAAAACTAATAACATTTAATGTCAAGATGTGATGCTAAACCTAGGGTTTAATCTTAAAGCTACTTAAAAAGCAACCAAGTCAATACTAATAGGTAAAATCTTGGATGAAAAACTCCTTAATTTGTGCATAGTCAGAAATACTTCCACAAAAGTTTAGAGCATCGAAGTGGGTTAAGGGGTGTAAGACCTAAAGTATAATAAATTTCTATCCTATTTTGATAGTGAAGCAAATTGAAAAAAGGCCCTTATATTATATGGCCAACAGTTACTTGGTCCTTAAAGAACGGCCACCACATCTATCACTATATGAGATTCATTTCTCTAAATCCAAGTTATGGATTTAAGTTAATGAGGAAGGAGAACACTTAGAAAATTGGCAATTTGTTTGCAAGGTTAAAGGAGAATGATTTCACCTTAGATAATTTGCTTTATTGATGTAGTTTTATGGACATTTTTATTAATTTTTGGATAGATGTACCCTTAAGAATAAGTTTCTATAACAAAATAACCAGTGGGGATGTTGATTAGGTGTCCTTTAGATATAAAAGACTATAAGATTTTGACTATGATTATAGACATCTACAACACCTAGATAAATTATTTGGTTTTTGTAATAAGGGTGATAAGTCTACCTTATATAGGTGGTATTAAAAACTCAAATTGAAATTAATACTAGCATCAATATTTAGCAAAAAGTTTTAAAGATTTAAGATTAGATGGAATTGAGAGAGAGTACTAATGTTGGTTTAAGCTTTAATGAGTAATATGAACTTCGTTTATATGTAAACGGAACCCAACACCAATGTTGGTATAGGATCGTTCTATCAAAGGTTAAGGGATTTGGAGTTCTGACCCAATGCTTATAAACAACCAAGAACCAGAACTATAAGATTCAGACGTTACTCCTAACAACAACAACGTTAAAGAAGATAAGTCTAGGGAACCAACACACGCAAGTATGAAAGTTCAGAATTAGTTCTCCAAGAACTAAAGAAAATAGCTCATACACTCATGAAAACGGGTCTCCTCTCCCAGCCACCCTTTTTGCCCTTTTTATATGCTAACTCCCAAAAACCCTAACTAATAAGCTGGTCTTACTAAGAGAATTCATCCAACCCACTAAATAAGCTAGGCTTAATAAGGAATTTCGTCCAGCCCACTAAATAAGCTGGGCTTAATAAGGAATTTTGTCCAACCCACTAAATAATAATAAAAACACATGAAAATAACCCACTTAAAGGCCCAATCATGGGCTCTTAAATCCAACTTCCTTCCCAAGGCCATGGTTCACAAATTCCTCCACAAATGACACATTCGCAAGCCCTGGTGAAGACTTCATCCTCCTTAACTCGTACTTGGTAACTTCCTGATAGTAAATGTCGCACAACAGGTTGTTAAGAGCTTCCTTTATTTTCTTTGACCTTGCCCTTGTCATTGGTCCTCCAAGGTTTTGCAAAGTATCTACTCCCTTGTCGATTTGAGCTGGTACAATATGGTTTCCATCATTCCCGCTCTCCTCAAAATGATTTGTCCTCAAATCAGCATCTACATCATCAAAGAGAAAAGGAGAAAGGTCAGAAACATTAAATGTTGTAGTCACATTATACTCACCTGACAAGTCAAGTTTATATGCATTATCATTAACTCTTGCAACCACTTGAAAAGGACCATCTCCTCTTGGTTGCAACTTTGATTTTCTTTGCTTAGGAAATCTATCCTTCCGCAAATGTACCCAAACCCAATCACTAGGTTCAAAAGTGATATGCTTGCGACCTTTATTGGCTTGTGTTTCATATTGTTTAGTTCTTCTCTCAGTGTTAAGCCTAGCTTTCTCATGAAGTTGCCTAACCACTTCCGCCTTCTTTTTCCCATCTACATTAACCCTATCCTGTATAGGCAATGGTACTAAATTCAAAGGCAACAATGGATTAAAACCATAAACAAACTCGAAAGGAGAATAACCTGTAGCACTATGAACAACACGATTATAGGCAAACTCTACACAAGGCAAACATTCTTCCCAAGTTTTAGAGTTCTTATGAATAACGGCACGTAACAATGTACCAAAAGTTTGATTTACTACCTCAATTTGTCCATCAGTTTATGGATGGCAGGTTGTAGAAAACAACAACTTTGTTCCAAGCTTACCCCACAATGCTTTCTAAAAATGGCTCAAAAATTTTGCATCACGGTCTGACACAATACTCTTCGGCACTCCATGTAAGCGAACAATCTCTTTAAAGAATAAGTTTGTTATTTTGTTGATAGCTCTACAATCGACACACATCCTCCAAAATCCATCTTTCTTTGGCATAAGCAACACTGGCACTGCACATAGACTCATGCTCTCCTTTATATGTCCCTTCTTCATCAACTCATCAACTTGCCTCTGAAGCTCCTTTGTCTCCTCAGGATTACTTCTATATGCTGGCTTATTGGGAATGGGAGCTCCAAGAATAAGATTAATATGATGTTCAATCCCTCTCCTTGGTGGCAAACCATCTGAGATCTCCTAAAGGAACACATCACTATAATCCTGCAACAAAGATGAAATAGCACTAGGCAAAGATGAATCAAGGTTAGTGTTAGAGAAATAAGAATCCTTGTAAAGGATTAAAATCATTTGTTGCCTAGCTTAGAAGGCAACCCTAACATCTGCTCCTTTTGCAAACAGACTCATTAGTTTTCTTTCATCTTCACTCTTGTGAACCTGACCACTCTCATACTTAGCACTCTCAAATGCATTTATCTTCTTTTTCCCTCCTGCACTTTCTTTTCTCTCAACTCTCTCTTTCTTTTTGCTCATCCTCTTTTGCTCACTTTCATAAAGTCTCACTTGGTCTTCATACACCTATTTTGGAATCAATGGTGCCAGTGTAAATGGTCTTCCATCTATGGTGAATGAATAACGGTTCTTGTAACCATCATGCAAAACTTTTCTGTCAAATTGCCAAGGACGGCCCAATAACAAATGTTCGATCTGCATAGGTACAACATCACAAGACAATTCGTCCTTATATCTACCAATGGAAAATGGAACCACAACTTGTTTAGTCACTTTTACCACTCCACTGTCATTCAACCATTGCAAATTATATGGCCTAGGATGTTTGGTTATAGGCAAGTTCAATTTTTCCACCAACTCTGTACTTGCTACATTAGTGTAACTACCTTTATCGATTATCAAGTAACAAAGTCTATCTTGAACTAAACATCAAGTATGGAAAATATTTTCCCGCTGAATCTCAGCATCATTCTCCTCCTTAACCTACGCACTAAGGACTCTCCTTGCTACTAAAAGCCTTCCACCATGCTCCAGATACTCTATCCCTTCATCAACATCACTAACATCCTCTAATGGAGGCATTTGGTCTTCATCACTAGCATCACTGCCAAACACATAGTCACCATTCTCTTTGAGGTACATGGTTCTCTTGTTGGGACATTATGAAGCCACATGACACCTACCTAAACATTTAAAGCATTTGATGTCTTTAGTTTTTCCATGGGTGCCCTCAAGTTTTTCTTCAAATTTGCCCCTCTCTAGGCTGCCCCCACTAGTCTTGGGTCTATGTGAATTGCCTTTTTGCATAGAAGTCATCTTCTCTTCCTTCTTCCCCCAATTCGGCTTCCAAAAAGATGAACCTAAGTTTTGCTTGTGACCACAAGTGCTCTTTCCCTTAAGTTGCCTCTCAACTTTCATGGCAATGTGTACCATGTCTTCAAGCTCTACATAGTGTTGCAGCTCTACCACATCAGCTATGCTCTTATTCAACCCTTGGAGGAACCTAGCCATGGTTGCCTCTTTATCCTCCATTACATTTGCCCTAACCATAGTAAATTCCATCTCCTTATGATACTCTTCCACACTCTTGGAACCTTATGTAAGGCTCTGTAACTTGTTATTCAAATCCCTATAATAAGAGTTGGGAACAAATCTCCTTCTCATCACAGTCTTCAACTCATTCCAAGTTTCTATGGTTCTCTCAAAATTCCTTCTCCTTGTGGTAACTTGCTGGTCCCACCATACTACAGCATAATCAGTGAACTCTGCCACAGCTAACTTCACCTTCTTCTCCTCGGAGAAGTTATGGCACTCATATATTAATTCTACCCTTCGTTCCCAATCCAAATAGACATCAGGGTTAGCTTTCCCTTGGAAAGAAGGTATTTTCATTTTAATACTACTAAGATTTTTGTCTACTCCTTCCTCTTCTCTATTTCTGTTATCCCAACCTCCATTGTACCTATCATAAACATTTCCATTGCCTCTTGCTCCTCTACCATTCCTATTACCACGTCCTCCTCTAAAACCACCTCTGAAGTTTCTACTAGCATTATCATTGTCATCATAATAATCATCACCATCTTCACCAAGGTCATGTTCAAATTGCTCCTTTATGACCCTCCCAGCTGGCCTCTTAGGATTGGCACTTGATTCCCCTTCTATTTGATCCATCTTGTCTCGAACTTCCCAAAGTGCTTGGTCAATCCTATCAAACTTCTGTTCTAAGAATTTGGAACAACTGCTTCCTCCTCTACATGTGGGAAACTGCCTTCTTTATCATTAGACATCGTACATGCAAGATTGTTAGTAAATAAAGAATATGCCTCATAAAACTCATTGCCTTGCGTGTTTGCTCTCCACTCAACTACAGTAGTCCTCAACTCTCGTGTTTCACACAATAAATTGCAAAACTCTAAGAGCTCTTTTAGTAGTCCCAAGCAAATTAAATTCAGAACAAACAAAACTTGAATATATCAATCCTAGACTTACCTCTTCAGAGAAGTAACAAGACCAAAAAGATGGGCAATAAAGCAAACAAAATGACAAGAAATTCAATGATATGAGCAGTGAAATTGGACAACAATCAATTATCAAATATAATTGAGAAAATGACCAATTGAGCAATGAACCCATTTTTTTTTTTTTTTGGTTAACTAATGGGTATTTCTGTGGAAGAAACAAATATCAGAAAAGAAACCCATGAAATACATGATTTTGTTTTTGTTTTTTTTTGGTTTTTTTTTTGCATTTTTTGTTTCTCTTTTTGATTATTCAACCAATAACGAAGAATACATGAAAGATATGATAACAACAATATAACTAACCTGAGTTACCAAATGATACGAACTCCGTTTATATGTAAACGGAACCCAACACCAATATTGGTATAGGATCGTTTTAACAAAGGTTAAGGGATTTGGAGTTCTGACCCAATGATTATAAACAACCAAGAACCAGGACTATAAGATTTAGATGCCACTCCTAACAACAACAACGTTGAAGAAGATAAGTCTAGGGAACCAACACACACAAGTATGAAAGTTCAGAATTAGTTCTCCAAGAACTAGAGAAAATAGCTCATACACTCATGAAAACGGGTCTCCTCTCCCGGCCACCCTTTTTGCCCTTTTTATATGCTAACTCCTAGAAACTCTAACTAATAAGCTAGTCTTAATAAGGGAATTCATCCAACCCACTAAATAAGCTAGGCTTAATAAGGAATTTCGTTCAACCCGTTAAATAAGCTGGGCCTAATAAGGAATTTCGTCCAACCCATTAAATAGTAATAAAAACACATGAAAATAACCCACTTAAAGGCCTAATCATGGGCTCTCAAATCCAACTTCCTTCCCAAGGCCATGATTTGCAAATTCCTCCACAAATGACACATTCGCAAGCCCTGGTGAAGACTTTATCCTCCTTAACTCGTACTTGGCAACTTCCTAATAATAAATGTCGCACAACAGGTTGTTGAGAGCTTCCTTTATTTTCTTTGACCTTGCCCTTGTCATTGGTCCTCCAAGGTTTTGCAAAGTATCTACTCCCTTGTCGATTTGAGTTAGTACAATATGGTTTCCATCAACGAGAGTAATAATGACTTAAGGAGAAAGAAAGAGAAAGTCATGTGCCAACTAAAGTAATAGAGAATGAGGTAGTAGGCCTAACTAACAATATTAAAAATTCTAGACCATCAAATCAATCCCTGTGGGCTTCAATAACACCAATCAACCTCTTACATTTGCTTAAGTCAATTTCTTAACCAATATCATTTTTAACCCTTATTTTGAGGTTATTATAATCAAGGAAAAAATAATTAAGTGACCTTAAGGAGAAGGAAAGTGAAAGCCAAGCGTTGACTAAAGTAGTAGATAATGAAGGAGTGGGACTAACTGACAATATTATAAATCCCAAACCATCAAATCAGTCTTTAAGGGCCTTAGTAAAATTAATCGAGTCCTTGAATTTCCTTAAGTCAATTTCTTAACCAATATCATGTTTAAATCCTCAATTTAAAGTTGTTATGATCAAGGAAAAAAGGATTATTGTCATATGTAAGGATTAAGGGGGTCATAGTACCTAAAGTTTTAACACTACTGTCTCACATTCTCATCTTTAATAGCCTTCTAGAGGCTTTTTAGACACCAAGTAATTATAATTATCCTTAAAAGCATAATGACTAGACTTTCATGGAATCTAGCCTCTTAAAAAAAATATATCTAAAAACCACCTTCTTTAGATCATATGACTAAATATGAGAAGCTTAAGTGGAATGAACACATCTTAGACTATTTTGAGTTTATATTCATCTCTAGCCTATATGTTCTAAGTTGGAAATCCTACAATCCAAATCAATGTAAAGGAGAATCATTATAATTAAAAAGCTTACCTGTGCTTAAGCCTCATCCATTCATGTTTCAACTTATAGAGATATAACCTAGTGCCTCATTTTCACTTTGGTTGATATAATGAAGGTATTTATGACCTTACTTTCTAGTAAAGATGTCATTAATATGATTTTAGAAACATAAAAAATCCCTAATTTTGATGTCATTAACAACAAGTTAGGTATAATAGTGATGGTTAGCCAATGACCATAAGTAAGTCAATGAAGAAATTGGATTAAAACTATTAAGGATAGAGGAGTCTTTTAATAGTTCAAGATCAATGAAAATATTAATCTAAAACTACCATGAACTAGGATAACCCTTAATAATTTAAGCTCTTTAAGAGATCACACAAAAGCATTACCTTATCTTTAGTCTTCCCTATGGAGATAAAGTATAATATTAAATTATGGAAAGAATATGCAAAAGATTTTTATAAAAAATAGAATGTTAAGCTAGAGTGAACAGTTAAGAGTCATACTCTTTAATATAAAAAAGAGATAGGTTTGTTTACACTCTTAAAAACTACAACCTTTAAAGATAAGGTTTTAATGAATTTTGAGAGGATAGATAATGGTTTTTGAATTATAATTATTAAGACTCAAATCATTTAAGAGAAAGAGAGTTTAGGGAAAAACTAAAGCTATTGAAGTTGCAAAATTTTATATCATGGATCTATGTTGGTAACCTCAATGTTGTGACTGGTAAAAGCGAGAAGAAGGATAGGGAATATGTCAAAAATTAGGAACCCTTTTTAGACTTCCTTTAATATTATTCTCTAATGGAGTTGTGATTATATAACCTTTTAGTACACTTAGAAAATAAATAAGGAAGTATGGTAAATACATAAAAAAGGCTTGACAAGGTCCTAGTTAATGTCAAGTAAAGGGAGCTCTTCCTAATAGCAATCTCCTTCATGAAATCTAGATTGAGTGTAACCATTAACCTATTGTGTTGGATACTAATATGACTAGTTAACGAGTTAAAAAGAGTTTTAAATTTAAAGCTAAATATTTAACCTTTAAGGATTAAGGATATGTTATGACATAGAGCTTGGAGTATTAAGGCATGAGTTCCAAGAGCTGTGTAACACTATGCAACCTTAAGAAGTGTAGAGAGTCTTAAGCAGTGGAGTTGAGTTAAATTTTACAACATTCCATACTAGATTAAAGGCCTAAAACAAAGATATAAAGTCGTAAAAATTTCTGACTTAAGAGGAAAGCCTACAAGAAGAGCTACTTCTCACCAACAAGATAAAGGAGTGCTAGAAATTAGAGATATATTAGCATCAAAGATTATGAGTCAACTAACTAAGTTATATGGATATAAACATCTAGTTTTCCTATGTATGTACTATTTATTACAAGCAACACAATTGGATTGGAAAATTATGGTATGATTAAGGTCAGTGGAAGAAAGGGAAATAGTGGAGGAGATAATTGGCTTTTTCAAGAATTTATATACGAGTTAACACCTGGTTATAGATAAGGCAATCCTAGAGCATATTCTTAGTTTGATCACAAAATGAATGAGAATGAATTAGATACTCCTATAAAGGAGGAAAATTTACTACAACTATGTTCCAACTTGGAGCTTTAAAAGCTCTTAGCACAAATGATTTTTATGCAATTTTTTTTGACACCTTTGGAAGACACTTATAGAAGATATAATGGAGATGGTGTTAAATTTTTTCCTATGAAGACACCTACATAAAAAGCTAAACTAGACCACTATCGCTTTAATTTCTAAATGATTAAAGCTAATGCATAAAAGCAGTTATAATCTTACCAAACCTATGTAACTATGTATTTAAACTTATATCCAAAGTTTTGACAATAAAGTTAAACCATGGTTCCTAAAGATAGTGTCACCTCTCTAACCTACTTTTGTGTTAGGTAGATTAATTCAAGACAACTTATTCATAATATGAAGCCTTTCATGCTTTCTAGTTAAAGAGATCAAGAAATAAGAGCATGCCCATCAAATTGGACATGCATAAAGCATATAACTGGGTGAAATGTATTTTCTAAAAAGATACCTTTTAACTTAGCTTCTTTTTAAAATGAGTTTAGCAAAATGTGTCAAATGGATTAAGTTGAACGAGTTTAGGTTAAGTCACTTTAGGTTCAAATTATTTTGGTTTTAGTCATAATGCATTTAAGTTAAGTTCAAGTTGCTTAACTTTAAGTTACCTTAGGATCAATGTGCTATTTTTTAATAAAATATATTTTTTTCTTTTTTAGTAATTTTTATTTTATCATCAATTAAAATAAGTGAAATATATTGTTATTTTTACACATTATATATTATAAGTAAAATCATATATTATTATTATTATTATGTTTTATAATTGAAATTATATTATTATTATTTTATTTTTTGTACATTAATTTATATCAAAAAGTTTATAGGACTATTGTACAAATTATATATATTTATATTATTTATAATATGTGTGTGTGTGTGTGTGTGTTTTGAGGGGGATAAAATTTTTAAAATATTATAAATATAAAATAATAAAATACCTAATTATATAAAATAAAATAGTGTGCATATATGATGTGTATATTCTTGTATATAGATAAAGTAATAAGTAAAAATATAAAGAAATATTAAATAATAAACTTATCTTATTTTCTTAAAAAAAATGTCTAATATTAAAAGAGAAAGTGATTTTTTTCAAGTGAAATTGAACAGATTTAGATTTGAATCATTTCATGTTTAATTCATTTGGATCAATTTATTTTTGGGTTACGTTATGTTTCAAGTTAGGTTTTTTATGCGAGTTCAATTGGCATTCTTGGGTTAAGTTAAGTTTTGATACCTCTAAGTCTTAATGTCTCACCATAGTATCTCACCAAATCCTTCTTAATTGGGTTTAGCTTTATTTTTTTTTCCTCCCATCGAGATGACTCCTTCAAGGAGATCCACCCTCCCCACATCTGTTTCTTTTGGTTTTTAACACACTTTCTAAAATGTATATCAATAAAAGAGAAGAGGATAAATATATCTTATATTAAACCTTATTGTCTTATTATCTCTTTCATCTTATTTGTTAAAGACCCCCTTTTTTTCGTCTATAATGATGGGAAAACTTTAAAGAAGATTGTTGAGGTCTACTATAGTGCATCTACACAAATAGTTAATAAGAATAGATTTGTAATAGAATTTAACGATAATACACTTATGGATATAAAGTATAGTATCTATCAAGTGTATTTAGGATAAGAACATTTTAGAATGAGTAATTCCTAAAGCTCCTAATCAGATTTGCTTGATCAAAATAGACTTCCCTATACTTCATTCTAGAGAAGGTGGAACAATAAACATCATCTTAGACACAAAAGTTGCTCTCACTTTCAAGGCAAGAGATTTTTATGAAATCAGTTACCTTTGCCATTCCAACATACTCAATGGTGGTTCTCAAGCTTCTTAGATCTTTGTGTCCTAAGATTGATAGCATTATGGCAAGATTTTGGTGGGGATAATAGGAGGAGGAAAGAAGGATACATTAGGAGAGTTAAAAAAAAGTTGTTTGGGTCCAAGGTTAAAGGTGAAATAGGGTTTAGAGATTTTTCTTACTTCAACATAAGACTTCTACTGAAATTGTAGGGTTGGTAAAGCATTCTACATAGTAGGGATCTATTTTCCAACAACTGACTTCTTTATAGCAACTAAGGGCAAAAAGGCTTCTTAACATTGATAAAACCTTCTTTATGGTAGGAATTTTTTATGCAAGGCCTTATGAGGTGTGTGTATTTAGGAAGATTTATGAGTAGTGATGTGTGTTTAACTTATTAAAAGAAGATTGACTTTATTCACCATTGCTTAGTTTTATGATTATGTAATAGTGGTCATATAGCTTATTAGATCCCAAACCAAACATAATAAGTTTTTAATCGTTTCATTGTTCATGGCTTTCATTAGTATAAAACCTTAAATCCTTAAGATGACCTCCAATCCTTAACAAGGTGGCTATTGTAAGTTAGGAAATTTGGAAAGTAAGAAACAAATATTGTATGGAGCATGCTAAGGCCTTTCTAAAGATGAACTTAAGGAGAATCAACAAAGACATTAAGGAATTAAATAGAGTGTTTCTTTGCACTTTACGTAGACCACTAATTATGATTCTAAGAGAAATGTCATGGAAACTTCCTTTACTTGGAAGTTTGAAATTAAATAGTAATGCCTTTTTAGGCTAACATAAGTAAAGTAAGTGTAGTTGTAGTACACAAAGATGTTGTGAGTAGAATTGTTATGGGATGCATAATAACAAGGAAACTTAATAGGTTCTCTTGGTAGAAACTTAGGCAATAAGTGAAGTGATTTATTTAGCCAGGTATTTGGTAAGGTTTAGAATTATTATAGAAATGGACTTTTTGCTAGTGTATAACGAACTTTTGATAGGCCCTAATGTTTGTCCTTAGGAGATCATTAAGGACATTAAACTTTTTTTAGCTAGGTTTAGTGATTGTTTTTGTAACTATAATTTTAGAAATGTTGACTTAATTGTAGATTAAGTAACCAAAAGAGTGAGAGTTAGTGCATGCTTGATAGATTAGATAACCAACTCTCCGTTACAATCATTATAGTTACTTTGTATTGACTTTTTGAATTAGTAAAGTTGATGATATTTCAAAAGAATATAACATATAACATATAAGAGGACTTAGATTTATTACCAAGAGTAATTCATTATAAACTCCTTTTTAGACTTATTGCCAAATCATTCAACTTCTTGTATTTCAAATAATAATTTAAAATACTAAGTCTAGTTTTATACAAACCCTATTATGCATTACCATTAAAACTTTATTTAGCACCTCTTTATTCGCTTAGGCCCTTAATCTTGTCTTCACATTAAGTGGTGTGGTAATTGATGTTGAGATTGTTTTTACCAATACCCCATAATACACTCTTATTATCATTAGGAAAACTATTTAATTATTTTAGTGCCCAAAATTCTTAATTAAATATTGGTTTTAAACTCAAAATTAAATATTTTACCTAAGAATTGAACATTAGCTCTTATTCAATGATATCTAACTATCTTAAAACTCAATGAGTACCATGATCCTAAGACCACAAAGGCTTTATGAACAATCAAGCCACATAATCTTTATTTAAAAATAACAAAAAAATAAAGAATAGTAATAAAATTCAACTCAAAAACTATGGACTTATCAACATTCTAAAGTACTTATAAACATTTTACCCCATAGCAATGTAACGTAGCTAAATGTAAACAATCAATATATAAAAATTCTTATTATAAACAAAAAAGAAAAAAAAAAGAAGCTAAATGTAACGTAGCAAAAACATGGCTTAGCAACTCAAACTTTAGAAAATTTTCAAATCACTTGGATCATTGATAATGGGTTTTTGGACTAGGAAGTAAACATTGAAAGTAAACAACCACATGGTCAGAGGTCAAAAATAATAAAGAATTATTGTTGCGAACTTAGTGATTAATTATTTATGTACCAAAATTGAAGTTTCATGAGTTATTATTAATTTAGAACCTTATTCTCAAGCATCTATGTGGTCAAATTTTGAAATTAGAAAATAACAAATTATAATAGATATTAGCATAAGCACTCAAATAATAATTGTTGAAACTAAAAGAACTAATAGAAGTTGTAAATTGTGAACCATATTTTCACTAATATAAAGCTAAGGGGAAATAAAAGTAGAAGTAATTGAGGCATATTAAAGTATATTGGAATATTCAAAATAGAGCAATCACAACAAATATTTATATATATATCTAAAGATTTTATATATGAGCACACAAGAACATGAGTAACCATTAATTGCCTATTTAGGTATCCAACATATATGCTACCTCCTAGTCTCTCAACTCTCAAGTCTTTATAAGGTGCAATTTGATTTGTGTTCTCTAGACAATTCAATTTCACTTTCCTTGTTTCCCAGGGCAGCTATAGAATCACCAGTATTACCAATGACCTTGGTGCTATAATAGTGCAGCATCTAGCAAACAATTATGACAAAAAAATCGTTAAATTCACTCACAAACATTGCTGAAATAATTTTGTTGAGCATCAATATTTAAAACCTTTGTCTTGCCAAGTTCAATGGGGATGGTTAGCCTTCTCAAAGTAGTAAAAGAAATAAAGGCACTTAACTTTTTCACCCTTCTAAATCGAGGCAGTTAAAGCAGTGGCATCAGATCAACTATCAATTAATTTAGCACTAACAATTGCATAATCAACCTTTGCAAAGGCATTCTTAATTGTCATCTTCATGCCAAATAAGAAGTGCATCTTTAACAATAATGTTGAGAATGTTCCCATTGAAAAAATTTTGACTCTCTATATTGGAGAAACTCCTTAAGATTATTAAAATAATATCATAATTTAGTGGAAGGGAAAAAGAAAATCTAGATAATGAACAAAAGATTTTTGCAAATCTTTTTCACAATAAACAATAGATAAGACAATCTAATGCAAAAGAAACAAAGCTCTACAGTAAGTCACAAAAACAACAGAAGCCATTTTTGTCACAAAATTCCAAAACTAAAGATTGAACTTAGTAGATTGAATAATTGATTACCTTGTTCTTAATATCCCAAAATTCAAGAACCCAAATCAATTACATATGGGATGGATGGAAAGAAAATACTATATTGAATACAAATTGCTTCTCTTCCATCTACTCCATGTTGCTTCTTCTGTCCCAATTACCAAATATGCAATTTACAGTATAAAAAGTATGTTATAGAGTGAATGATAATTTTTCCTCTCTCTAAATTTTTTCACTATAAATAAATAAATAAATATACCATTAAATTGGAAGTGCAAAAATAAAGTGCTGCTGCCTTCGACCCTACCGGAGACCACGAGCAAGTGATTCCATGCTCGTCCCCTTCCTAAACCTAAAGTGGCACAGTTTTCTGCATTTTTTTTTTGTTAAATAACTATAATTATCAATAATAGAATGAGGTCGATTCTTCAAATTTGGAATTTATATGAAATAATATTAACATTAATACTGGCCATATTTATTAAGATTAATGGTTTTGAAAAAAAAAAAATGCAAGGATTCTTGGTTCATGGTAACTTGCCGTAATAGTATTAATAGGATATTGATATTAAGATTTAATACGAAAGTAACATTCATGTTAAAATGGGAACAAAATAAATAAGTAATAATCAATATACTTTAATTGATAATTAATGGCTCTTCTCATATCTCTCTTAAAACCTATATTTGATTTTTATTTTTATTTTTTTTTGGCTATACCTTCTCTTTCTTTATACTTTCCAAGCCAAAAACTTTATGCCTTTCTTAAAATTTTAGTCAACCTAGGCATACATCTTTTGCAAGCTTTTCAATTCTAATTCCTCTCTTTATCTTGGTTTTCTTGTATATGATGAGAACCATGGAGATGATGGGTGGAAGGCTTCAGAAGATACAAAAAATCCAACACAAGTTAGAGCTTCAATTGATGCAAGAGGTCCATTGCAAATTCCAGAAGGCCCAATAACACGAGCAAGGGCTAGAATGATCAAAGAAACACTAAATGGGCTGATTTTGGACATTCAGGCCAACCAGGCTTCAAATGGTGCGAATACAAGTTTTAAAAGAAGCCCAAGCCTATTTAATATAATTGGACTACTTAAATAGGTCAAAATAAGTGATAGCATTCACTCCTAAATAGGAGTTCATTGTATGTGCTGGAAGTAGTCCGAAATCCCTCCCAAATAGGGATTTCTCCTAAATAGGAATTTTGCCTCTTTAGGATTGCTATCTAAGCCTATAAATAGGCACCCCTTGTAAGCTTTGGAGATATACAACTTTGAGTGAAATAAACAGCAAGGGTTTTTCTCCCTCGGTTCTTTCAAGAACTAAAGAACTTATCAAGAGGTAATTCTTCTTGTGGCGTTCAAATCGACTTATCACTCCCAATTCCTTCCTTTTCTGGAGTGTGGCGTCCATATCCATCTTGAATACCCTAGGTTCGTCTTCCTTCGAATATTGGGTCTAGGGTTTGTATCATTCACCTCTGATTTAGTTTTCCTGGTTGTTCTTTGATTCATTGTGTGCGTTGGGTCCCTAAACCACGTCTTTTTGGGGTTTTCCGCATCAGTATAACAAAACATCTCTAACATCTTCTCACGAATCACATAATAGCCAATAATTTAATTTTCTTTCTTCACGGGTGCAAGTTTCATGTTTAACTTTATTTTTTTTCTCTTTAATTTATTCTCATATTAATGAGCTCTTGCAATAATTGACATAAATATAACAAAATCATTTCTTTTTTCATTGGCATATCCAGGACATAAATTTTATACTCTCTTTATTAAAAAAAATCAAAGTCTATAATATCACATATTAATATTTAACTATATAATTCTTTTTGTTATAAAAATTACTTATTTTTTATTAATATTACTTTTTATAAATATTTACCTATTAATTAACTCTTATGTATTTTATAAAAAAATGGATAATTTATAATTAAGCAATTTTAGATTTATATTGATTTTATTGATAAACATATATTAATTAAGAAATATATATTTGGAGATTATAAAATATATTTTTAAAAAAATATATTGTAATTTTTTGATTATATTTTAATAAATTTTAATATTTGGAAAACAGCATAAATTTTTTAAATAATTAAGTTACTTATTATTATATTAAAAAATATTAGATGGCAAAAGGCGTGCATGATGTGGCGAAATCAAGCGAAAAGGGCATGCGTGAGAGCTCTGGGGGGTAATAATATAATTGTACAAGAAAATGAAAAAGAAAAAAAAAAAAGGTAACAGTCAGTGTCAAGCCAAAGGGCATGGAGGAGAATTTGCATTTCTTTCCAAGGGTCTCTCTGCTTCGATATTGGAACTGGTTTATTCCTCTCCTCCATTAGGCCAAAAGAACAAGAAAAAGAAAAGAGAAATTTCTGCAAGGAAGAGGCTTTTAGAACATCAGTGAACAAGAAGTTCTATTGGAAGGGGAGAGGCGAGGATGTCAGGCAGCGTGAAATCAACATTCCAGTTATTTTCGAGCTCGGGTGGTGGCGAATTAGGGTTTTTTTTGTTTTTTTTCTTTAATATTCTTGTATCTTCAGAGCTTCCTCTTACTTCCCCACGTCCTCCCATCGAAGTATTCCCTTCTTACATACATACGTACGTACGTACATACATATATCTATATACCCATACATACAAGCACAGAAACAGAATGTTAATTGATCGGTTCATATGCCATTAAGGTTTCATCGGCGGCGAAGTGCTCCCTAGAGCCACTGAGCCTCGACTGCCGGAGTTTGCCTAAGGTTATTTCACTTTTTCCTCCTTACCTGTTCCATGAAAAGAAAAGGAAAGCAAAACAAAATAAGCAGCAAAATGAGGGGAACAGATTGATAGGAAGGGTACTATGTCTTTCTTTTGTTGAGTAACAAGACAAAAAATCCTTTCCCAGAAAAAAAAAAAAAAAAAAAAGAAGAAAAAAAGAAGACAACATGCATGGCTTTTTGTTACTTTTGAATACTCATGGAATGTCATAACTAAACGAATAGAATGATATGACTGATGGAATTTAATCAACCTACCATTTGTAGCCACCTAACTCAAAATCACCCGATTCGTATATCTCAGTAGCAGTTGTCTTTTCAAGTAACTCAGGCAATTTAAAGAACGATACAATCTTGAGCATTTAGTAAATGGGCAATTCATCCCTTCTTGAAACATTGATGTCTTAGTTACAAATTAAGGCCTTGATTGATCAAGTAGAAGCTGGCAAGGAAGGACGAGATGGACAACCTTTGGTTGGTTCGATGTACTGGGATCTACTCTCCAAGAATGAATTCCCTCCTCCTGACCGCAATATATCTACTGCTTGGGATCTCTTCAGGTATGTAAATTAGTTTAAGAGTTGCTTTCTTATTATATGGTCTAACTTCTGAATTAATAAAATTCTAATGTAATTGTGTGAT
The DNA here is from genome assembly GCA_019804595.1 of Bruguiera parviflora. Taxonomy (NCBI): domain Eukaryota; kingdom Viridiplantae; phylum Streptophyta; class Magnoliopsida; order Malpighiales; family Rhizophoraceae; genus Bruguiera; species Bruguiera parviflora. The sequence goes on from CM034046.1 coordinate 8,183,684, forward strand.
GGAAATCATATTGTACCAATTCAAATCAACAAGGAGTAGATACTTTACCAAACCTTGAAGGACCAATGACAAGGGCAAAGTCAAAGAAAACAAAAGAAACTCTCAACAACTTGTGCGACATTTACTATCAGGAAGTTGCCAAGTATGAGTTAAGGAGGATGGAGTCTTCACCCGGGCTTGCAAATGTATCATCTGTGAAAGAATTTGCTACCATAACCTTCATAACCTTGAGAAGGAAGTTGGATTTAAGAGCTCATGATTGGACCTTTGAGTGAGTTATTTTCATGTATTTTTATTATTATTTAGTGGGTTAGACGAAATTACTTATTAAACCTAGCTTATTTAGTGGGTTGGACGAAATTCTTTATTAAACTCAGCTTATTTAGTGGGTTGGACGAATTTCCTTATTAAAACCAGCTTATTAGTTAGGGTTTCTAGGAATTAGTATATAAAAAGGGTAAAAAGGGTGGCTAGGAGAGGCAGATCCGTTTTTATGAGTGTATGAGCTATTTTCTCTAGTTCTTTAAGAACTAATTCTAAACTTTCATACTTGCGTGTGTTGGTTCCTTAGACTTATCTTCTTCAACATTGTTGTTGTTAGGAGTGGCGTCTGAATCTTATAGTTCTGATTCTTGGTTGTTTATAATCATTGGGTTAAAACTCCAAATCCCTTAACTTTTATTAGAACGATCCTATACCAACATTGATGTTGGGTTCCGTTTACATATAAACGAAGTTCGTATCACCATAGATGTAGAAACATTTAAGTTTCAAATCATGTAAATTTCCTATTTTCTTTTTTACTTTTATTCTTTTTTCATATTTTGTTTTCCAATAATTGATATCAGAGTTTTGGTTCTAATAGGGCTAAAGGGATAGTGGGAGTGATGGTGTTTAAAAAAAGAAAAGTGAGGATCAATAAATTTAATCATACTAATTTTAATTTTTAAAAGATACAAATAAAAGATTATTTATATTAAAAAAAATTGCATTAACCTATTTTAGGAAAGAAATTATAATCGATGAATAAAAAAGATTAGAAATTGTTAGATAGATAAGTCTTAGGAGTCATTTGATTAACACTATCCAAAATGTTGCTTTCAATGTCCAAACAGAGAAGACTACCATAGGACTAATGACAACACTAACTCATACATATAAAGGACCACCTACATTTAACAAAGTATATCTAATAAAAAATTTATTTAATATAAAGATGAAAAAGAGTACTTTGTTGTAGATTATATAAAAAAGTTCAGTTTGATTTTTAGTCAATTGATCTCGATGAATATAAATTTTGATGAAAAAGCTAACATTTTAATTTTATTATCATGATTCCTGAAAAATTGGAACATTACAATAACTACAATAGATAAGTTGTCCAATTTATAACAATTATAATTTAATATAGTTCAAGATTTGATTATAAGCAAAGACATTCATGCCAGAGCTCAAAATCTTGAAAAAGGAGTAAATCAAAATCTCTTAAAAACATAAAGTTAAGGTATAAACCTAAACTTAATATTCAAAAGAATACAAACCAAAAGTATACAAAAAAATATAAACCTTACATTAAAAAAAAAAGGGATTTATGAGTGATAAATCAAGTTGAAATACCGTAAAACAATAATCTTAATAAATTTACAAAGTTTAATGAAGAATTGAAAGAGAAAATTCTTATTTTTTCTTTACCAATTAATTATATCTTTGAACAATGAAATCAAGTCTATTTATAAGATAAACTAACAACTTTAACCCTAGAAATAAGAAAAACTTGTTAAATAAGTTGACAACAAATGAATTAGGGTTAATTTGCTTAAATTTGCAGAGCCATGCATCTAACATCAAATTGGTTCACCAATCAGCTCATGATCGATGTTGGTCTAACTTTTTAGTAGTAGACTAATCTTGTAACTAATTCTATGATCAATTTACTCATTGTCTAGACTTTGCATTAAGTGCAACTCAGCAATTTCATTACTTTGTTGCATCAACTCTTTATAACCACTTAACTTAGGCCAATTTAGTATACTTATACAATTAATGAAATCTCGACTCACATTAAGATATACTTTGTTGTCCTTCAACCTTGAATCAACTTCCTTAACTCAAATTTCTTTAATCAACTTGTTAAGTATTTCTTTTATCCTTTTAGCTTTGAAATGTGTCATTGGTCCTTTTTAAATACTCAATGGATTAAAAGCCTTTCATCCATAAATCTCATCGTTCCTCCTCTCCTCAAAAGAATTTATCCTTGAATCATAACCTATATCAAAAGGAGAAAGATCAATAATATTAAATATTATACTCACATTATACTCATTAGGAATATTTAACTTATAAGTATTATCATTAATTTGTGCCATCACCTGAAATAGATGACCCCTATAGGTTATAACTTTGAACGCCACTGAACTAGAAACCTTTCCTTACCTATATGCACCTAACCTTAATCACCATATTCAAATACCACTCTTTTTTACCTTTTGTTGGCATAAGATGTATATTACTCAATTTATTGTGCAATGAGTTATCACGCCTTCTCATGCAACTTCTTCACTATTTCTGCCTTGTATTTACCATCCAAACTAATATACTCAGCAACAAGTAAAGACATCAAATCCAAAGGAGTTAAAAAATTAAAACAATATGTAATTTTAAATAGGGAAGAGTTAGTAATATAATAAATACTCCTATTATATGCAAATTCTACATGCAATTAACAATCTTCCCATATTTTCAAATTCATGCAAATAATAGCACACAACAAAATAGAAAGAGTTTAATTAACCACCTCAGTTTATCTATCTATCTATCTATAAATAGTATGTAGTTAAAAATAACAATTTAGTACCTAACTTAACCCATAAAATTTTCTAAAAATAACTCAAGAACTTTATATCTTGTCTAAAATAATACTTTAAGGCATGTTATACAAGTGTACTACCTCTTTGAAGAACAATTTGGCTACATTTTTTGCATTATCAGTTTCATGGTTTGTGATTAAATGTGTTATCTCTAAAAACCTGTCAACAATAACAAATACAAAATCTCTACCCTTTTTTGATTATAGTAGTCCTAACATAAAGTTTATATATAAATCAACCTAAAATTAGCTAGGTATGGTAAAGGAGTGCACGAGTCATAGGGTAAAATTTTAAATTTGGCCTATTTGCATGTTTATGCACTTCTTATATACCCTTTCAACATTTTATTTCATGTGTGGTCAAAATAAGCGCTCAACTAAGATGCTTAGGGTTTTCTTAACTTGGAAATAACCCATTAGACCACCTCTATCAGCTTCACACTTAAGTAGCTTTTGTAAGGAACTTTTAGGCATACAAAATGTATTTTCTTTAAACAAATAACCTTTATACCTATAAGATTTCCAGCAAGTTGTTTTCTCATAAGTTTCATAAACGTTAGCAAAATTAGGATCATTAGCATATAAGTCTTTAATGTACTCAAATCTTAATAATTTTGCATTCAAAGTAAACATAAGGGTATAAGTTTAAGATAATGCATCAACCACCATATTCTCCTTACCTTATTTATATTTAATGATGTAGGAAAAAGTCTTAATGAATTTAACTCACTTGGCATGTTTTTGTTCATCTTCCCTTACCCTTTTAAGTGTTTTAGGGATTTATGGTTAGTATGAATAACAAATTCCTTAGGCCAAAGGTAATGTGGAATAATTAAGAGCTACTCCACTTAGTTTTTCACTCGAGTAGGCAATTAGTCACCTTTTCTGCATTAAAACAACTCTAATGTCAATACCTAAAGTATCATGCTCAATTTCAATAGGCTTAACAAAGTTTGGTAAGACAAGTAAGAGTGTATAACTTAATTTTTTCTTAATCGAATTAAAAGTCTTGTTTTGATTACTACCCCACTTAAAGTTCACATTCTTTCTAACAAACTTAGTTAAAGGTGCAATAATAATGCTAAAGCCTCTAATAAAGTATTTATATAAACTAGTTAAACTATGAAAATTACGCAGATCACTAACTGACTTAGGTGTAAAGCAGTCATAAATTACCTTAACCTTTTCCTTGTCAGCCTTAATACCCTTAACACTCATAATATAGCCAAAACATATGACCCAATTAGTGCAAAAAGAGCATTTCTCAAGATTAACATATAATTCCTTAAAACGTAAATGATTAAGATACTCAATTAAGTTTAAACTATAAACAAAAATATCAGCAAAATACATAACTACAAATTTGCTAATGAATGCATGCAAAATATGATTTACTAATTGTATAAAAGTACTTATTGCATTAGTGAAACAAAGTGATATAACAAGTTATTCATACAAACCAAATTTAGTTTTGAAAGTTGTTTTCTATATGTCTCCCTCTCTCATCCTAATTTAATAGTATCCACAATTCAAATTAATTTTTGAAAAGATACATGAATCATGTAATTCATCTAACTTATCATCTAATTTAAGTATAGGATGAAAATAACTTACAGTGATTTTGTTAACTATTGAATAGTCAATGTATATCATTCATATCCTTCATGGCATAACAAGTCATTTATACAAATCATATTTAGTTTTGAAAGTTGTTTTCAACATGTCTTCCTCTCTCATCCTAATTTGATGATATCCATTTTTTAAATTAATTTTAAAAAAGACACAAAAATCATGTAATTCATCTAACATGTCATCTAATTTACATACAGGATGACAATAACTTATAATGATTTTGTTGACTATTGGATAATCAATGCACATCCTTTATGTCTCATATTTCTTAGGCATAAACAATACTAAAACTACACATAAACTCATACTCTCCCTTATATAACCCTTTTCCATAAACTCCTTAACTTACCTTTGAAGCTCCTTGTCTTTTTATGATTACTTTTATAAATTAATCAATTTGGAATTGTTGAATAAGGGATGAATTTAATTTAATGTTCTATTCCCTTTAATCATAGCAAATTGCTTGGTTCTTAGGGAAAAACATTAGCAAATTCCTACAAAATAGAAACAACAATACTAAGGAAAGAAGAGTTAAGTTTATTGGTACTAATATAAGCCTTTTTGTATAAAAATACAATTATAAGTTGTTTTGAATAGAAAACTCTCTTAACTTTATTTTCTTTTGCTTACAAACTCTCAAATTTTATTTCTTGCCCTCTTTTTTCTTTTTTCTTAGCCTTCTCTTTTTTCTCTCCTTTTTATTCCTTATTTCTCCTCTTGACCTTAATTCTTATTTCTCCCTTACTCTTTTTTTAATTCTCAATTGATCTTTATAAAATTGTTAAGGTGTCAATGGTATAAGCATAATAAATTTATCATTTATTACAAATAAGTATCTCTTCTTAAACACATAATGTATCATAGTCATAAGTATCTTACCTCTTAAAAACTCTCCAACCATTTCTATTATTAGCAATTCTAACCAAAATAGATAGATCATTAAAATCAACATCATCATCTTCATCGTCGTCTTAATCATCATAATGATTATGCCTTTCTTACCTTTATACATTAAGAGATTCTCGTGTGTTCTCTTTACAAATCAACTATAATAGTATGTTGCCTTTCCATCCAATCTCTCATCTCATCAAACACAACATTTGTGTGCTCAAATTGTTGTTATAGAGTTTAAAGTATGAACAAGTCATCCTTCATGCCTACCTCACTCATTCTTTTATCTTTTAAAGTCATGTTGCTAGCCTACACCAAAAACATTAGAAATAACCTCACTTGCACTTCCTTATATGTTTCATCAATTATTGTTACTCAACCTTTATATTTACTTCTTTTTAAAGGCTTTTTTTATAATGAGCTCACACTTTTACATTTTACCACTCTTAACTTCCTTTTTTAGCTCTTTAAGGAACTAAACAACTTAAATCAAAAAGATTAATCTTAAGCAAACTAACTCACAAAATAAAATAAATAAAATGGAATTAACTTAATAAAATTGACTAAACTATTGAGCTATTACCTCAAAGTGAACTTCTTTTTTATTACTCTTTTTTTATTTCTTTCTTTGTTTTTTTTTTCTTTTTTTTCACAAATTTAAAGACAAAAAAAGATAAAATAGGGATTGGTGGACTCAAAGAACAAAAGATTAACAAAAATAAAACCTTAACTCAATGTTCAATGAAATAGGAATTTAAGGTATAAACCTAAATCCAATGTTCAAACAGGTACAAACCAAAGGTATGAAAAATAATATGGATGCCACACTCTAGAAAAAAAAAGATTTGGGAATGATAAGTTGAGTTAGAATGGCACAAGATAATAATCTTGATAAGTTCACAAAGTTCAATAAAAAATCGAAAGAGAATTTTCACTTTTTTTTAACTAATGATTTATAACTTTTAACAATGAAATCAAGCTTATTTATAGGCTAAAGTAATAACCCTAACCCCATAAATAAGAAAAACTTCCTAAATAAGTTGATAGCAAATAAATTGGGGTCAATTTGGTTAGATTTGCAATGCCATGTGTCCAACATCAAACCAGTTCATCAATTAACTCATAACCAATGTTAGTCCAACCTTTTATCAACAAATTGGTCTTCTAACTAATTTTACGATTGGTCCACTCCTTGTTTTCCATTTTTTAGACTTCGTGATAAGTCCAACTCACTAATTTCATTACTTTGTTTTTTCAACTCTTCACAATCACTTAATTTAAACCAATTTAGTATACTTATACAATTAATAAAGCCTTGACCCATATTAAGATATACTTTGTTGCCTTTCAAATTTGAATTAGCTTCCTTGGCCTAAATGTCTTTAATTAAACTATTAAGTACCTTTTTTGTCCTTTTAGCTTTGGAATGTATCACTGGCCCTTCTTGAACACTTAATAAATTCTTAGAAGCCCTTCATGTATCAGCACTTCCATAAATCTCATTAGTAATAGCAAAAAGAAACAAGACTAGGACACTCTATATGACCTTAAGAATAAAGGATTCAATAAGAGCTACTAAGTTAGAGATTGATTTTAGGATTTGGAATTACAAACTTAAAAATATAAGTGAGAAAGGAATAAAGATACTAGCAGTAAAAGGTACGTTGGCTAGCATAAAAATTATAGATGTTAGTAATTTTGAGGAATATATTTTTTAGAAGTAGAAAAAGGCTAGTTTCTTCAATGTTGGGACATCTAAGATGTAAAAGTTAGAGCTTGTACACACTAATATTTGGGGTCCCTCTCTAATAGCATCCCTAGGTAGCTCACTCTATTATGTCAATATTATTAATGGCTCCACTTAAAAGGTATGAGTTTATTTTTTAAAAATAAATTTGATGTATTTAAGACTTTCAAGAAGTGAAAAAGTTAGTTAGAGGATGAATATGGTGCAAAAGTAAAATGTTTGAAATCTAATAGTGCTTATAAGTATGACAGCAAAAAATTCAAGGATTTTTATATAACTAATAAGATTAGGATAGAAAAAATAGTTTTGAAGATGTCACAATAGAATGGTATCACTAAGTGCATAAATGCAATCTTAAATAAACATGCTCAGAGTATATGAATACATTCAAGGTTACCAAAGACATTTTATGCTAGTACTATCAACATTGCAGCCTATTTGATTAACCAAAAATCATTTATTCCTTTGAATAGAAAACTATCAAAGAAGGTTTAGATGGGTATAGAGGTAAATTTTTCACACTAAAAAGTCTCTAGTTATATCTCTTACATACATGTGGATTCTTATGAGAGGGATAAATTAGATTTTAAATGTCACAAGTATGTTTCATTGGGTATAGAATTAATGGATTCAAATATCATCTCTAGGCTAATTAAAATAGAAAAATCATTAAAACTAAAGATATCATAGTCAATGAAAATATTATTTAAAAAATAAACATGATGTAGAATTTAATAATGTAAGGAAGCATGATAGAAAAAAGGAATATATTGAGTGAAAGGAAATTTTAAAAGATGATATAGGTAAAAAAGTGTCAAAAAATCTTTAAAACATTATAATACAATCAGAGCCTTCTACATCAATAACATAAGTAACAAAATCTGGTAGAATATTTAAACCTCCATAACAATTCCCTCCTTCCCTATATTATTTATTGTTAATTGACATAAGTGAGCTAGAATGCTTTAATAAAGCAATACAAGTTGAAGATTTTGCAACCTAAAAGTTATCCATAAAAGAATATATGAGTTCATTATAGAAAAATCATACATAAAAACTAACTCAATTATGAAAAGACAGAAAAATACTAAACAATAAGTTGGTTTACCAAGTCAAAGAAGAACATAATGGCAATAAGATATACAAAGCAAGATTAGTCATGAAGGGATTTCAACCAAAAAAAGGTATTGACCACACTAAAATTTTCTCTCTAACTGTAAAGATATCAACAATTTGGTTAGTATTATGAATTGTTGCATCTAAAAATTTGCATTTAGAATAGCTTGATGTAAAAACAACTTTCCTTCATGGTGATTTAGAGGAACATATTTACATGATGCAATTGGAAGGTTTTATTGTTCCTAAAAAAAAATATCTTGTGTGCAAGATTAATAAAAGTTTATATGGTTTAAAATAGCTTCCTAAGCAATGGTAAAAGAAATTTGACAATTGTTATGTTATTTTATTTTTGTAAGTAAATGATATGCTTATTATAGGTTCTTGTATTAAAAGATTAATAACTTGAAGTAGGAATTGTCAAATGAATTTGCAATGAAAGATCTTAAAGCTATGAAGTGAATTTTATGGATAAAAATTCTAAGGGACAAAGAGGATAGTACTTTAAAACTATCATAAGCTATGTTTATTCAAAAGTTGTTGAATAAATTCAAGATGTAAGAAGCAAAGTCAATTATTACCTTTTTGGCAAATCACTTCAGGTTTTCAAACAAATAATCACTAAAGAAAAATAAAGAATGCAAGTACATGTCAAGAGTTCTTTATGTACATTATGGTTTGTAGTAGACCTAATATAGCACATGCAATGGGCCATGTAAATAAGTACACGAGTAATTTTGGTAAACAACATTAGGAGACTGCCAAGTGGATTTTTCACTTTCTGAAGGGTAGTATAGATGTAGCACTATGTTTTAGGAAGAGTAGTATGAATTTTCAAGGCTTTGTTGATGTAGATCTTAGTAAAGATATCAAAAGTAGGAGTGTAAGAAGTTATGTTTACACTTTGGCTAATACTACTATGAGTTAGGTATCTTAATTACAAAAAATTATAACTCTATCAACTACTAAAACTAAATATGTTGTCATCACTAAAACTAGTAAGAAATTGATTTGGTTAAAGAATTTCTTAAAAGAATTAGGCAAACTACAAGGAAGCAGTGTTCTTTTTGGTGATAGTTAGAGTGTAGTTCATCTTACTAAGACTTTTATATTTCATATAAGAATAAAGTATATTTAATTAAAGTGTCACTTTATACGCGGTTTATTAAATGATAGAACATTGATTTTGGAAAAGATATGTGGTACAAAGAATCTTGCTAACATGCTAACAAAGCCAATATTTATAAAGAAGTAAAGGTTATACGTAGTCTCAATTGGCCTCCTTAGTTAATTGTCAAGGTGTCACACTAAAGTTATGGATTATAAGATGAGTTTAATTACATTGCAATAGTTTTTTATTTGTTAATCAATCTTTAAGTGAAAGATTGTTATAAAAGTGGAATCTAATTAATATTATATATAAGTAAATATGTAATTTTTTTCCATATAAGAGTTGTCTCATCTACTTGTATAAAAGGCATACTTATTATATAATTTGTAACTCTTGAAATAGTAAAAATCTAGTGTGATTGTTGATATAGGAACATTCAAATTTCAAATCACATAAATTTTTTGTATTCTTTTTTGCTTTTATTCTTTTTTAATATTTCGTATCCTAAGACCATATTGGATAATGAGTATTCTCTATCTACCCAATTGTATTCCACAATAGTGATGCACACGACCATCGACAGTAATAACAAAACACTTTTAAAGGTGTGTGTCCTAATTCTGTAACCTACACAAGTCACAGGTAATAGATATAGTTAAGGTCTAACAATAGACACGTTACTCAAATTTGCAAGAGATGTATTTTAACATGTCAAACATGTATTTCACTCTTCTTTCTGCAAGCCTCCTGAAAATAAGTGTAATCTTATAACACAAAAAATGTGAGAAGCTTCTTCAAGCTATAAAGCAACCTTACTGGCAATAGGGAGAAGTTATTGGATGGCTTTAAGAGTACATTTATCATGCTCTCCCAAGTTTCATATGAATATCAAACTTCTGTTGTGTCTAAACTAACCAAATTTGACAAGAAACCAACTATTGAGATCAAATTCTCATTGTGATCTTAGCACAAATTAAATCCTTTATGAGGAACTTGGGATCAAATCATTTGAATAAAAAATTCTACTTTTCATTTTAACTATGGTGCGATAAAAAAGTTGGTGTGCCATAATGTATAAGTAGTATTGTTCGTCTACATAATTGTTCGCTCTTACTGCACGCCATAAACCTCTACTTGTATTCCAATATTTATTTTTTGTATGAAACTTCCAAAAGATTGTATTCTAAGAAAATGAAACATGTTACATCTTGATGCTCCTTTTATATGGGTTTAATCGCACTACGAAGAATTTAACATGTAGTTTCAAAAGTGCATTACTCATGCTTCCCTAAGTTGTGTGATATAACAAAAAAATGTGCAAAAAAACTAACCAAACGTTCCAATCTACCACTTTTAGGGTGGATGTTTCATGGTCCTTTTAGTATAAAGTGAGTCCTTTATGAGAACTTTTTATCAAGCAACCTCCTATTAAATTCCAATTTCATGTTTTTGTATGTCTTTATCTAATAATTGTATTATAGAATGGATAATTAATATTTTGTATGTCAAAAATTGTATTAAAGGAAAATGACGCGCGAACCATTAATCATTTAAAAAAAAAAAACTAAACTGCACTATAACGCAACGATGCGATGATTTTAGGGTTGTTCTCAGCCCGGGCATTCTAGTTCCACAACAAAACTAAGCTAAGACAAACAAAAATAGCAGTACAAGGTAGTCGGTGAACAATAGGTCGAATGATTTAAGTGCACGATAAGGACTAACCCAAATTTGATCTTAGCAAACACTATCATATATTATGACCTCTCACTTGTCCACACAAATGGTAGCCCAGGGCACAGTATGGTCTTTTACTGGCTAAATTAGGGTGACAAAAGTGATCAAACATCAACCATAAATTGGCCTACGGTTTCTACTGAGCTTGCTACATTACTTAGGTCAACCAAAGTGATCAAACATCAACCATGACGTAAAGACTTGCAGTTTCGGCCAAACTAGCTATATTACTTAGATCGACAGAGGTGATCACAGGTCAACTGTGACATAAAGGCCTGCAGTTTTGCTCAAGCTTGCTGTTTCATTTAGGTTGACCAAAGTGATCAAATGTACCACTTTCGTGTAAGATGGCTAAGCTTTTATTATTGATTATCTCTATTTAACTGGCAATCTATGGTGGAAGCCTTCTAAGCCTGTTATAAAGGGTTATGAAGTTCTGTTATTACAATATACATGCATCATATAAGATTCTAATTTGTGATTTTCAGTTGTAACTAACATTAAAGAATTTTTCTTAGATCGCTCAAGTTTTCTTTAGTGTTCAGGTTCCTCTGAATTTCTACCTTTATCTGTCTTAATTTGCTTGTGTACTCTATGCCATCTTTGCTTGTCCCCTTTGTTTTCAATATTAACTTTAGAATCTCACCAATTTATATATCAGTGTGCCCCCTTTATCAAGGAAAAGAAACGACTGCTTGGGATAACTTTGCAATTTACTGCCAACTCAAATTTTGTGTTCTGTTTAGGTGCATTAAGTAGGAGGATAGGGTCAGCTTCCTCTAAGCTTTTGGGAGACAAGACTCTTAAGTATACTTATGGTATACACTTCACCTTAACTGCTGATTTGCAAGGGAACCTACATGAAAAGCCAATTAATTTCGTCATCAATTGTTGTACACAAAGGCTTTTTTACAAATGGTAATGAAATATCTATCTCAAGATTTAGTAAATTCCTTGGCATCATTCATAAAAGTCAAACTAGGAATCAAAACTAATTGAATTCTATTAAATGATGTAATGCTCCTCATGTATGAAATTTCAAAAGTAAAATTATTTATCAACTCAAAAGTGCACGAGGATATAGAAACAAGGGGTTGACTATTAGGCGGTAAGTTTAAGGTGCACACATATCACCCTAACACAGTTTTTCCTAATGGCATCATAGTGCTTCCAATCAGTGACAACAAATGGGTGGTTGGGATCTTGGAGCTCCCGAGCGGAAAGGGTTATTGAGGATTTGGAATAGTTGCTTGTATTCCTTTCTCCCTAGAATAGCATATTAGTGCTAAGCTTCCAAGACTAATACTCTTTCCACTTTAAAGATACTGTCAAAAGTCTATTAGTTGGAGATTATATAACTTCTAATATAAGTTATAGCACACTTTTGTTCTGCTACTCGAATTACTTTTATGATATTGTGGCCCTATTGTAGTCAGCATACCAACTTGGACGCCAACCTTGTTAAGTCCAAGTATGAACATGTTAAAACCGGTTGTTTTCGCTTTTCCCGCCTTCCGATTCTTCTGGTCCAACCAACCCGTCCGGCCCAATTCTTACCATGCATAAATCATTATAATTAACAATGAAATCATAAATATAGAATCATCGATCATAATATTATTATGCATTTAACTCGTGTCAAAAAGAACGATGAAACTGCTTTACATTTGAGGTATGATAAGGATTTTTATTGTAAACGTGTTCCTATTACCCAAAGCGTCAATATGATTGTTTTTCTTTTTTTAATAAAAAACTTCTCTTAATATAATCGAAAGCCTAAACCGGGTCTGAGGAGCATTCATGGGTATGACAATGTTGGCAGCTGAACCCGTGGCAGCAGCATGTATCATGCGTCTCGCTGGTGGATGGCCTCGCATAGTAAGTACGGCTCGTGGGTATAGGGTCTAGCGAGCAGTTACTTCTAAATGCTTTGAATTCCTTGCTAAGCCATAGAAATTGTAGTTAAGAAGTTACACAATCCTAAATAATGATGACAAGTCTTAACTAGATTACATGGTTAGCGTTGGGCTGAGAGAGGAGAGGACTTGATGCCAAGAGATTGTCCATCCCTAGTGGATAAGTGGGATTTAGTTGGAAAAGGGGGCTTTTTAGTTTTTGCTCTTTAAAATGAAATATTATATGAACTACAATTACATATATATTAGTTGGTATTTTAAATATAGTAACTATCACTAAATATACTTATATTAAAACAAGCATTTTAATCCTTGTTGACCCTTTTTATCATTATTTATGCATTGATTATGTTAGTACCATGTCAGTATCAATTTTCAGATGCTTCATCATTTTACATTTGATCCTAGAAGTAGGAAATTATGCAAAATTTTCAAAAACTCATGCATTTTGTTCCTCTAAATCTTTACTTCTCCAGGGAACTTGATGTTGGCTGCAAAATTACCCAAGAGGGGGATGAATTAGGTAAGATATAACCTTAAATCATGAAATCTAAGTAAATTAAAATAATCAAAGGCAATCTAAATAAACAAGAGCAGTCATATAATGATGAACAATAACAATAAACATGCAAGACATTAAGAGATAGAAAAAATTCAACACAAGCAATTTATAATTGTTTGACTTTCTCCACAAGCCTACATCCACTTTCTAGTCTCTCCTTTGAGTATTACCCAATTTACTATCTCAATATTTTTTAATGGATAAAGATTAAACCTCTTATAACTTTCGTCGCCTAACCAATACTACACTAGAGCTTACTAGGTGTCTTTGTTCACACACCTGAACCACTATTTCTTCTCACTTGCTCACTTTGAGTACACTTGCTTTTACATAATAATTTCTTTCACTTTTCCTCATACTCATTATGACGGAGAAAAGTATTTTTTACTCTGATATTAGGACTTGGACTTTTTAGCAATTAAAAGAGTCATCTTGTTTTGATTTTGGGCATTGACTAGATTCTAGAATTACTATTTAATTTGTTGTCTTTTGTAGCACTTGCCGATCGGTACAATTAATTGGCTCCACTCATGATTAACTTAAAAATTCTAGATTTACGACTAGAACTTCAAAAAATATTTCCACGTTGATACAAAATTAATTTGCCAACAATGATCTTCATAAAATATGCCAAGTATTCATCAATTTGCTAGTTTTGAAAGTTCCTTTTAAGGCGATTTGGAATTCCAACAAATAAGCCTTCCATAAAAGGATTAATTCAAATTTTCCTAGTTGAAACTTCCTTGCACCATATCAGATCTGTCCCAGCTATATCCTCGAATTAATTTACTTCAATACATAAAGATATTTTAAAACTTGCCAGCACAAAGGAATTAAATGATTGCTCCACTATGATCTTTTTTCCATGTAGAGAGTAATTTTAAATTGCTTTAGCTCTCTTTGATATTGTGCCAACAATTTGTTCCTTGTACAAGAGTTAATTTTGCTAGTCGCATCTTCAATTCAAAGACTTCCCCTTTTGCTCACTACCAGTCAAAAATAAATCAAAGATGCAACTAGAAAAATCTTACAATCCATAATCAATCCAACTTTGAAGATCATGATAACCCAATGATCTTGTCACTTACCATACGGAGAGAACCAGCTCGTGTCTCATAGGATCAAGAATATAACTGCACAATTTCCATTAAAAGAGTTAACGACATAAGAAATAAATAACATTTTAAAAGATGAAAACCAATTCTAATCTTATTCATTCTGTCATGATTATGATAGCTTGAATCAATTTGCAACTTAACAAAATAAGATTAGAATTCAAACTAACAAACTCTTATGTCCATTCAAGGTTATCTTACAATCACCGTGATTCATTCAAACTTATTTCCTTTTTTTCTAGTTTAATAACTCTAACACTTCCCAAAGAACTGATCAAAAATCTTTCCATAAAGCTATAAATCATGTTTCATTTGTGTCATTGAAACATAGACTTACAGAGCTTTCCATCCATGTATACATCAATGGCTGATTTTGATACAATTCCTTAACTTCTGTGATTTAATAATTATCTTTATGATTTCTAAATTAATAGGTATAATTATTTTTGTATTAGTAAACTGTTAAGTCAAACTCTTGAATCTATATATATGTAATGTCTCATGCATTTTTCATGTAAGTAATCAAATATATCAAAAATTTTATTTTATTGGAGGTTGATTCCCTCGAAGCAATCATCGGAGATAATCATCTTGAAAAAGATCAATTCTTATCCTTTATTTTCACAATTTTCTCATTTTCAATCGTTAGTTTCTTATCATTTGGTATCAAAGTGGTGTTCTTAGGTTGATTTCACCAAATGCCTTTATGTGTGTTTTACACCTTTAGAATACTACAACATTGATGGAGAGCTCATAAAATCTATTAAATATTAACAATCTTAGAGTATCAAAGTCATTTCAAGCAACTTGTCAATTGAGCTAAAAACTAATTAGAAAGGCAATTGTTGGCAACAATCATCAGGGGGCTTACTCCTAACATTCAATGTGAAGTCAAAACTCACTAGTTATGAACAATGGTAATTGTTATTTCCTTTACTTGCTTATAAGAGGAAAAGTTAGGTACTAAAAATCATTGCCCAATTGCTAAAGGAGTAAAAAATCTATTGATAGCAACACCAACTCATCTTTTTCAATTTTTCCCACTAACATTAGACACTCGACTCAAGAGTAGTTGAAAGAGCATATGGAAAAAGGACTATACTAGCACTATGATAAGAAGTGGCATAAAGAGTATCGATAAAAACAAGGGAAGCCTTTAATTATTGAACCAATTAAGGAAGTTGCTAAGGCAAATGATGATCACATGTATCTAGATTACGATAAAATCCATATTGAATATATGAATGAGCTCACAATTTATGCTTTAATAGAATATTCTAATCTACAAACCATGAAAATTGATAAATTCCTTAAAAGACAACTAATGATGGTACTAGTTGACTTGAGTAGTACCAACAATTTTATGGATGATAAGATTGCCAAAAATTCTTAACAAAAAACTATGAAAAATGTGTTATGAAAGTTACAAATAAGAGAAATTTCACATACCAAGGATAGTGTACAAGAGTAAAGCTCTTATTGTAAGGTTAAACTATTTACATTGATCTCTTTTTATTACCTTTGGAAGATTATGAGATTCTTCATAGCATTGATTGGTTGCAAACCTTAAAAGATATTACTTAAAAAATTTCTAAGTTAACAATGAAATGCTTGTTAAATAGGCACATAACAAAGTTACAAGGAAGGCGTAATAACAAAATCATTATAATCATAAGTCATCGGATGGCAAAAGTCTTACAAAAAGTAGGATAAGGGTTTTTTGTGAATTTGTACAATGTAAAGGTGACAAATCTCAATATACAAAGGAGAAAAAGGCTAATGCATTATTGATTGAAGCAATTATTGGAGGATAATCCCTTTAAAGAGATTAATTCTTATTCTTTATTTTCACAGTTTTCTTATCTTCAATCCCTAGTTTCTCATCAAATTCCACTCCATTTGACCATTGTACCTTCTAAAAGTTGACTTATCTTATTTATCCTACTAACTTGTATATGTTTTAGTAACTTGGTAAGAACTTTTTCCACCCCTCTCTATTTAATGTGATTCTAGTGGCTTTGAAAATTAGAAAAAAATATCTTTTTATCCATATAATGCTCTCCATATAAATTCCTCTCCATCAATTTATACTATCTTCTAGAAGTAGATTAATATAACTCTCACTATAACTGAAGCACCCTTCACTCTTTTGTTCATAACTTCCTTTGCCAATGTCTGATTAATATGATTCTTATGGAATTAGAAACTAAACACTCTGAGCTTCCCAATGATATATGATTCATCATTTAATTCATCTTCACTTTATTGAACGAGCCTTTTAAAATTGGTTGTCATTAGGTGGACCTTGTATTATTGACAAGTCATCACTCTATAAGTAAACTTTCTTCCTTTGACATCTAATTGAGCTCTTCATTACATGTCTTTTGTTTCCTCATTTATTGATATCCCTTGCAAGGTATGGAGGATAAACTAATGCATCATATAATTAGTTAGTCATGAATGGAACTAAATAAATAAGGAGCTAGTCTTCTTGTGCTTGTATTGCTTCTATTCTATTTTGTGTGTTTGTTGGATTTAATCTTCTCACTAATCACACATAACAAACATGTTAGAAATCTTAGAGTCTCAACACTTGATAGATTTCACTTTGCAATACTAAATCCTTTTATCTTCACATACTTTTGATAATACTTAAATATATCATCCAACTACTCAAATAGCATTCCTATAGTAGGCATCTTGCCAATTTCATGTGATTGCCTGTGGTTTTGGACAGTATTGGATTCATTAGTATTCATATGATCACTCATGTCAACTAGTTCTCTATTATCATTCACCGAATGACTAGCTTTTAAAGCTTTAAAACCTAGAACTTATACCCTATTTACCACGAAACCTTAATAAAAGTCTAAAAACCATATATTGGGAAAATTCAATGCACACAATAGAGTTCATATAAATTTAGCTAGCTTGTAGTATGAGGCTAGATATGAATATAATGCCGATGAGTGCTAACTTTCCATTCAAGTAATTTGAATATAATATGATATTTAAGTTGCTTAAATATATGTAGAAATTGTGTGAATGCCTAATTATTTTTATGTTGACATCAAGAAAGCACATGAAAACAAAATGCAAAGATATGGCGTATCTTTCCAAATTAGATAAATCATATTAATGTCATATATCAAAGATAAATAGTTATTAAGGTATTCCATGACATTCTTTCATTAAAATTATGGCAAAAGTTAAGGTATAATTGACCTAATTGGAATCAATTTCTTACTAAGGAAATAAGTTATTCATTTGCCAAAGGATTAAAATAATAATTGTGAAACCTAGCACACAACCATAAAAGAATCAAAAGAATTTTAATATTGTCATACTATTTCATAAAATTGTCATACAAATTCTAAAAGATATTATACAATAGTTTAAAAGTTGTAACACATTTTATTTGATAACATTTTGTCTTTCCTTAGTTTTTTTTTTTTTTTCATTTTCAAGAACATATAAGATAGTCACCAACTTGTAAATTGATATATAATTTTACATTATTTGATAAAGACAAGTCCATTATTCATGTTAGTCAACATCATTGATTTTTTAAGATACACTTTTGCAAATAAGAAAAATATTTTCTCGATTACATTAACAAATCAAAATATTATTTTATTTGATGATAATTTGATTCAAAATTATTAAATTATTTTTTTATTATGTAAACAATACATTTTCAAAATTAAATAATAAACTAGTACCAAATATATTTGGCTATTTTCAACCATTTGTTAGATGTACATAATGACCCAAAGTTGATAAATTTATCAAATATATATGTAAGATTAAATAGGTTAGATTATAGTTACCCTTGAAAATTTTTATAAATAAAAGTAAACTAATTTCAAACAAATTAAACCCTTCTTGCAATCTAGGTCATATCATTATATAATATAACACCTTATTTATAACTCAAAAACTTTTTACAAAGGGAATGTGTATTTTTTATTTTTCAAAGAGTGAAAAATTCTTAAGCTTTTTTTTCTTGCAAGTATCTAAAAAAATCAATTTGAATAATATAGATAATAAATTTTTTCATATATTCTCTATAATGCATGCATATAATAGGGAGGGAGTTTTAACTCTCTCTAACTTTCCCTTAAGGGGTTGAGTTAGGCTAATTTAGCCCAATAACATTTATATCTCCCACTTATACATGATAGGTTGAAACAACCTAATCATTAATCAAAAAAGATTCTTAACATTCAATTCTTTGTAAGTTATTCATATAAACAAATGGATTATGTAACTTGTGAGCACATTTGCACTTATAAGCATATTTTTTATAACTATTAAGGATACATAGTTACTATAACTCAAAAAAACATGAGCCTCATCTATATGAGTAGACTAATTTTAACTTATTTAACATATTTTTACTTTTCTTATAAAAAAAAAAACTTGTACTAGGATTGATCTCATATTAAACTCATTATATAACAAGTCATTTTTAGAATGATATTATTAATACATGTATAACAAGAAACAAACTCTTTAATTATATAACAACATATAATCTCAATGAATCACAACACATTAAATTTTATGAAATCATAAAGGGTCTACTATATGATTAAAACACATCTCTTGGTATTGGTTTAATTAGAGGGTCTACTATTATCCCATGTGTTGAAATGTACTACAAAGTCACATTTTTTTTTTTTTGAAACATAGTGTCTCTTACAAAGTTGTATTTAGTATCAATGTATTTGGTTCTACAATGATACTTAAGATCTTTTACATAAGCAATAATCATCTGACTATCACAATGTAATGTGACCACTTTCTATTGATCACTGCATCCTCTTAAATATTCCAAAAAAATCTTTTAAGGCAAACAATTTCTTATAATGCAATTAAGTAACCTATAAATTTTGCCTTTATCATTGATAAGGCAATATAAGTTTACTTCTTACTACTCCATGAAATAATGTCATCATTTAGCAAAAATATATATCCTAATATAGATTTACATTCACTCATATCTCCTCCTTAATCAACTTCTAAATAACCAATTAGTCGTAAATCATTTTCTTAATAATACAAAGAATAATTTGCAATGCCTTTAAGGTACCAAAGTATTTTTTTCACAATTTACTAATGTGTTTTTCTTGAGTTTGATTGGTATTAACTCATTAATCTTATAGCATAACAAATTTTAGGGTATATACACATCATAATATGCATCAAACTACCCACTGCGCTCAAATATAATACATTTTTCATTTCTTTAAGCCCTTGTCATGTTTTAGGACAAATTTTCAAGCTTAGGTCATTGCTTTTAGCAATTATAGTGTCAACAGATTTACAATTTTCTATTTTAAATTGCTTAAGAATTTTATGGATGTAAGAATCTTATGAAAAAGTTAAAAAATGTTTAGAACAATCTCTATGAATATTTACTCCTAATATGTAAACCACATCACCTATGTCCTCCATTTCAAAATTAAAGGAACCATTCCTCAATGGCAATGACAAATTCCTTATCATTTCTAACTAGTAGAATGTTATTTCTAGCTTTATCCTTTTATAACAAAACTAGAATCATTTGGAACAATTCCTACAAATCTTTACTCCCAATATGTAAACCACCTCACCTAAGTCCTTCATTTCAAAATTAAAGGACAATCATTTCTAACTAGTAAAATATCATCAACATATAAAGATAGAATTACAAATTTATTTTCAAATCTCTTAACATACATGCAATAATCCTCATCAATCATTGTGAATTCATATGAGATTATTGCACAATAGTACTCAAATACCACTACTTAGACAATTGTATTAGGTTATAAATTGATCTTTGCAATTTACAAACTTTATTTTGTTAGCCTTGAACAATGAAACCTACTAATTGTTCCATATAGATTTCTTCATCTATCTCTTTATTAAAAAGAGCAACTTTAACATCTATTTGATATAATTCTAAATTTATATTTGCTACTATTGCCAGAATTAGGAAAATTGAGGTAAACCATACAACTAGTGAAAAAGGTTCTTCATAGTTTATACCCACTTGTTACATATAACTTTTCGTCACTAAGCAAGTCTTATACTTTTTTATAGATGCATCTAGCTTACACTTGATTTTGATAAACCATTTGTTTCCAATAGCTTTGTGTCCTTAGGGACAAATCTACCAAGTTATAAACTTGATTAGATTTTGTGGATTCCATCTCTTTTTCCATTACTTTCATCTATTGTTCCTTTAAAGGGCATAAGAAAGGCTTGTTTATTATTTTACACTTTTCCTTATCATGAAAGACAATTATAAAAACTTTCCCTTTAATCTCAAAATAATGATATAAGATACTTTTATGATTACTTTTGTGCAATATAAGTTCTTGCAAACCTTGTACAACTTATGGTATAACACTGCCACTTAAATTGATAGCTTGAGGTATTTCCTTATCCATTTTAGTTAATGGGTTTGGTGCATTATAGCCATTTAAATCATTCATCTTATAAAGATGAAAATCTTTATCAATATCATCCTTACTATGAAATTCATTCTTTAAGAATGTGACATTATATGATTCTAATTTTGAAACACTTTCATCAGCTTGTTTACCAAGAAATACATACCTTTTAAAGTGTTTATAGTTTCTTATAAAGACACATCTTTTCCCCTTAGACCCAATTTCCCACATTTATAAGATGGGTCGTGAACATAAGTAGCTAACTCTTATGGTCATATATTACTCAAATCAAGCTTTCATTCCAACCGTAATTCATATAGTATAGAAGTAATTAATTTAAAGGATATACAGTTAAGTACATGCATATATATCAATAAAGCATTACCCTAATAATATATTAAGAGCTTTGCTTATGCCATCATAGACCTAACCATTTCTAATAGAGTTTTGTTTCTTCTCTTTACAACACCATTTTGTTGCGAAGTTCCAAGAATAATTAGTTGCCTAAATATACCCTTTTTATTACATAGTTCCTTAAATTATTCAAAGATATTTGCATTCTCAGTCAATTTTTAGGGTTTTAATTTTTTTATCTAACTAATTTTTTACTGTACTTAAATCTTTTTTAAAGCATTATAATGCTTTAAATTTATAAAAGATCAAATAATGATTATAATGTGTATAATCATTTATGAAGGTAATGAAATATGAGACATCATATCTTACCCTTACACTCATTAGACCAAATATGCTAGAATGGATTAATTGTAATGGAAATTTGGCTCTAATAGCCTTACCAATGGTTTTCTAATTACTTTTTCCTCTTAGATAGTGTTGACATGTAGGTAATTCAATTTTAGAGATTAAGTGCAAAATGCCCTTTTTAGTTAATATAGTCATTCTATCTTACCCAATATGACCTAGTCTAACATGTCAAATATTTACATTTATAGCATTATTTTTGGTTGATGCAATAATAGAAAAATAATTGTTATAGATATTAAACACATCATAGTTAATATCCAACACAAACAAATCATTTGACAAATGTCTATGATGAACATAAGTGCCATTATAAATATTTACAATATAGCTTTTGAAAATAAGTTTATATCCTAAACATAGAAAAACATAAACATAAATAAGATTCCATTGAATTTCAAGTTCATAAAGAACATCGTGAAATAGTAGAATTCAACCATTTCACATTTCTTATTTGCAAGTGTCAATCCCCCTTAATATACACTCATATTAAACCAACTTTAATTTGATGGAACTTCATAGATGCTTCTTGATCTTTAATTACATAATTTGTAGTCCCTGAGTTTACAATCTATAAAGGATTAGATTCAGTAAGCAATACTAAGCTAGCAATATTAGCTAAATAATAAGAAGAAAGTGTAAAGCATGCATTTTTTGGCTCAATGCATCCATAAGTGAAATGATCTAATTTGTCACAATTATAACATGTTATTTTGGTCTTATCCTTTTTCTTACTACCACGCCTTTTATGATCATCATTCTTTTTTTTCTCTTATGATTGTTCATTCCCTTTTCCTTTCTCACAATGCTTATAATGCCACTTATGTTTTGAACTAGAAACAACCTTTGAACTAGTCTCAACTTTAATGACATTCACTTAACTAAAAAACTTAGCAACCCTAAGGCACTCCTCTTTTAAAATCAAATGGTATAAGATATCTTCAAAGGTCTTATTATACACCATATTAATTTTCATGTGTTTCAAGTTTAAAGGAATGAAGTGAATAATAGCCTAAATTCACTATTCAATTATGAGGGTATGATCAATTATTTTGAACTTTTTGATCATATTAAACATCACCCTTAAATGTTGCCTCATGTTATGATATGACTTTTACATATATACCTTAAAATTAATTATTGGCTCTCTCAGACTAATAGTTAAAGTATTCCCAAACTTATTTTTCAAAGCTAACCATATTACCTGGGCAATCTCATACTTCTCAAACTCACAAATGAGACATCCTTTATAGTCTTAAAAAAAGTTATGCAAAACACATAGTTTATTTCTTTTCTAAGCCTTAAAGGCCTCTCAGTCTCGCCTTTGCTAAATTGAGGAACCTTCCTTATGGTCTATTATGACATAGTTAATAGCTTCAAACATTTTATGCTCTTTGAGAATATGCTAAACATTGTAATACCATATATTATAGTTTTCACCATTCAGCTTATCCTCCTTATTGAGTTTATTAATAATATTTTTTGTAGTCATGGTTATAACAACCTTGAGATATTTATCAATGATTAGTATTAGCACTTTAACTATTCATTATACATTAATATTGAAATAGATTAATAATAATCTAAAATTAGTTAAAGAATTGAAAGTTCATAATGTTCTCAATCATCTTCTTTTATACTAATACTATGAATTATTTAAATTTATGCAAAATTTAAGTTTTTATGCGAAGATTTTCAAAATCTTATCAATCTAACAATTCTCACTTTTTGGTTAATTTGTTATGTAAGAAAAGTATATGTGTTGAGTATTAAAAATAATAATTAAACACATATAACAACATAATAGACATTTATAATAAAATTTTACATACATGACATCAAATATAAAAACACATAATATCAAACATAAAACAATATCTATAAAAATATCACATCTAAGACTTAAACATTTTTTCCTTTTAATTTACATTTGGTTTAGAAAATGTAACAAGCTTGAAGTAGATAACTGTTAACAAGTGAAGTCTTATCCTTTCAGCATTTTAGATAACCCTACACCTAGCTCTCAAAAGCCATAAAACAATTTTCATTTTGCTCAAATGTATACACCTTATAGATCAAAGATTAGGACTCATTGATAACATAGTATATCACTTTGTAGCATGCTTAATATGACACTTTCATGCTTTCTTCAAGGCATACTCTAAGTCATCATACCATTTAATAATGCACTTGGTATGTTCTAATTCACAATGCTCATCAACCCTCCAAAAGTTTATTGATAACATAAACACAACATCAATCTTTACCTTTCTTTAAGCCTTTTAGTCATTAAGGTTTCAAGATGATCAATTAAGAATTTCATATATTTAACATGTTCCATAAGCTCCTCATTATTTTCTACTTTGCATTTTTTAAAAATGTAAAAAAAAAAAAAATTGTTGGCTAAACAAACTAATCAGTTATTTGAAAAAGTCAAAATTCATTTTTCTAAGGCACTCTTTAATGATCCTTTTAGTTAGAGTTTTTGATACAAATTTCATTTATATGTAAACGAAATCCAACACCAATATTAGTATAGGATCGTTCTAACAAAGGTTAAGGGATTTAGACTTCTGATCTAAGGATTATAAACAACCAAGAACCAAAACTATAAGATTTAAACACCACTCCTAACAACAACAACATTGAAGAAAATAAGTCTAGTGAACCAACACATGCAAGTATGAAAATTTAGAATTAGTTCTTATAGAATCGGAAACAATAGCTCATACACTCAAAAAAATGGGTTTGCCTCCTCTAGCCACCCTTTTTGCCCTTTTTATATGCTAACCCCCAAAACATTAGCTAATAAGTTGGGCTTAATAAGAAAATTCATCCAACCCACAAAATAATAATAAAAACCTATGGAAATAACTCATTTAATGGCCCAATCATAGGCTCCCAAATCCAACTTCCTTTCCAAAGCCATGGTTCTAAAATTCCTCCACAAATGTCACATTCGCAAGCCCTGGTAAAATCTCCATCATCCTTAACTTGTACTAGACAACTTCCTAATAGTACACAACAAGTTGTTGAGAATTTCCTTTATTTTCTTTGACCTTGCCCTTGTCATTGGTCCTCCAAGGTTTTGCAAAGCATTAACTCCCTTGTTGATTTGAGTTGGTATAATATGGCTTCCATTATTCCCACTCTCCTCAAAATAATTTGTTCTCAAATCAGCACCTATATCATCAAAGATTTAAAGAGAAAGGTCATAAATATTAAATGTTGCACTCACATTATACTCACCTGGCAAGTCAAATTTATATGCATTATCATTGAGTTTTGCCACCACTTGAAAAAGACTGTCTCCCCTTGGTTATAACTTTGATTTCTTTTGCATAAGAAATCTATCCTTCCACAAATGTACCCAAACCCAATTACCAAGTTCAAAAATGATATGCCTACGACATTTGTTGGCTTGTGTTCCATATTGTTTGGTTTTTCTCTCAATATTAAGCCTAGCTTTCTTACGAAATTGCCTAACCATTTCCACCTTCTTTTTCCCATCTAAATTAACCCTATCTTGTATAGGTAATGGTATTAAATCCAAAGGTAATAATAGATTAAAAGTATAAACAAACTCGAAAGGAGAATAACTTATAGCACTATGAACAATACGATTATAGGCAAACTTTACAAAAGGCAAATATTTTTCCTAAGTTCTAAAGTTTTTACCAATAACAGCATGCAACAATGTACCAAAAGTTTGATTTTTTACCTCAGTTTGTGCATCAGTTTGTGGATGGCAAGTTGTAGAAAACAACAACTTTGTTCCAAACTTACCCCACAATGTTTTCCAAAAATGGCTCAAAAATTTTGCATCACAATCTGACATAATTCTCTTCAGTAGTCCATATAAGTGAACAATGTCTCTAAAAAATAAGTTTACAATGTGTGTGACATCATCTATTTTGATGCAACCAATGAAATGCGTAATCTTTGAGAACCTGTCAACTATAACAAGAATACAATGTTGACCCTTTTTGGACCTAGGTAACCCAAGAATAAAATCCATAAAAAAGTAACATGCACTATGTAATTCATTTAGCATATCATCAAGCCTGGGTATAGGATATCAATATTTAATTATTATTTTGTTGATAGTTCTACAATTGACACACATCCTCCAAGATCCATCTTTCTTTGGCATAAGTAATGCTAACACTACATATGGACTTATGCTCTCCCTTACATGTCCTATTTTCATCAACTCATCAACTTGCCTCTGAATCTCCTTTATCTCCTTAAGATTACTTTTATACGCTGACTTATTGGGAATTGGAGTTTCAAGAATAAGATCAATGTGATGTTCAATCCCTCTCCCTGGTGGCAAATCATCTAGGATCTCATAAGAGAATACATCATTATAATCCTACAACAAAGATGAAATAGCACTAGACAAAGATGAATCAAGGTTAGTGTTAGAGAAATAACAATCTTTGTAAAGGATTAAGATCATTTATTGTCTAGCTTGAAAGGAAACCTTAACATCTGCTCATTTTGCAAACTCACTCACTTATTTTCTTTCATCTTCACTCTTGTGAACCTGACCATTCTTATACTCAGCACTCTCAAATGCATTTATCCTCTTTTTCCCTCCTTCACTGTCTTTTCTCTCAACTCTCTCTTTCTTTTCACTCCTCCTCTTTTGCTCACTTTCATAAAGTCTCACTTGGTCTTCATACACCTGTTTTGGAGTCAATAGTACCAGTGTAAATGGTTTTTCATTCATAGTGAAAGAATAACGGTTCTTGTAACCATCATGTAAAACTCTTCTGTCAAATTGCCAAAGACAGCCTAATAACAAATGTCCGATCTGTATAAGTACAACATCACAAGACAACTCATTCTTATATCTACAAATGGAAAATGGAACCACAACTTGTTTAGTCACTTTCACCACTCCACTGTCATTCAACCATTGCAAATTATATGACTTAGGATGTTTGGTTGTAGGCAAGTTCAATTTTTCCACCAACTCTGTACTTGCTACATTAGTTCAACTACCTCTATCGATGATCAAGCAATAGAGTCTATCTTGAACTAAACATTGAGTATGGAAAATATTTTCCCGCTGCATCTCAACATCATCCTCCTCTTTAACCCTGTACTAAAGGCTCTCCTTACTACTAAAAGCCTTCCACCATGCTCCGGATACTCTATCCCTTTATCAACATCACTAGCATCCTCTAATAGCGGCATTTGGTCTTTATCACTAGCATCATTACCAGACACATAGTCACCATTCTCCTTAAGGTACATGGTTCTCCTGTTAAGACAATGTAAAGCCACATGAACCTTACCTAGACATCTAAAGCATTTGATGTCTCTAGTTTTTCCTTAAGTGCCCTCAAGTTTTTCTTTAAATTTGCCCCTTTTTAGGCTGCCCCTACTAGTTTTGGGTCTATATGAATTGGTTTTAGACTTAGAGGTCATTTTCTCTTTCTTCTTCCCCCAATTTGACTTCTAAAAAGATGAACCTAAGTTCTAATTATATCCAAAAGTGCTCTTTCTCTTAAGTTGCCTTTCAACTTTCATGGCAATATATATCATGAGCAATTTGAAATCTGAAATAACTACTTCCTCCTCTCCATGTGAGAAACTACCTTTTTTAGCATTGGACATTGTGTATGCAAGATTGTTAGTAAATAAAAAATATACCTCACAAAACTCACTCCCTTGCGTGTTTGCCCTCCACTCAACTATAGTAGTCCTCAACTCTCATGTTTCACATAATGAATTGCAAAACTCTAAAAGATCTTTTAATAGTTCCAAGCAAACTAAATTCAAAATAAGCAAAACTTAAATATATCAATCCTAGACCTACCTCTTCAGAGAAGTGACATAACCAAAAAGATGGGCAATGCAATTGGACAACAATCAATTATCAAATATAATTGAGTAAATGACCAATTGAGCAATGAACACATTTTTTTTTTTTAGTTAACTAATGGGTTTTTCTGTAGAAGAAATAAATATCAAAAAGGAAACCCACAAAATACACGATTTTGTCTTTGTTTTTGTTTTTTTTTTTTTTTTTTTTTTTTTTTTTCTCTCTTTTGATTATTCAACCAACAATGAAGAATATATGAAAAAGATGATAACAAAAGTATAACTAACTTGAGTTAGAGCCAAACCTTTGATACCAAATAATACGAACTCCATTTATATATAAACGGAACTCAAAACCAATGTTAGTATAGGATCATTCTAATAAAGGTTAAGAGATTTGGAGTTCTAACCCAATGATTATAAACAACCAAGAACCAGAACTATAAGATTTAGATGTCACTCCTAATAACAAAAACGTTGAAGAAGATAAGTCTAATAAATCAACACACGTAAGTATAAAAGTTCAGAATTAGTTCTTAAAAAACTAGAGAAAATAGGTCATACACTCAAAAAAATGAGTCTACCTCCTTCAATCACCTTTTTTGCCCTTTTTATATGCTAACCCCTAAAACCCTAGTTAATAAGCTAGACTTAATAAGAAAATTCATCCAACCCACTAAATAATAATAAAAACCCATGGAAATAACCCATTTAATGGCCCAGTCATAGGCTCCTAAATCCAACTTCCTTCCCAAGGCCATAGTTCTAAAATTCCTCTATAGATGACACATTCGTAAGCCCTAATAAAATCTCCATCATCCTTAACTCGTACTTGATAACTTTCTGATGGTACACAACAAGCTGTTGAGAGTTTTCTTTATTTTCTTTTATCTTGTCCTTATCATTGGTTGGTCCTCTAAGGTCTTGTAAAACATCAACTTCCTTATTAATTTGAGTTACTATAATATGGCTTCCATCAATTTGTATTATACAAACCATATTTTATCTTTACATAAAAACTAAAAAGATATTAGGAATTGTCAATATTAAAAAAATATCACTTTTTTAGTTCGTTAGTTTTTGAAATATAATATAATAATCTTGTAAAGAACAAAAATAAAAAAAATTTAGTGTAAAATTTATATTTTTGTTGATACTTTTACAAATTATTATAAATTTTTAAAGAAAAATTCATTTTCAAAATAATTAGAAAAAAATATTAAATGATAAATTTTTATTAGTTAATACATGACACATAATATTCTTTAATTGGTCAAAGAAACATGAAATCAAAATGACTTTTTTTTTACTTTGATCAAGTTCATCATATGGCATTTTCTCAATGGTAATTATTATATGTATTTGTTATCCTACCTATACCAATTAGTTAAATAGACACTTCATTTCATTCATTTGTCCAAATATTTTAGTACACTCACCATTGTTCAAACTTTCAACAATCATAAAATTTTGATATATATTATAATTTAACCTCTTTAATTCATTAGTTTCGATGATTCTCAAAAATAATGTATGAAAATATGTGTTCAAAAAACTACTTAAATAAATGAGATTGAAATTCAATTTAAGTAATATTATCTTTTTCTTAAAATTGCACATTCAATTTAAAATTTTGAAATTTACTTACTCTAAATGGGTACAATCAAAATTAACAAATAATATATTATTGAAAAACTCTTGATGAGTATTTTTTATACATATAAGTTTTATATCATGAAATTATTATTTTTAGTGTTAACTTTGAAAAAATAACATATAGAAAGAAATAATTTTCTCTCGTAGAATACACAACAAAAAATATGATATTTTAACAACATGTTGCAAATTTCAATATTTTATTACATGCAAAATTTCAAAAAAAAAAAAGATAATAACATGTGTGAGAGAAACATATTTTTAAATATATTAGTCTAAAATATTCAGGAAACTTGCATATAAAATAAAAAAATTAAACAATAATTTTTATATTTTTTATGCCAAAATCATTTTAAGAAGGTCTTAATACTAGTGTAAAATTAGTAAATTGGATCGTAGTTACTTTTAAAAATTTCTAGAAATAGCAATATATTAATAATAGGCAAATTAAACTTTTTTCATGATTTAGGTGTTATTACTATATCAAATAACATTTTGTTATTATGATAATTTATGGAAAATTTGTATTATTTATCTTTTAAAAAGTGAGAAATTTTCAAACCTTCTTTTTCTTGCAAGTATTTGGAAAACTACCTTTATTAATATAAATAATTCAATTTTCTACATAAAATGTGTTTGTAATGGGGACTCCCTACAACTTTCTCTTAATGGGTTGGATTAGTTCTTCATGAGCAAATCAATTCAATCCAATAATATTTACAATATCATTTTAAAATTAAATTTTCCTAATAACAAATGTATATCTTGCTCATTACATACTAATTTTTGCAAATAAATTTTAATTTATTAATAATTTCCAATTTATGTTATTTTTTTACTTAATTATTTTATTAATATTACAAATAATTAACGATATAAACACATATTGTCATTGAACCATAAAATGTTTAAAAATAAAAGAGAAATTATTTTTTTTCCAAATAGATTCTTATATTGTTCCGCCGTCATTTTTATAATTTATCATTTCATCTTTAAAATTTAAAAGAAACAAAATAAAAATATTCATCTTTAAAGTCGTAGTTGCGTGGTCATCCTATTAAAAACATAGTTATGAGACCTAACGAAGAGTTTGTGTTGGTAAGTTAATTAGTGGGTAACTAGTTAAACTACAAATTTAACATTTTATCATTGAATGTATTGATAATTGATAAACCATTTGATACATCCATTATCATATATTTATGATTAATAAATTGCTTTATTTCTGTATACATTATATTTATAGTATCATAATAGGAAAAATTATATTTTTGCTTAAATAAGCTCAAAATGTTGGTAATAAATTGGCATGAATATACAATTATGTATTATGCACCAAGCCATTGTTATTTTGTTTATAAAAAAGAAAACAAAGAAAAAAAAAAACAAGGAAAGAATTGAAAGGAAACGTTATATAATTAAAGGTGGTAATATAGTATAAGGATGGAGGAAGCATGACCGACAAAAGAGGAAGCATCCGGTGGAGGGGCCAGGGTTGGGAACTTTCCCCACGGGAACAATTTTTTATTCGGCACTGAGTTGAATAACAACCCGCTCGAGTTACACAAAAGCGGGTCATGTGGGGTTTTCATAAAATCTGTCGGGTTCGTTGGATTTTGACCGAACTTGATGACTAGACGATCTGCCCGAGTGACTCGGCTTTACTTTATTTGTTATGGGTTTACTAAAATTTTTAACGTCCAATCGATGGCATCCAGCCGAGCGCGGGGAGTGTATGCTTAAAACAAATAGAAGAGTAGGAGGCGGCGACTTAGGGCGCGCCCAGGACTACGTCGCCACCGACTCGGCCACTTTCCCAGTTTGGCGGGTCCGTCCGTCCGTCCGTCCGTCCATATCTTTTTCGAGAGACAAAAAGGTGCTTCGTAACGCCAATCCCATCACATCACCAAGATACGCCGTCCATCCTTCCTTGCAACACGCAAATGAAAATCTTTCCGTAAATAATAAATTAAAAAATAAAAAGAGAGGAAAAGTTGGCTCCGCCGGAGCCACCCTAATCATTAAAAGAAAAAAAAAACCATTGGTTTTGTTCGTGCGGGCGCCGGAAAACGCCTCGGGTATTATCAAATCAAATCTGTCGTGCGTTTTATTTTCTCTCGTGATTCTCTTGAAAAAGTGTATTTCTCGGTCGTTCATGCACCACCGCGCCGACGCGCAACCTCTTTCTTTCTTTGCTTTCTCTCTCGTTGATGCCAAACGCTACGGAATTTTGCGATATATATATATTTTTTTTCTTTTTCTCGGTACGAATACGATTAATGTCCCCTTTACTGTTTGATTTTTCTCTTCTTTTGATCGAAATTTTACTCTTTTTTTTTTTTGTTAAAGTGATCGAATCTTCGATTTTACTTTCAGAATTTAGTTGTAACTTTTATTAAGATCATGATTATAACACGCGTGTTTTTAGGTTTTGATGTTTTTCTTTTTCTTTTTTTCGGTTTTGGAATTTTATTATGACTTTTTTTTTTTATGGCAGTGTGATAACCGAAAGAAGGCGAAGAAATCATTCCGATGGCGATGGCTGCTGCTGCTCCAACGATGAAGGGCTCGGGGACAACGGGCATGGACGAAGAAACGAGGCAGAAAGCAGGATTAGGATTGATACATCAAACGCAAGCGCAGACAAGACGAAAAGGAATAGGAGCGAGGTCGTGGCTAGTCGTGTCGGAGTCAGGGCGGACGCTGGTGGAAGAGGTCGGGAAGCACTCGATAATGCGGCGGACGGGGCTGCCGGCGAGAGACCTCAGGGCATTGGACCCAGTTCTATCGTATCCGTCGTCGATTCTGGGGAGAGAGAGGGCTATTGTCATTAATCTGGAGCACATCAAGGCCATTATCACCGCGAAAGAGGTTCTCATGCTCAATTTCGTCAATCCTTTGGTCTCCCAGTTTGTGCAGGATCTCGTCCACCGTATTGCTTCTGTCTTTAATAAGGACGGCATTCCGCCGCAGCAACAGGTCAACTCTTTTTTGCTTCCCCTTTTTTTTTTTTTTTCTATTTTTTATTACTTCATGCAATGCCACAATGCCATTAGACAATGAGTGCCATGCCACAATTCCCCCTTTTTTTGTCCTTCAAAAAAAAAAAAAATTGGTAGGATCAGTTCTTTCTTGGCGATGCTGCGTTTGATATTCCCAAATGGTGCCTTCCAATGAGAATGAAATTATAGAATGATTTCCACGCATACCTTAGATTTCAATGTCATTAGTGAAATTGTTAAATGGTGCTCCTCACTGTTGCTGAATATGCGGAATTGATCAGTCCCTTACATTATGTTCAGTATTCTTGATTTTCCATGCACTCTGGATGACTCTGAACTCCCCCCCCCTTCCAATTGTTTTTTGCTTTGATTTTTGTTATGTTATCTATTAACCTGCATTTTAGATTGGGAATTTGTCTTTTCAACTGCTATTGGTGTAGGAAAACTGATATTTGATTCTACAAATTAGAACGTGTTGTACATTTGGAAATTTTGAAGATGCTTTTTATTCAAAAGTGGCTGATCCTTTTATGCCAAGCAACCCTAAATCATACAAGACTTGTTGTTTTGTATCAAAAGGGAATGGAAAATAGGGGCATGGACATGGAAGATGCCTCTCAGGCTGCATGGGGTTCACCAGTGGACTATTCAAGCAAGAGAACATCTCCAGGTTCTGATTCTGGGCATGCTAAAGCCTCAGAAATAAAAGATGAGCATGCGAATGTGGCAGGCAATATTCCAGTCACTGTAGGACTTAAGGTGCTGCCATTTGAGTTCAGAGCACTTGAAGCTTGTCTTGAATCTGCTTGCAGGTGCCTTGAATCTGAGGTATAACTGTTCTGTTTTGGACTTATTGTTCTGCAGTATTTGAAGCTCTATTTTTGTTACTTTAGAACAAGGAGTTCACTTATTAGGTTCAAAACATAAAATGGGAGTTCACTTATTAGGTGATGAAGCCCATAAATATTGTTGACCAAGTTGGAACTTTGTGTTTAATACATATCGGTAGGCTAAGGGGTAAAGCACCTCATACCTACTTGACTCTAAATTACCATGCCCATGTTTCAAGCCTAATCATCAGCAATGTGAATGTATTATGTCTAGAGTTAGTAGATGATCACATGTGGCAAATTTCTTTGATGTGCCGTGCAGCTGTCAAAACAAGCCCACCTTTTCAACTTGCTTCTGATTGATCTGTTCACTGTCAATCTCCTATTTCATCTACTTAGTTCTGATGGTTTCAAGGGACCAAAAAATATAAAAACAGAGAAAGAGAGAGAAAGAGACTGTAATATGCAATATCAGAGTATTGCTGGTGTCAAAATTGCTGTCAGTACTTTAGCCTGGAGATATTGTATAAGAATGATATTTAGATACGCATTTTTATTTTCCAGAGCCTGCAGAATGAAGAAAATGGGTACTCAGTTGAATGGTAAAATCTCTTTTGCTGATCAATAAGTGGAAGTTTCTTTTCTCTTATC
Organism: Bruguiera parviflora; assembly: GCA_019804595.1. NCBI lineage: Eukaryota > Viridiplantae > Streptophyta > Magnoliopsida > Malpighiales > Rhizophoraceae > Bruguiera > Bruguiera parviflora. The sequence goes on from CM034046.1 coordinate 8,217,556, forward strand.
CACCCAGGGTACTTTGTATTTAATAGAGAGAACAGGGGACAAAAATTGATGGATAAGGTATATAGTGTATGAACTGATTGGATCCAACATAAATAAAAATACTGTAAGATAGTACCTGATTGGGATATACTGGACAGAAACATATGCATAATCAGTGTAAGTCACCATTGCCTGTCTATCTTGACTGCCCACTGAAATCCTTCTCTAGTTCAGCCTCTCTAGCCATATGAAGTTTGATTCTTGCACTAATGGTCCGTAAAGGAAAAAAAAAAAAAAAACAATATTTAGTCCTGTGAAGCTAACAATATTTGTTACTCTTCAACTTTGACGGTGTGTTTTTCCCAATTCTCACTGCACTAACTCAGATCCCTTTATATATTTCCTCTGTATTTGTTTTATTGATTGTTAGACTCAAACATTGGAGAAAGAGGCATATCCTGCTCTGGATGAACTGACTTCAAAAATCAGCACACTCAATCTTGAGCGTGTTAGACAGATAAAAAGTCGTCTGGTTGCAATATCTGGTCGTGTACAGAAGGTAAATATGACATGCTCTATAGTTGGTGCCCATCAATACTTGTACTGCAAAGTGATGCTTAGTTGTTGTACATTTGCTGGAATTAATTTGTCAATTTGGATTTTGCTCTTAATAAAAGATGGAATAACAACTCTTTGTTTTGATCAATTTCTGCTGAAGTTGTATAATCCAGGTTTGATTATTATTGCTAGAAAATGTTAGAATTGGACATTAATATGGTTTTCTTTTATGGATATGGTAGATTCACTTGAGTTCAAATGTTCATAGTAGCATAGATAAGTTGCCAGATTGATATTACTTCGAATAAATTAACATCTACCTAAGATTTGGATCAGTTCCTATGATATTTAACCTATAAGTTACATAATTTTGGCAGGAAGAAGTTGCATGTTTCCATGAGCTCATTTTGCAGTATGTCAGAGGACATCAGTTTGAGTCCTGACAGATTCGCAGGCCAAACTGCCTCCTCACAATACTGACTAAAAATACGTGCATCACTTTGAGGTTCTTTATTGAAGTTATTGTATAATAATTGTGGCATGTGCAGAATCAAATTGAGTGAGAAATCCTTAATTTTCTAGTGACATGCTCTGAACACTTTACCAATAGCGTAAGCATCTCCAGTTCCTCCAGATCTAGGTTTTGCTTCTCACCTGATTTGGAAATTTGACCAGACTGTGCCCTTTGGCACTTAAGGAAATCTAGGCAGTTAATTTATGACAATGGTAGATTTTACAAATCAGGAGAAGCTAGTAAAATGAGGACATAGAGGTTACGCATTTTACTTTCCTTGGCAAATACAGGATTTAATACATGAACACACATATGTTTAACTCTTGTTCACCTCTTCATCCCTAAAGATGTGGAAATTGCTTATAATTTTGAGCGTGATATCCTTTTCCAAGCTTATTTTGACATTCTTTTAACTTGTTATTTGCAGGTAAGAGATGAACTGGAACATTTATTGGATGATGACAATGACATGGCTGAAATGTATTTGACAGAAAAAATGGAACAAATGTCTGCAAGAGAGGAGGAATTCGATACTGAATTTGAAATAAATGAAGAAAGGTTCTTTTTCGAATGTGTCACTTGTTAAATGTTTGGAAATTAATTTGATTTGCATAAAATCTGGCCATCACAGTTATTACTGAATTGACATAGGGAAGAAATACATGAAGTAGTCAGGTCATTGCCATAATTAAGGTGACATTACCTGATGTGGAAAAAATGCAAGTCAGTGGGATTGAGACTTTACTTCTTTTTTTGTTAGCTTTTTTTAGATCTTCTTTCTGTTATTTTTTAGGTTTTTGGTTTTTCCTTCTTTCTTTATGCTATGAACAACAAAAAGACTAACTTGCATAAAGGAAGTCATGACTACCACCAATGAAGCTTAAATTATGAATGAGCATAAAACTGAAAATTAGAGTACAATGCTCTTCGGTTAGTGTTGCAGTTTACATGTTATGCATATTCCAAAGCTTAACACATTGGATGACTACATTTTTCGATGCCTAATGTTGGATGAGTAACTATATTTATCACAGACAAAAGATTAATTTTCAAAATCTGAAGATAATGAGGATGAGGATTATGCCTTATTAGTTGTCAGAGTGAGGTACTTTCCTTGGTTGTACAGCTCTTTTCTTATTAGTTTTATCCTTTTTTTTTTTTTTTTCTTTTCCTGTGGGACAAAGTTTCTGTCAGTTTAAAGCAATATAAAAGATGTCAAATAACATATGTAAGGTTACAGTTCATGCATCTTCTTATTACTACTGCATTTTCTGTTGCAAGTTGTGGATAAGTAATTGTACTTATTGTCAAATACGAAAGAGAAATATGAAACCAAAGTCTAGATTTGCTTGACCACATCTTTTTCTGGCTTTTATCTCTGGATCTCATTTATATTCTCCTTTTTATTTATCCTTAACAAAGGCTGATGGCATTGTTGATTCAATTTTAAGAAATAGAAACTCCCTTCTGCAGGTTTTGTAGATGGATGGAAAACACAGAAAACTGCAAAATGCAAATTTTCCAGAGAGATTTAGGATTGAAAAGCCTTAAAAACCAGTTTTAATCTTGCTTTTAATTAGTATACTCATTGTCCAACTGTATTTCACTCTTTTTGAGAAACATTCTGTGGGAAAACAAAAATAAATATGTGGTTGTCAAATTCTAACTTTATTTGACCCAACTCTTAAATGGATGTACATGAAGCTAAAAATATGTATATCTCCTCAAAATGGCATCAGCAAACACTGCTTTTTTTATTGGCCGGCGGTAGTTGAATAACCCTTTGGAAAATTTAATGAAACTTTAAATTTCACTGCCTTTCAGTATTTATGCTGATTAGGCACGTAGCATGTGGCATGTCAATGATAAGTATTATTCTTGCAACTTATTAGATTGTGCTTAGCAGAAAGTAGGCATGCACGTATAATTTTAGTTGAATGCAATTTAATTGGTGTTTTCTATTATGGCTGTTTTTGTATTGTTCTTCACACATTTTATTTTCATTGTATTTAGCAGCATTAAATTTAAAAGATGAAAATAAGGATTCATTTGACCTTAATGCAGCTCAAAATGATGTGATCAAGTTGTTATTTAAGGAGATTGCTGTATTTACATGAAAGCAAAAAATTAGTGACAATTCCCACCCCTTGAAATCAATAAGCTAGTGCATGATTTTTGACATCCTTGTTTATTGTTTCTGTTTTTTCCCCCTTTAATTGATGTCTTCCTTGTAGGGCTGGTGATTCCAAGTCTGAAGGCAACAGTGAAATATATACTAGCTTTAAGCCAAACATCGAGGAATTGGAGATGCTTCTAGAAGCCTATTTTGCACAGATAGATGGCATCTTGCAAAAGTTATCTCATGTAAGTATCTTTTAATTTATATATGCATCTCAATATCTTTGCAGGATCTTGAATTCTCAGCTTAAACAAAATAGACCATGAAAGCTCGTCAAGAGATTCTAGTATCCATTTTAAGATACAAAATTTTCACCTCAGTATAAGGGGCAGACTCCAATAAAGTGGCTGGTAATCTTTACTCTATCATACCTTTGGGTATAAGTTTCCAATATCACACAAAAACAGAATGCAGAAGACTGGTGCACTTCATGATTTTCTGCTAATGAGAAACTTCATTTTCAATTTGTGCTTTTCATGCATGCCTCCTCGTTATTGGCTCTCATATCAATTGAGTATTTTATTGTCTCTTTTTGCCCTATCAGTCTGATAATGTACAGAGACCTCCCCCCACCCAACCCCGATCCACGCCCCCCCCCCCAAAGAAAAACCAGCTTGCACACACTCGTACTTACCTGCAGATGTACATACACCCATAGATATTCATTCAACCACCAACTCTTCAACAAAAGCATAGAAATACTGAACTAGTGCGCTCTGCTTTTGCAAAGATGAGTGAGTATGTTGATGACACGGAAGATTTCATCAATATCATGCTGGATGACAAACAGAATCAGCTACTACAGATGGGAGTGATGCTCGGTACAGCTAACATGATACTCAATGCAGGCATTGTCGTTGTTGGGCTATTTGGAATGAACATCCAAATTGATCTTTTTGACGGTAAACCAATACATTTCTGGGAAACTGTGATGGGTACAGTGACAGGCTGTATTATTTTATATTTATTCGCAGTTGGGTGGGGTAAAAAGCAAAACTTGTTGGCTTTATAGAGGTGGAAAATTCCTTTATTTGTATCCATTCTACTTTGGGCTGGACACAAGAGTCTGCCTGTGTAGAAGCTGTGGAGGAACTTTGTTTAGTGGGATCAGATTCTTATTTCCGGAATGATAAGATATATGCCAGACAACTGCATTGCCTAGGTAAAAGTCCATTTTGCTGCAATTCATTCTCCTCTTTTATTTGTTAAGTGCAATGGTGCATTTTTCAAATGTTACTTCAAATGCAGAAACGAGGATATGCATATACTCGAGTAAACTGAACCTAGACAAAGTTACAAATAAATTACACACTGCAATTGAATCGTCCATAGCTGATAATGTGGATTGTATGACTAATAGGATGATAAGGTTAAACAATCAAATGCAGAATTGTGCATGTAATCAAACTAGAATTTGTGTGTTTGATGAGGATTTTAGGGGAGGGTAGCCAAATCTCGTAGGCTCATTATTGATTTTTTTTTTTTTTTCAATGGCATGTGCGGGTGAAGTCAAAGGATTTAAGACATTATTGGCTTATTTAGGTTATGCCCAAAGTAAGAGAGATCCACTGTTAGAACAAGATGATATTGTGACTTGCAACACGAATTATAATGCAAATATAAGCGGCATCTATTTGATTAGACTTTTAACGAGAGTAAGGCTGGTAGTTGTGTATAGAATATTGTTCTGTAGGAAAAGGTTTTCCTTTCCCCCGTTGGATTGTCGAAAAATCCATTACCAATATTAATCAATTCACCATGGTTGCAAGGCCCTACCGCGTGCCAACTTTGGCCGGCATACCTAAAACAACATACTTCAACAAGTGTGTCACTGATGATGATTGCTCGTAGATCCGGAAACTGGTAAGTACTTTAGAAACGGAACAAAAGAGAGGAGCCATTGGGAAAAGCTATGCGTATTTGATAAAAAGCCTTTGTGCGGGTTAATATTCCCCCCTCTTCATGCGCAGACATGCAGCATTTCTGAGTATGGCACCAAGGTAACTGTAGACGACAGATTAGGCTGGACCATGCAAAGGTGGAATCAAGAATGGATCGGACAATTGAGTTGGCAGTCTCCTTCCACAACTTCCCATAGCCGAGTTTATTCCCAGACTAGTAACATTTCTCTACTTAATTCCACTATTATTCAAAATTTCGATTCCGTGGATATTAAGATAATGGCATGCAAGAATAGTAGCTTGGCATTCGCCTATCACCCGTTAACAATGACATCGAAGCTATATATATATATATATATATACACAATAGAGTTGATTACGTGATTACCAAATTTTGAATATTCTCTTTACACTTATTGATGAGTTGATGACGCATTCGTCTATCACTGGTTAACAATGAAATAACAACTATATATACACATACACATACATACACACACTAGAGTTGACCATGTATATTATGTCAATTTTAGATTTTTTTTATAATTATTAATATGAGTCGATCTCTATTGATGATTATTACATATGACTTATGTAGAGTACAAACTCACAATTTCTGAAGTGTAAAGATAATATGTAAAATTGTCATTTCTAAACAGGGACAACTTTATTCTCAAACACAATACAGAAATCAACGAGAAACTAATGGCTACAAATACTTTTCCGCTTTTAGTTTGTCTGTCCTTTTTTTTTTTTTTTCCCTAAAAAAAAGGGTGGTTAGATTGATTATAGCTCCATAAAAGCTGTAGATAATGTAGGAAAACTAAGAACAGAATGAAACTCTCTTCTTATCCCATAAAAGCTGTGTAGCAAACTATGAACATAATGTAGGAAAACTGTGAACATAATGAAACTCCATAAAAGCTGTAGGTTCAAATTTTGGGATCGTACAACAGATTATATCTATATCCTCTAAGATTACTTACATGAACATAATGTAGGAAAACCATGAAGGATAATGAAACTCTTTCTACCCTTTTTCAATCCTATAAAAGCTGTAGATATTTTATAAATGTGTAGTTTCTTAAACCCCCCAAAAAGAGAGAGAGAGAAATATCTATACATGTGTTATGGGGAGCACTTGCATTATATTATCTCCGTAAAATAGCAGCTGAAACCACTAATACTAACTACGACTCCATTCTTTGAACTTCAGATTTCACAGGACCGTGAAAGATCTGCGACAAAGAGAGAAGATTGAGACAATGAAAAAAGCGAAACTATCACGAAATATGCAGAATGCATTACTTATACTGCTTGGCACTAATAACATGATGCTTATAGCCGAAATAATAATTGGCCTCGGCAGATTTGCATTCGACACAAAACCATAATAGAAATAAAAAACTGGACACTTGTGTTCCAAAGAAGACAGGACACACGCTGAAGTACCAAAATATGTTATGTCAAGAAGTCATCAGCCAATCTCCTACCCTTTTACCTGAACCCTACCTCACTGCAACATAACATCACAAAAAGAGCAGATTCCTATACTTACAGCCAAATAGTTCAATACAAAAGATTAATACTTAAACAACGAACAGATTTACAATGCTATTGATAATGTGTGTGTGGTAATAGCGTGGTGGGTTCATCTCAAATGATGATTCTTGTTCTCTCGTCATGAGTAGAACTCAAGGCCGCTAGGCGCCTTTGGTCCTTCTTGTAGTATCATGTTCCTTGATATCTTGTGACCCTAGGCCCACTAGTCCTCTTCTCCACCTTATTACTGTTTGGCAGTTTTCCATCCCTCCTTCCATCGAATTTGTTGAACGGGCGGTCTTCCATTCTTAGTCTTCGTCCTCGGAAAGCGCCTTCTCCCTCTTATTTACTCTACCCATCAGCTTGCCTTCTTTCTCACCCTCTTAATCGCCCAACAAATAAACCCCCTGATACTTATTGCCCGTTTCTGCCATCTGGCGCTGCGCCTGTAGGCCATTCAACACGGCAATGAAGGGGAAATAAATGGTCTAGTGGATAGGACCTGTGGTCTTCACTGGGAGGATCATACCCTGGAGTTGGAATCTAGTCCTGTTCAGGCACAGAAAGTTACAAATTCAGTTTTGGTAAGAAAGGTTGGGTCGGTTAAATCTCCGGCACCTAATGTGGTAAAATTAATTCTGAAGGTGTGGAATCGTTCTGGGGAGCTTGAAATTTAAGCCACCCAGCCCGTCACCCGCATTTTCTCCTTCGGTAGGGAGGCAGGCAGAAGAAGAGTGCTCAATGGCATCCCGTGGATGGTGGCAAACCAGCTGTTGGTTCTAAAAGAATGGCCCCCAAATCTCCCTCTGGAAGCATTTTATCTCTCCGTTCCATGGACTTGCCTTAGATCAAATGACTCGTGAAAGAGCTAGACGAATCGGGGGTATGTTTGCTGGATTATTGGAAGTCAACTTTACTCTGGATAACGCCTCGGGTTGGAATATTATATGAGATTGTTGGTCAACGTGAGGGTAGAAGAGCCTTTGAGAATTGGGTTCCATAACAAGAAACCAAATGGAAAGCTTGATTGGGTGCGCTTCCAATATGAGCAGCTGTGTGCTTGGTCATATGTGGGGAATTATGCCAGGATAAAAGTACGGATGGTGTGCCAATATGAAAACGATCTCAACCTTGGTTTGCGGTCCTGGATGTGGGCTGAACCAGGGATGAAGAAGAAATTGTCGTCTTTTTCTGGTCCCCCTCACGCTTCTCACCCGACGGCAGCCACTGAGAAACTAGGGAGGGGTTGGACGAGAGTGTCTGGAGATGGCAGTTTGCCATGCGCTGCCAGGTAAGATTGAAGCATTAGGCCCTAGGGAGCTCAGCAGCATTAATTTGTTCCCTGCTTCCACCTAGCCCCCGCTCCCATCAACTCAACGAGAAAAGACTGCGCATAAGCGTTGGGCCCAAGAAATCCCATTCATTCCCCCCCCCATAAATTGCTTGCGAGTTTCCCTGAATGACTCCAATGGGGTTCCCGCTGAGCGTTTGACCTTGGACTCCTCTAGCAGTCTCCAGAACTAAGGAGGGAAGCCACTAGTTGCCAAGCTTCTCCCCCCTTAGGCCTCAATTTAGTTTGGGCCTCATGCCAGAGACCCTAGGCTCCAAGACCCTTGTGACAAAACTTACTAAAAAACGCTCTACAGGCCAACCCACTCCTTAAACCTTGAAAGAAATAAAAACCGAGGCCCATCAAGACCCTCCTGAGGCCCCTCGAGGTTAGCCCATGTTCCAAAATTGGGGAGCCTTGCTTTGTGCCGCTGCCCCGGGCGCTCACCCTCGCCCTTCTTCATACATACCATCCATTAATGGTCTCTTACTCGCCCCAAAAAGAGGCTCCATAATCAAAACGTTAGCCAGAGCAACAAAGGCCGAGAAAACTTGGTTATCTTGCCAGAAGCCTCTTCCTGGGAGCTCCTTAGATGCGGTCCCTGTCCCTCTCACCCAAGGCACTGATATTGATGATCCTTCTCAGCTCCCCTTAAAGGGTGTATCGGATGTTCAAACTGACAAAAATGCGGCGGTGATTGGTCTATAGCCACACGATCAATAATAATTCTTTTGGCTTGGAACTGTCAAGGACAGTACCGCCTAAATGTCGTCTTCCTCGTGGAGAAGAACAAGAAGAGAAACTATGTTGATTGGGTTAGACATCAGTTGTGTTATTCAACAGCTGAGTATTTTGATCCGGAAGGCAAATCTCAAGGCGCGGCGCTCTGGTAGAGGAAGAACGTGAGTCTTAAATATTCTCTCTGTAGAACAAAAAATTTATTCCATATGGACTACTCTATCTCTGGCTTTGCTCAAACCTGGACTATAACTTGAAAATATGACGCCCCTTGTAAGAGTCACCGTAAAAGCGTATGGGAAGAGCTGAAAACCCTTAAACCAGCTCAGGGGATCCCATGGCTTTGCATCGGTGATTTTAATGCAGTTTTTTCATGCATAGAAAAAAGAGGTAAAAGACATATTGTCAAGGGATCCCGAGTGTATATAGCTGATTAGGATAGCATGGCAGGGGTCTGTTCAAGGGACATCAACCTCCCAGCTTGGTATGAAACTAGGGGCATGCAGCATGGCCCTGAAGAGATGGAGTGCCTGACACTTCGGGAATTCTAAAGTCAGAATTTTGGGAATTAAAAGGGAGATTGAGGCACTCCAGTAAGGGGTGCAATCTGAGCAGGAATTAACAAAGGAGAGGAAGCTTACTTGGGACCTTAATGAGGCATGCGCTCTGGAGGAATTGTGTTGGTAGCAGAGGTCCTGCATTAATTGGCTTTCACATGGTGACAGGAACATTCGTTTTTTCATGCAACGACAGTTCACCGTTCACAATGGAATCAGATAGTTAAAATCAAATCAAATTGAGGTGGCCGGGTAGAGAATGAGGTTGAAATCACTAGATTGATTGGACTTTTTTCGAGAGCTCTATACAGGGGGCCCCGTTGGTTGCCGTTGATGAGGAACTAGCTATTCAGCCGCAAGTGGTCTCCCTAGAGATGAATGAGTGCCTCAGAGCTAGAGTAACCAGCGAGGAGATAGCATAGACAGTTTTCAAGATGGGCCCTCTCAAGGCTCCTGCCCTTGATGGGTACTCAGGCCTGTATTGATCAAAGACACAGAGATTTTGGGCTCTGATATGGTTCATATGGTCAAGAACTTTTTCTCCACTGGTTCCTTGCTTAAGGAACCAAACAGGACTGCCATTGTTCTTATCCCTAACACCTAACACCCGGAAAGGATCAGTTATTATAGGCCGATAAGTTTATGTAACTTTTACAAAATAATCTCTAAAATTCTGATTATCATCATGCTGACTACGATGATGATGGAGATGTAAGGTATGTGGCATAATTATTAATGAGGGTAGCTATACAAATGTAGTCAATACTAGTTTGGTTAAAAATTTTAATTTACTTACTATAAATCACTCTAAATTATATAAGTTGGTAGAATAAATGTAAGAAGGTTAAGCTACTGATGAGTTCTTGTGTAATATAATACCATGCATGTTGGACATATTTTATTAAGAACATCGTGATAATATGAATACATGATAAGTTTAGGAATAATTATTTTTTTATAACAAATAATAAACGTGTTACTCTTATACATTTAATATCTCAAAAAAATTATGAAAATTAATTGAAAATTAATAGAGAGAGTGAGAGAAAAATAAGAATTAAGGTCAAGAGTAAAAAAAAAGAAAAAAAGTGAGAAAGAAAATTTTAGAATTTAAATATAAAAAATAATGAAATTAAGAGAGTTTTCTATTCAAAACAACTTATGATTATATTTTTATACAAAAATATTTATTTTACTACTAACAAACTTAACTCCTCTTTATTTAGTATTATTGTTTCTTTTTTTCAAAAATTTGATAATGTTGTTTTCCAAAAACTAAATGGTCTGCCACCATTAACGCAAATAGAATATCATAATGAATTCATCCCGAGTGAGAGTCTAAGTTTATGTGTAGTTTCGATATTACTTATATTTAAAAAAGACTAGACATCAAAGATGTGCATTAACTATCTAGAAGTCAACAAAATTATTATAAAATATCATCATCCAATATTTAAATTAGATGACATTTTAGATGAATTGTATAGTTTATGTGTTTTTTCTAAAATTAATTTGAAAAATGGATATTATCAAATTGTGATGAGAGACAGAACAAGTGAAAAATAATTTTCAAAACTAAATATAATTTATAAGAATTGTTTATTATGTCATTTCATCTCCCTAATACGTTAAGTATTTTTATATGATTGATAAATCATATTTTACATGTATTCATTGGCAAATTTGAAAATTTGTATAGTTTTAATTCTTTGACTCGTATGGATTTGATATCTTTATTTATTGATGAGTATGATAGTTTAGATAGTGTTACAAGCCAAAAATGGTAAAGAAGTTGCATAAAAAGATGTGATAACAAATTGCATAATAAATTAAGTAAAATGCATTTCACGCCAACAAAAGGTAAAAGAAGGTGATATTTAAACCTAATGATTAAGGTTAAGTGCATATATATAAGAAAACGTTACTAGCTCAAAAACATTCAAACCTATAACTTAGAGAGGAGGTTAAGTGGTAATATGGATTAATAATAATATTTATAAGTTAAATTTTCTTGATAAGTATAATATGAGTGTAATATTTAATATTTTTATTCTTTCTCATTTCAATATAAGTGATGATTTAAAAATGAATTCTTTTGAAAAGAGAAGGAATGAAGGGATTCATAGAGGTGTCAATGCATGAAAGGTTTTTAAGAATCCATTGAATGTTTAAGAAGAACCAATAATCCGTTTCAAAACTAAAAAATAAAAAATAAAAATGAAAGAGGCACTTAATAAGTTGATTAAAAACATTTAGGCAAAAAAATCTAATTCAAACTTAAAGAACAACAAAGTATATTTTAATAAGAGTCAAAACTTTATTAATTATATAAGTATACTAAATTAGTCTAAGTTAACTAAATGTGAGGAGTTGAAGTAACAAATTAATAGAATTAATAAATTAAACTTATCCTAAAGTTTGATAAAAAAAAAAAAAAGATAACAAGGAGTAGATTGATCATAAAATTTATTATAAGAATAGTTTCCTATTAGAAGTTTGGACTGATGTTGGTTATAAAGTTATTGGTGAACTAGTTTGATGTTAGGCGCGTGACTCAATGAATCTAACCAAATTGATCTTAATTCATTTGTTGTGAGTTTATCTAACAAGTTTCTCTTATTTTTAGAGTTAGAGTTATTATTTCAACTTATAAATATATTTAATTTCGTTATTACAAAATACAAATTATTAGTGAAAAAGTGTGGGATTTTTTTTTTTTTTAGTTATTCATTGAAATTTGCAAACTTATCAAAATCATTTTAACCCAATCTATTACTCTCAAATCTCTTTTTTCCAAAATGAGGTATCCATATCCTTATTTTTGTTAAATCTAATTTAACTTTTTTGAAATTTTGAATTTTTTTATTTTACTTTTAGATTTCATTATACCTTTTAGAATTTACTTCAAAATACAACAAATTATGAGAATATAAAAAAATTAAAATTTGAATCAAATATTTATATATTTCTAAAATTAAGATATATTTATACGAACTTACAAACATTAAAAGGTCACATATAATTTTAGGACACTACTGGTTAAAATATTTGGTTATGTGATGAAGTGTCCTAGATTAGTCTACTTGCAAAACTAGGAATTCTGTCCTAGGAACAATCTTTAGTATACAATAAGTGCACTCGAGACTGCACATGTTATTCTATTAGAATATGATAATTTCATAGTTGCTTCCAAATATGAAAAGGTAGCATTCCAGGAACTCTAGTATACGATAAATGAAATTAGAGTAAAACTAACTTTATTTTTCATGTTATGTGAATATTATTATGTTAATTATTTTATTTTGAGAAATTTATTTATAATAAAACTATTTGTTTAAATACTCTTTTTTAACCTCTGCAATAATCTTTACTTAAAATAATATAGTTTAGTTCATAGTTATGAAATCTAGCCAAAAGTCATGAGACAAATTATATTTTATGAGAAAAGTTGTCTTTAAAATGCAAAATGTTAATATTATTGGATCAGTTTACCACCACGAAGAAGATTTGTCCTTCTCCATTGCATTTTTTATTCTTTGCTCTCATCTCTTATTAATTTAAGATATTGTTTACCTTAGTAGAAGAACTAGCTAAGTCATGCAATTAACTGAAAAAAGTAATTAAACATGCATATTTATGTGCGTATGAATACATGCTAAATCATTTAAAGAATTATAAGAAAGGAAACCATCTTTTTGATGATATTATATCACTAATTATGCTCATTATATTTAATTCTAGAGCCAAAAATGAGAAATAATCCTAATCCTTAGCCCAGTTGTATGGAAAAGTGCATTTTGTCTACATACCTCCCACTATTTAATCTTGTTACTCAAATCAAGGTACGCAATCTGATTATCATTCTTTGGAAGCACTTCTATGAAATTAAAAGACAAAATATCAAATATGACTTTTTATATTATGATGGTAATATAAATTTGTCACCTAAGAGTTTTTTAATTTTGCTATCAAATTTTTCTCAAATAAACCTCGTGTATCATATGTTTTGCCAGCTACTGAGTTTAGCAAAAAATCAAAACCTAACTTCCTCTCTTATCAAATTGAAAATTTTAGTTAATTCCAAACCCACAAGACAAAAAGAAATATAAAAAAATAAAGATGAACTACAAAAAAAAAAAAAGAAAAAGAATTATAGAAAAGAGGAAGTGATATGTACCCAAATTATAAAATTCATAATTGTCTTAAATCTTCAAGAAATGGGTTGGCTTAGATTTGCAAAGTGTCTTTTTAGTTTCTCAAAAAGTGATAATTAAGCCAATTGATGAGTAGCGATTCATAGACTTTATGGCTATTTTAAATATTTAAAAATGATTTTGTGTATTGGTAATATGAATTTTTGGAGATGAGACTACAAAAAATTACTGACAAAATTTAAATAAAAAAAGAGAGAAAGAAGCATGCTACTCGACATTTTTATATTATAGATTTTGTGTGCGCGCATGTACGCGCATATGTATATATTGAAAACCGAGAGAAGCCGAGAAGAGAAAAAACAAAAATATTTGGGAAAAGTTTGTCGGCCTCCCTCATTGTGAATTTAGTTTCAATTTACCTAATTACTAAAAATAGATATATACTAATATTTACAAGACAGCCGAAACTTCAGCCACCAAATATTCACCCTAATACCCCCTCTCAAGTTGGAGTATGAAAATCAGAAATGCCCAACTTGCAGAGAATGGCATCAAACGAACATTTGCCGAGAGCTTTGGTAAGGATATCAGCTAGTTGCTGAGACGAGGATACAGATTGAGGAAGAATGATACCACGACAAATCTCATCACGAATAAAGTGACAATCAACCTCGATGTGCTTGGTGCGTTCATGAAACACAGGGTTGTGAGCAAGGTGAAGAGCTGACTGACTATCACAATAAATCCGCATAGGAGATGAGTAAGGGATGCTAAGAGAAACTAACAAACCCTTGAGCCATTTCAATTCACAAGTCGTAGAGGCCAAAGATCGATACTCTACCTCAGCCGAAGATCGAGATATAGTATGTTGTTTTTTTGTTTTCCAGGAAATTGGAGAGTCCCCAAGAAAGACAAAATATGTCGTCAAAGAACGTCGAGTCAAGGGGTAACTCGCCCAATCCGCATCACAATAAGCCGTAAGATGAAGGGAGGAATCAGAGCGGAGCAGAAGACCTTGCCCAGGATGAAGTTTTAAGAAACGAATAACCCGAAGGGCTGCCTCCCAATGATTGTGTCGTGGCTCCTGCAAAAATTGTGCTAAGATATGCACACAATAAGACAATTCAGGTCGAGTAATTGTCAAGTAGATGAGACGACCAATAAGACGCCGATAAGACATAGGATCAGGAAAAGGTGCGTCCTTAGCCAAAGCGAGGTGATGATTTTGTTCCATTGGTGCGCCGACAGGTTTAGCACCTAACAAACCGGTCTCAGAAATAATATCGAGAGCATACTTTCTCTGACAAAGGAAAATCCTAGTCGAATTTTGTGCTACTTCAAGACCTAGGAAGTACTTCAATTTGCCAAGGTCTTTCATGTGGAAACAAGCATTCAAGTAAGTTTTAAACGCCTGAATGGCATCACTATCAGTTCCACCTATTACCAGATCATCCACATAGACCAAAATGGTCAATTGAACTTTACCATGCTGAAATGTGAACAAAGAATAGTCTGAGCTAGATTGCTGAAATCCATATTAAACTAGAGCCGCAACAAGCTTGGCAAACTAACACTGCGGTGCCTGTCGTAACCCGTAAAGAGACTTGTGTAGACGGCACACTTTATCCACTCTAGGTGTCGTAAAGCCTGGTGGAAAACGCATATAAACTTCCTCCTCAAGATCGCCATGCAAAAATGCATTATGCATATCCATCTGATGCAATTCCCACCCACGGATCGCCGCTACTGCTAAAAAGGTATGAACTGTGACCATCTTTGCAGTAGGTGCGAATGTCTCATTATAATCTAGACCCTCGATCTAGTGATTCCCAAAAACAACCAAGCGTGCCTTGTATCACTCGATGGTTCCGTCTGCCAGGTACTTGATTTTGTACACCCATTTACTACCAAGAGCCTTCTTTCCCTTAGGCAAAGTAGCAACTGTCCATGTTTCATTATCCTCTAGTGCCTCAACCTCTTTTTTCATTGCCTCACGCCAACATGAATGCTGCATAGCCTCTTCAAAACTGGTTGGTTCAATCCCTATAGTTACTGCAGCCACAAATCGACGATGTGACAAGGAAAATTTAGTATAATTCACATAGTTTGTGATGGGGTAGGGCGTACCTGAGGATGCCAAGGAAGAGAAAGGAGAGCTCGAGGGACTGAGGGCAACTGTATGCAGCACATAGTCATGCAAACGAACTGAAGGCTGTCGTGCCCGTTTGCCGCGTCCAAGATCATCTGTTGCACCCATATCCTCTGGAACTTCCGGCACTAGTACAACCCCATTTGCTGTCACACCCTCTTCCACGGGCTGTCCATCATATTCAGAGGCTGGTGAAGGTGCCTCAATCTCAGGCACGTCCTCCAATATAGTAGACTCAATGACAGCAGGCAGGGAATCTGGAGTTTCTTGCCTGACAGAGTCCGTATGGGCAAAAGGAAACATGTGCTCAACGAACTCCACATCTCAACTTTCAAAGCAAACTTTCCTATCAAGATCATACACCCTTCATCCTTTTTTACCATAAGGATAACCCATAAATACGCATTTATGACTTCGACTTGCAAACTTATCTTTTTCTTGATTAATGTTCTTTGTATAGCATAGGCAACCAAATACCCTAAGATGAGAAATAGATGGGGGGCTTCCAAACAAAATTTCATATGGAGTTTTTCCACCCAAAATCAATGATGGAGTACGATTAATTAAATATCCTGCAGTGAGAATGCATTCTCCCCAAAATTGAATAGGCAAGTTAGCCTGAAAACGGAGCGCCCTACCAACATTCAAAATGTGTCGATGTTTCCTCTCAACTCTTTCATTTTGTTGAGGTGTCTCAACCATGGAGGTTTGATGAATAATCCCACGTTCCTTAAAATAGTCACCTAAACAAGTAAACTCTGTACCATTGTCACTGTGTATAATTTTGACTTGTTTATTGAATTGTCTCTCGGTCATAGCCAAAAAATTCTTAACCACATATGGGACCTCACGTTTCTCCTTTAACAAATAAACTCATACACCACGAGAGCAGTCACCAACAATAGTCAGAAAATAAGCAGCACCATAAAAACTAACCTCTCGATAAGCTCCCCATAAATCACTATGAATTAAGTCAAAGATATCAGTAGCTTTATTGTCACTAATAGAAAAAGGAATACGAATTTGTTTTGCCCAGAAACAAACATCACAAGGTTCATGAACCTCTTTATTTATCTCGGTACTACCTTTTATTGTAGGGAGCTGTTTTATGACTCGCATAAAGGGATGTCCTAATCCTTTATGCCATAAACCCATATTCTTGACTGCAACGGCTCCATGAGCACTAACCAGAAGCTCCCCTCGTGCAACATACAGCCCCCCAAGTTCTTTACCCACTCTAATCAGCATCCTCGAAGTGCGGTCCTGAACAACACATAAACGATCAGTGAATTTCAAAATATGACCTTTGTCTCGAGCTAATTTTGAAACAGATATCAAATTGCATCATATTTCAGGGACATATAAAACACCCTTGAGAAATAATTTTCCTACAAGAACGGTTCCTTCTCCTGTTGCCATAACGTATTCACCGTTTGGCATTTTCACGGGACAATGAGATATTCCTTGAAACTCTACAAATGCAGTTTTCTCGCCCATCATATGATGCGACGCACCTGTGTCAAACAACCATTGTAAATATGTCTTACCATTAAACCTTAGTTGAGTGACAAATGTATTATTCGTGTGAGTGTTCCAGAGAGACTTCAAAGTCTCCCAATCATCTTTACTCAGGGTCTCCAACCCAGCTTTATCAGAATCATCAAGTGGTCTCCCATGAGGAACATTAGTAACCGCTTCTTTTGCCCCTTATGTAACATTAGCCAGTGCTACTCTACCCCGACCACGTCCTTGGTTACCACGTCCTTTGCCTCTTCCTTGAGTAAAATTTCCTGGCCACCAGTTAGGATAGCCATGTAGACGAAAGCATGTGTTCATGCTATGTCCTGGTTTCTGGCAGTGGGAGCAAACTACTCCATTGTCTTTTCAGTCCCCCCCTAAATTCTGAGAACCTGAGCTAACTGTATTCATGGAAAAGCTTTACCGGATCAGACCGAGTGGGAGCCACTCGAGTCATCACCTACACTTGTTCTTGCTCCGTAACTTGAGAATAAACCCTATGAAGGTTTGGAAGAGAGTCTAAAGCGATGATATTGGAGCGAACATTACCATAAGATGATTCATCAAGTCCCATGAGGAATTGATGCACCCGCTCATCCTCTTGACGCTGTTGAAGCCGTGTAACGGAGTTACACTTGCATCCATTACAAGAGCAAGTAGGCATAGGATCATAATCATTCAAATCATCCCCATGACACAATCATGGAGTTTACTGTCCACCAATTATCAATTTCATTTGAGTTTTGGTTTGGCTCCTTAATGGTGCCATCAATGAAACCATGTTTCTTCTTTACCCTCAACGAAATCCCCATAGCCTTAGCCCATTCTTCGTAGTTTTGTCCTTTGAATTGTGTCTACGTAATTAAATTACTTGGGTTGTCATTCGCGCTTAATAAGAACGACGAATTGTTCCTTGAACTTGAGGGGTTCTTGAACTTGAGGGGTTTTGATCCGCCATCGTCCTAGGGTGTGTTCGGTATTGTTTCAGGAAACCCTAACCGACTCTACAATCTCCCCATGTCGCTGAATTTTTTTTTTTTTTCAACGAGGAGGCCGCTGCTAGCGACGCAGTTCCGGTGTAGTACTCTCCCCGAGATCCACTGCTATTGCCGAGGTTCTCTCCGCCGGCAACTTCTGTGCCGACTCTGATACCATGAAAATCGAGAGAAGCCGAGAAAAGAAAAAACAAAAATATTTAGGAAAGGTTTGTCGGCCTCCCTCCCTAAAATTCCATAATTTTAGTTTCAATTTACCTAATTATTAAATATAAATATATACTAATATATACAATAGAGCCGAAACTTAAGCCACCAAATATTCATGCTAATATATATGTTTTGTTGGTTAATAGAGTGCCCTTTCTTATTATTCTCTCGCGACAATAGTTGGGACCATTGCAAAAGTGACATGAAGCCACCAGAGCAATAACTTACGTTGTAATTTAATTCACAAAAAAATGTTTAGTGGTCGCACGTGCATTTTCTCTCTCTATTTTTTAATTAGTTTGCACGTGTCATTTTCTTAGTATACAATATTTTAAGTGGGATACAATGTCGAGACTCCAGCACACGCTAGTGGGAAACTGAAGTAAAATGTTCGGTTGGTTCAATCTTCCCGCGGAACGAGGACGAACTTGCCGCAATCAATCACGACTCCACCAACACAGAGATGGTGGGTGTTCGCAAGCGTCATTTTTCTTGAGTACAACTTTTTCCTCAAGCCTTACTGATTTTCGTAATAGCATACAATTTTGGTACTACGACAGATAAAAACGTGAAACTGGAGTAAAATGGGTGGGGATTTAGGAGGACCTTGCCATGAACAATCGCGAAACAATCATAGCACTACGTCGCGGGGAAAGTTTAACGACAAAAGAGAGTTGGTGGTCGCACGCGTCATTCTTTTAAAACACAAATTTTCCAATATGTCGTATTGATTTTCATGAAAGCATACAATTCAATTTTATTTTTATTTTTTTTAACGATGACATACAAAAACTTGAAATTGGAGTAAAAATGGCTGGTCGTTTGTCAAAGTTTCCTTGCCAATTATTCAGTTTGTAGTAAAAAGAACGTGAGAGTTGCATCCATAATACGGTAGATTAGAATGCTTGATTGCTTGCCACGCACACTTCCTTTGTTTGCTCACGCAACTAGAAAGACCATTCAAGATGAACCTCTGAAACAAGCTGGTGAATTTTTCTCGGTGCAACTTTGCCCATATAAAGAGACTTCGCACATGTCATTTTCTTAGAATACAATATTTCGTTAGTGGCTTACGAATATTTAAAAGGTGGCATACAATAAAATATCATTCTCTCGGAACTGGGAGGACCGTGCAGGCGACGACGTTCCTGAAACTACCGGAGCGTTACGCCTTGGTGCAGTTTAGGCCACCTAAAGAAGCTTGAAGGCCGCACTTATCACTTGCTTTAAATATAATTTTTCATATATATCACATTGATTTTTTATGAAGACATAAAATATTTAGATAATGAGAAAAAAAAAAAATTAAAGTAAAATGTTAGGTCAATTGAAAAAGTTATCTTTCCTAAGTATTCAGTTTGTACTAAGAGGATCGTGAGAGATACACCTCAAAAACACTGAAATAGAATGTTTGATTGGTTGCTAAATACCCCTTCCTTTGTTTTCCCTCGCAACTAGGAGGATTTTCCCACATCTCCATTCTTTTTGGCCAAAAAGTATTTATATAAGTGAAAACACCAAATGAAATTAAATTATTTATTATTCATTCATAAAAAATGCATATTTTACTTGAATATTCTCCTTTCATGGCGTCGAATAATTATAGCTAGAATGAATAATACCGCACAACTGTTCATTTTGTAGCAGGCAAAATTTTTAAAATTTTTAACAACAAAATTCCTTGACATTTTTTCTTACTATAAAGAATGTCTTTGAAAAAATTTAAACAATACTTTAGCTATATTTTTGTACAATTTCATAGCATCATTATCTTTTTATTACGAATTATAATAAAATTATGTTACGTACAATTTCTAACAGCATTGCAAATGACATAAAAGTAGGTCTCACGAAGTCATAAATTTTTTGTGCTGATAAATCGAAATATTTATAAGAAAATTGATTACCAACATTTTCTTTATAACAAAATAGTAACAATTTGAGCTAACTATTTTTTTTCTGTTTATGATACTAACATATCAATTTTATTTTATCTTTAATTCTCTTTGACTAAAACTCAAATTTGATAATTTTAGTCCTTAATAAATTGGTCACTATTGAGTTTAGTTTAATCTACAATCTTCATATATTGATAACGTACTTGTAAAATCATTTCTCAATATATTTATTGCCATATTTATAAAATTTTTCTTTTAATTGAACATTTTATAATTAAGAAAATTGAAAATCAACGCAGAAATCAAAGATTTAGGGACAAAGTGGAAAGCTACAAGCGTCAAAGAGCGGACTATTAAGTTTTGTTTCTTAGTTCCCTTTTATATCTGGTTTCCCGTAGTTACAAAAAAGCAAATTAAAACAAGTCACGTGAGCAAAGGTGAAGAAAGTCTATTTTAGCTTTGTGGTGCGTCGGAGATACAGACGTCAAAACTTGACCCAACTCAAAATTGCAAAAAGAATTTTGACCCGAATTGAGTACAACATGACATAGGTAATCTACTCTAAAGTAACTAAATTAAAAAAGTGACTCAAATACAAACTTGACAGATTGAAAAAATATTATATTTTTATTAAATTGAATGTATTTTTTTGAAAAAGATAAATTTATTATTTAATAATTTTTATTTTTTTATTTTCTTTATTTGTTACTTTATTTGTATATGTGCAAGAAAATACACACTATTCATATTTTACTTTGTTTTTATATATTATATAAACAAATATATTACTTTTAATTCATATAAATTTTAATTTAACATATATATATATTTAATTATTTTATATTAAATTAAATTATTTATTTTATTTTATATATATATACATTTACGGCTAATTACGAGTTACTTGTCAGGAGATTTTATTGATGGGCTGATGTGAACCCCTTTAAGCCTATTAAGGCTTTAAAAGCATACTTTTTAAATTTAGTGTACTGATAAGAAACATATATTTATGTGTAAAGTAATTCACGTCTATTACGTCATTGTTAAATTTTATTCACATAAATTGAACCAATAATATAAATAGATCAAATCAATATCTTTGTAAGGTAGTGACTCTCAAGTTGTCTTTACATATATAAGAATTGTGGTACTTTTATTAACTTAATTGTTAAAATTTACTTTTGCCTTTTAACTACGTGCTCTTATATAAGATTTAGCTTGGATTTTGTAACCTATCTCTTGTGTTGACTTAACTTAAGTATATCCTACCACAACCTTTTTAATGAGCACCCTTCATCAATTAACTTCGTCAGTGGGAAAGACATCTCGTGCGTCCTTCTTAGTCATCCTCTACCCATGTACATAACCCAAGTAAGCACTATAAAATATGAGAATTCTTATTGGTCCTTAAAACCTTACTTGTTAGTAACTTTACAAAATTAGTTAATTTTGGTATTGCTCAACTTATTCAACACTTGACTCACCGTTGAGATAACAAAACTATTAAGTGCATGATCGATTCTGCAAGCAATTCTTGAAGTGACAACCACTTAAGACTATCTTAACTTACTAATCGAACTTGTTAACTTGTTAGCAACCATGCTAACATTGCTCATAGCAACACAAACATACTTCAACTATGTAATGACTCTTTCTAATACTATAAGACTAATAGGGGATGCTCTGATAGTTGAACTTTGAGATACACCTTGTGGATGCCTCTACCTTTATGACAGAACACCTAACTTGTACTAGGAATAAGTTTGACTTATAATCCTTTATTTACTCTCAAAGGTAATAGAGAAAACCTTCTTAGAGATGGTATTTAGAGAAGATTAATGCTCCTAGAAATGTAGTTTATTGATTACTATCTTTCGTGGCTTGGAGGAATGAAAAAAATTGTTGTAAGAGCCCATTTCTAGCCTTAACACAGTCATTGGACTTACCACATTGATCCCTAAATGGTGGTTAACACACTATTATTGTGTGACAATGACTTGGTAATGACATAATTAAAATAGATGCAAGAAGAAATAACAATTCTTGATGCATCTTACTTATTAATATAACCTACGTGGATAAAAGGCATGACATCTTTGTTCCCTCTATAAATCATAGATGTCCTCATCTTGGAGAAGTTTAAATTCCTAAACTTATGTGATTATAATAACATTAAGGACCTAATGACCATTAGATCAAATTTTGTATGCTAATGTCTCTTCACTTTGCCTTAGATGGTGTCATATGCAAGGTGTTTACCATCTAAAGTATGTTGCCCAACGATATTACTTAGATCTTCCTTTATGGTCAATCAGGAGCTCCAACTAGTTAGGAAAACTTTTATTTGTATGGTTTGTCATTAATTGGTCATGTAAGAAGACCTTTATAACTTTCATCATGGTTAGATAAGGCAAAAAAGAGCCTCTATGCAAGTTCGTCAACCTATTTAACATAAAAATGTTCAATATGGAAAATTTGAACTTAAACATGACATTTATAACATTTTTAACTCACCTTTCTTGCAATCTTTGGATAAAGGACCTTGCCTAGACTTTGTTGACAAAATGACCTAAGCAAAAAGATTCATCAACATGGAAGTAGGCAATAACTAAAGGGAGATGCAAAATAAACAAACTTATAAAGAGCACTTTCTTTAGAAGAAAGATAAAAATGATTGGTAAAGGAAGCATTAAGTGGCTCCTTACAATCATTAATGGGGACAAAGTGCTAGCATTAACACCCTAAGTATAATAATTATATTGTCCTTATGACTCTATATTTCTAGATACTTATAAAGGTATAGAGGTAAAGGCTTCTTTAGTAACTTGCTAAAATGAAGTCAACCCCAATCACTATAATGGGAAAAAATATTATGAATTTCACCGAGAGCACAAACATATAATAAAAGAGTGCCAAAAACTATAGGATAAGATTAATAAGCTAACATAGGTTAGGGATCTTAAGTAATATGTTTGAGGAGATCTTATTGTGAAAAATAGGTGCATAGTTGATAATAGAAGAGTGCCTTGTGAGTTGATAATGTATGGTGCTAGTCTTCCTTTAAACAATGCAATTAAAAAATTAAAGTGTGCTCTATACAAGATTTCAAGACAATATAAGAAACCATCCATATGATTATTAAAAGACCCTTTTAAGAGAGAGGTAGTGTAATGACTACAAAGTTGTATGTTCAAAAGGTCCTTGACCTCTAAGGCAAGTGCCCCAGGAATAGAGGAACAAACCTTATCACATTTACATGCAACAACCTCATCATGATGTAATACACCTCATGATGACCCTTTATTCATCATAGCCACAATGAGTCTCTTCAACATTAAGAATGTCTTAGTAAACACTGAAAGCTAGGTAGACAATTTGTTCTTTGACACATTTCTTAAGATGGGATGCAACAAGCAAGAGCTCTAACTAGCAAGCTATTGCTTTTATGGATTTATCAAATTTTTCATCTATGTAAAAGTGAAGTTATCCATCTCTATAAGCTAACCTGCTCACACGTTGAATGTCATCCTTAAATTGGTGGTGGTTAACCTACCTTTTTCCCATAACATGATTTTAGGCAACCTAAGATTAGCCCTTGAATACTATCATCTTTATTAAACATCTCAATCTCAAGTTCTTTACATTAAATAGAGTAGGAGAAGTTTATGGGAAGCAAAAAAAAAAAAAAAATCCATAAGAGCTTTAAGTTATGTGGGATAACAAAAAGAGAAAAGTATCAATAGTAAAGATGGTAAGCCTTAATGCTAAACCAAAAAACACTAATGGTAAGGAATTCTTACTAAGGTATTAGTCCAAGTCTTTCTTGACCTAAACAAATCCTTAAAGATGATGTGAATTTAAAAAGGTCGGAAGGAGGATTGAAGGACAACATTACTCATTTTTTTGCAAACTTACCCATAAGTATTTGGTGGGTACTAGTAAACGTGCCTAGTATTAACTTAGGGAATAGCCTTACACTACTTGAGCATAGGTGCAAAGCCTCCCTTAATTAGGTAGAAGAAGTGAACCATGGGTCTTAAGTGCCAAACAATGATCAAACAAGCTTTTTAGGGCCAAATTCATCTAATAAATCATATGCTTAAATTGACAAACAAATGTGGTATATGTGTGTGAACTTCATTAACTTTAACAAAGCATGCCTAAAGCTACCCACTAATTAGAATTGACTAATTAGTAAGCCATATGGCTTTTGAGATTACTATTGGCAAATAAATGCAACCATAAAAAGGGCAACTATCTAACCATATTGCTATTTGAAATTTCAAACATGAAATTCCTTAAATATGGCCCAAGAATTAGTGCTTGAACCTTTTTTAGTGAAAGGAAAGTGATAAAGAGCCCCACGACCATCCATGAAAGACCCTGTGATAGGCTTCAAAGGCCTTGTTTACAAGATCATGTGAGCTCCCTTAAGCCCATAAAGGCTTTAAAAGTCTGCCTCTAAGATTTATTATACTAGGTAAGGAATATGGCCTTCATGTATAAAGTGGCTTACACCTATCACAATACTATTAAATTACACTTAAACTAATTTAATAATATATAAATAAATTATATTGATACTTACACAAAATAATGACTTTTTTTTCTCTTTTTATATATTTGAGAACTTCAGTGATTGTATTGACTTAATTGTCAAAATACTAATATTATAATCTACCTTTAATCTTTAGTTATATACTTTTTTGCGAGACTTAATACATATTCTATGACTAGTCTTTCAAATTAACTTGTTTTAATTAGATTATAACACTTGTTTTCTTGAAGAATAACCCTTGTCATAAATATTTATAATGTTTATAATATACTTATAAACTATTAATATAAATTAACATATAGAAAATAAAATAAAATAATATTTATATAATTTATTTATTTTAATAATAATATAAATATTACAATATAGTGTATAAATAATAATATGTAATTATATAATAAATAGTATATATAATATGCATACTAATTATAATATTTAATTTTCTTTTTATTATATTAGGTAAATGAATAATAATATATATTTTTTTAATATATAATAACTTCAAAAATTAATAAAAAATAAGTAAATTAATTTATTAAAATATAATATGTCAACTTTTCGATAATTTGAATTCATTTGAATCCAAACAATTCTAACTTATATAAATAATTTTAAATATGACATATAAATAAAAATAATTTAAATTTTAAATGATTTAATTTATATTTGTTAGATTAAACCCATTTGAGACTTTTAAACGCACTTACGCGCTACTTTCTCGCCTACCTGAGCTCTTTTATTTATTTTGATAATATGAAGGAAAAAGTTAATGATAACAAGAGAAAGAACAGAAAAAAGTAAAAATAAAAAAAATAAAACAAGAAAACAACTCTTTGGGGCACAGGCTGGTTATGGCTTCTCGTGTTTGCTTATCCATCCCTCAGACGAGCGCAAGAGATGGCCCTTCCTCATTTTCCTTTTCCTACCACCAACACCACTGTTTTAGATACGTATCTCGCAATAATTTCTTTCCAGGTTTGGTTTTGTTGCCCAGAGCTTCTATGTCGACTCATAAACAACACTCACGGCAGCCGCTGCAAAACAGCCATGGAGCCCACGACGATGATCCATTTCAAGAAATACTTTACTGGAGCAAGAGGAGGCTAAACCTCTCTGTTCTGCTTGCATTATTCATAAATTGGTCATTCCAAAACATGCCTAACATCGCATTGGCTAATGAATTCGAGCTCCAAAGGTACACGGATTCCAATGAGGGCTTCACTCTCCTCACACCCTCTTCTTATGTCAAGGTCCCTTAGTCCTCTCTCTGTAAATAGATACATACATACATACATGCATACATATGTACAAATGCTTATGGATAGGCGCATTTTGTGTTATATATCAAAGGTGGATAAAGCAGGGGCAACGGTGCTGTTTGAGGAGGGAAGTAACAATATTGGGGTTGTAGTGAGCCCAATTCGTCTGTCAAGCCTCCGTGAATTTGGGAGTCCTCAATTTGTAGCTGACAAGCTTATAGAAGCTGAAAAGCGCAAGGTAAATTGACAAAGCTTTTGTTTTAGGCTTAGCTGCGGTCTCGCTTTTCCTAATGTAGAGATGCGTGTTTTGCTAATTGTTCAACTCTGGCTGGTAACATATGCAAATAACACACAACGAATTCAATTGGAACTGGAATGAGCAATTCAAGACAAGTTGCTTCATTTTTTATGTGTTAGGCATTACAATTATCGCTATTGCCGGAGCACCTATGACTTAGATTGAATGACCGGTTCTTAGTGCAGTTACAATGCTGTATCTTGTTTCTGCAATTCTCACCCACGGAATCATGAAAGCATTTTTCCATTCAATTTGAATGAGTGCTTAAGAAAACTAGAGCTCGTAGTTAATAAAATTTTGTGAAACCTTTTGCACGTGTGCAACTCTTTCAGCAGAGTGAATAATCTATAGCACATGGTCAAGTTCTATTAAAATTCAGACCATAGTTTTTTCTTGTCATTTTGCACTAGTTTTTCTTTCCTCCTGGTTAATTCACTTGAAATTTCCACCTGCATGATTGTGAGGCAAGCTGAACAATGTAGTAATGATCTCCATATATGTCCCTCTTCGAGATTGTAGTCCATGTCTCCTGAAACTCTGTGTGCAGCTTGATTGTGTTATTCACTAAAGTAGAAGATCTGGCAGCAATCTACTTGATATCAATTACTAAACAAAGAAAACCATAAGAGTCATGAGACAATGAAGGAAGCTAATTCCTGTAATATGTTTGCAACAAAAAACTGTTAACTATATAGTGGTGTGCATTCCTTGCCTTCTCGAAACTATGTAATGACAATTCCCACCATAAGAAGCAAGTTTTAACATTGTATATGTATAATATACAGCACATACTGCACTTACATACTTTTCCATCTTGACTGTGGTAAAGCTATGAAACTGGATGCAGCATAAAGAAAGCTTGTTACTTTCTGCTATGGCTTTATATTCTTTCTCTCTGCTACAAATTCAATACATAGGGGCCATCTGGGAGATGAAAGAAAGAAAGAGAGATGTATAATAGTTTAAGCCAGCAATTAGGAGGTCACTTTGTCAAAGACTGATAAACAGAACCTATGAATAGTGCTTTGGCTCTCCTTTAGTTAATTGAGGTTAATGCCATTATGGAATCCATGGGTGCCAATGGAGAAGAGTTTGAGTTTTGAAACGAGCAGAATATGTTGAGCTGTTATAAAAGAATGAAAATTGCTCTGCCTACACCAATTGCAAGGCACAGTCTTGAGGAAAGCTAAAACATTCTAGACTTCATGATTTGTCCTCCAGTCTTCATCTACAACTCAGGTCATATGAATTTTGATAGACCATGAATTTCACTAGTTCTGCTGGACCTGAATCTGATAAGAGACTCTTTGAATTGGTATTACTTGATCTTCTCTGCTAAAGAAACATAATGGCTTAAGAATTAAAATAACATGTAATCCAAGTTCATATAGTTAATTCTAATATTTATGAAGTCATTGGTATTGGTTAAGGTTTAAAGGGTGAGTTTTGGTGTAATAGTAAGATTACTTTACAGTGATTTAGAGTTCACAAGTTTGAGAAACAGCTTCTTTGTAAAAATATAGGTAAAATTGCGTACATCTACCTCTTTCCTAAACCTTTTAGTGTGGAATCTGATGCATGAGGATACCTTTTTTCAAGGGTTATTTGAAAGCTAACATGGAGCCTGTAGTTCTATGGAGAGTTTCCAGAACTTTAATGCTTTTGATGCCTCACAGAATTTTCAGTGGAGTCCATAGAATATTCTAGTCTTTGACTAATGGCCAAATCCTCTTCAAATTAACATACTTAATGATTTTTGTGTACCATATGTATTAGCTAAGTCTGAAAGAGCACCTATCATTTCAAATCTAATAATATCATTTGTTTGCTTACACCTTTATGCAAACTATAAAATTGTTTTTGTGATCTTTCTCCTAGTTTAAAAATTTTCTACTGATACAAATTGGTAATTTTGGCCTTTTAGTTCTTTTATGTAGTCAGATGATATTTCTGTGTGGTTATCTTGTGCCATAATAGTCATATAACACTTGAGTTGTGTGTTCCCACTATTATTACATTGTTGTCATAGAGACTACTTTATAATTATATATTAAACTTCATTTATGTTAAAAAGCAGCAACACAAGTAAAATTGTAGTATGATTGCAATCATAGAATGGTTGGAACTGCCATGCACTAAACATGGCATGAAGCTTACTGGTGCAGCTGTGAAAGCTGATGGTGTAATTTTGGAGACACAATCAATTATTGCAAATCTAGTTGACTTTGCTTCTTGGATGCAGAGCTCTTGCACTGTGACTGTCTAAGGATTTTTGGCCAGCGGGTGCTTAATGCTTTTTTTCCTTTTTTCTTTTCATTTTGTGCTTCTTTTCTTCCAGTGTTAAATATCTAGGCACTTGTCATGTACTGTCTATGTGAGATAGTTCCTACTTCAAAGGGAAGCTGAGGAGTAAGTCACTTCCAACAATAAGAAGAGGTCATGGAATGCTCTAGAACATTTCAAAAGAGTTTAGAATATGTTCTTTGGAAGTCTCTAAAATGTTGTAGAAGAGTTGGAAGGTCTGAGAAGACTCTGGAAGATCCTTGAAAGTTCTAAAAGTTTTCAGATACCCTAGAAAAATATAGATTCCTCTAGAATGTTATTGTAGGAATTAGAATGTCGGAGATGATTTTAGGTCTTGGTGGAGAAATCTAGAGAGTTCTAAAAGAGGAATGGAATGCAATCTGACAGGACCGTAGGCCAGTAGTGGCCATGTCTCCGGATCAACCAAGGAATTTTCACAAACTCATGTGCTTCAGTTAGGGTAGTCAGTCTTTTCAATGAGCGAACTAGAAGCTTAGAGGAGAGCGCTAGTGTGCTCACTTCTGTTGATGTGCTTCACCGATCAAAAGCTTCCACAAAAGATCAAGAAATCCACCAAGTATCCATCAAAAGCTTCCAATGCTTGTGAAGTTTGCTTGCAATCTAAATCATTCTTTTCTGAACTCTGCACAATCCACTCTAAACTTGTAACACTAGTTTTGATGTTATCTATTGTAGAATTCATTCCTTCCATGCTGAAACAAGTTACTCAATGTTCTTGTCTTCTCTTAATTATGCTGTTGTGTTTAGAAATTTTCATTCGATACTATTTCGCAACTGAATAAGTTTTTCTGTTACTAAGCAGGAAAGTACAAAGGATGCTGAGTTAATTGGAGTGATGGAGAGATTAGGCCATGGAGGCTTGCAGATATATGAAATTGAATATAAAGTTGACAACACTAGACGAGGTATGAAGAGGATTTTCTTAGCTGTATTTGTAACTTCTAATAAGCTTTATATCCTAAATATTGCTCACTCGGACAAACCAGAGAGTCCTCTCGACAGTCATACAAGGATGACATTGGAAGAAGTTCTCAATTCTTTCGATGTAGTACCTAGGACATGACCCTATAGTCCATTTGTTGTTAGAGTTCCCTTGTTTGCAGAAAAATATTATTTACTTTTTATACTTTTTTATAGTCTACTTGTTTGTTAAATTTTTTTTTTTATTTTTTGATATTTAGTATAAGAGAAAAATATGGTCAACAAAAAATTTTTTATTTAGGCAATAGATTGAACTTTAATTATTTCTAAAATAATGGAGAGAAGTAAGGAAAGAGGAAGAGTAGAGAGGGTAGAGATAAATAAAATAAAATAAATTTATATGTGTATTAAATATATAAAAATATGTTTTAATATTGTAAACAAAGAGTAGAAAATAAGATAATTTTTTTTATTTTTTTAAATTCCTAAGACAAGTTATTTTCTTGTCAATAAATGAAACTTAAATTGTTTTTGTGATATTAGTGCAAACTCCAATAATTATTCCAACATCATTGGCAAAATTGCATTCTAAAGCATATGGATGCCATGATTGAAGGTGTTAAAAATCCATACGACCTAATAGTTAAACTTGAATTTATCAAAGAATGTGAGGTGATTCAAATAGAATTTGAATTAAATTTAAAATAATTTGAACTTAAATTTGGTTGACCTAATAAAAAAATCTAACTATATTTTAAAATTAAATGCTTTCTTGAAAAAATATAAATATTTGTTATATATATATATATATGTATATATATATAAGTATACATATATATAATGTGTATAACATTATTATATATTTTTTATATAAATTAATATATAATAAATAAATAATAATTAATTATATATATTTTTTATTTATTTTAATAAATAATAAAATAAAAAATTATTATATAAAAATTTAAAAATTATATACTTTTAATACAAATTAGTATATAAAAATAAATAATAATATTTTTTTCAACTTTAATATATGATAAAATGGAAAAGTTTGAAAAAAAATAAAATTTTAATTTTTAAATATTTATTTATTAATTTTTGAGTTTACTCAAAATTTACTCAAATTTAAGTTATCTAAATTTGACTCAAATTTGCTTAATTTAACTTACTCGACACCTCTTGTTATAGTAAATCGAAACATTAGTGCCTTATTCGAAATTGATCGATTATAATGTTTCCATTCATTTTCCAAAATGATGTTAGGGGTTGGTCCAAGTATCTAGAGTTTGAATTTCTAAGAGAACTCATTGTCACAAAGTTAGATTTCGTGTGTACTAACTTGTGTGATATTTAGTTAATTTTACATGAGAAGATGAACTAAATAAATCTTACAGAATTTGAGAGAATTAGCGGAAAGTATATGAGAGGCAAGTAAGTGAATTGGTAATACTTGAGAAGTAAAAAGTATAATAAAGATTTGCAAATAGACTTGTATTGAGTATCTGTAAAAGTATTTACAAATGAGAAGAGTGATTTATTTATAGTGACTCCACTTTCTTAATATGCGATTATAATTAAATATTTAAAATATTTACAAATAATATTCTAAAAAGTGTTAAATACAATCATTTTAAAAAAAATTCTAAGTGAGTGTCTTTATTGGCTTTTACTAAAACTCTTTAAATGTAGGCATTTTTAGGCCTTTTTGTACTTTTTTAAGACTTTTCATTATTGTATCTGGGTAGCAAAAAGGGTTAGATAGTGTTGGCAGCCTGTAGAAACTCAATTTGGCCCAAGTTTTTTCCTTTCCACTTATTAGACGAGCTAGATATAAAGTTTCCATGTGACACCCTCTCTCACTCAATTCTATAACATTTTTGTTGCATTCTCCGCCTTATATTTGTCAAATGTGATTGACAAATTGTCAAAATTGATTCTCTCATTCCCAACTAACCTCTTGGTCAGGCAAATATTTTTATTTCACCAAGTACTTGGTGTAGTTGGGAATTCCTTTTCTCCGATTACTCTGTTAGTAAGAATGTGTTCCACCTCTTTGTTGAATTTGATGACTACAGTCGTTGGTGCATAGTTGGATTTGTTTGGGTTTGAATACTCTTTGTCTCCATAAAAAGACTTTAGAAGATTTACACGAAAAATATTGTAGATCTTTAGTTTAGTGGGAGTTGGACTTGGTAGATGGCCTTTCCTATGCACTTCATCAAAAGAAATAGTCCCTCATGCTTCCTTACCAAGCTCTTTTGGACTTTGCGTGAAAAATTAAATTAGTCGGGCAGCAGTTTCACTATTATCATGTCTTCCACTATGTAGTCCTTTAGACGTTACTTGGTGTCAACTCATCTTTGCATTTTCTTGGCTGTTTTGTCAAGGCAAGTTTTTGTTATATCCGCTTCCTCTTGCCATTCTCTCACAATCTTGTAGGCAGACAAGTTGTTGTCGGTGTAGGGAGAGGTAATACTATTTGGCGTTAGCGATTGTTGTCTCATGATAATTTCAAACGGGCTTTTGTTTGTAGTCTTACTTCTTTAAAAGTTGTATGAGAATTAGACAACGTCAAGTAGTTTTGTCCAATCTCATTAGTAGGCATTGACATAGTGCCTCAAATATTACTCAAGTAAGACATTCACTTACTTGGTCTATTTATCATTTTGAGGATGAAAACTTATTGAGAAGTTTAGATCAGTCTCCAGTAACTTGAATAGGTTATACCAGAATTTGTCCATAAAATAGGGGTCTCTATCGTTGATTATGCTTTTTGGTACACCCTATAACTTTATCACGTTCTTGAAAAATAAGTAAGCAAATTCATCCACTTTACAATCAGTAGGGGTTAAAATGAAAGTGTCATACTTGCTAAATTGATTAACTAACACTATAATGCTTTCATATCTCTCAGATTTTGATAAAGGCGCAATAAAGTTTATTGAAACACTTTCCCATGATTTCTCGGGGATGGGTAGTGGCTTAAGTAGACTTGTTGGAAGCTATTATTCTACCTTATCTTACTAGCAAACTAAGTAAGTTCGCACATAGATCTTGACATTTGTGTGCATATGTGATCAAAAGTAATATTGTTGGATAAGAGTAAGAGTTCGTGTCATACTAGGGTGACTAATTTGTAGGGAATTATAATATTTTTTAAGAATTTTTTTCTGTAAGTTTTCCCATTTAGGTATGAAAACTTGGTTGCCAACTATTATTAGGACTTTATCGTCCACCCAAAATTAACAAGTCTTTCCCTAGTTAGTCAATCTCAATAGGTTCTTGGCCAGATTGTTTTGCCTAGTACCTTCATTAATCCATTCAAAGAAGTTGCTCCTAAGCGTACTAGCAGAAAAGACAGGTAGTTCCACCTTTCGGCTTAGCACATCAGTAATAACGTTGCCTTAGCTCTGCTTATACCGCAGTATGTAGTTGAATTCTACTAAAAAGTTTTGTCAACAAGTTTGTTTGGGGCTGAGTTTCTTCTGAGTTTGGAAGTAGTTTGTACCAATGTTATCAGTCATGATAATGAATTTACTTCCAAAAAAATAATGTCTTTAGATGCGTAAGTAGTGGATAACGATAATAATTTCCTTGTCTTGGATGATGTACCGCCTCTTTGTGTTATTTAGTTTGTGATTTTCATAAGTAATGAGATACTTATCTTACATCAAGACTCTCCTAATAATGAAGTTGAATGCATCAGTGTGGACTTCGAAAAGTTTTTTGTAGTTCGGTAGTACCATCATAGGTTCCCTAAATATTACTTACTTCAATCTCTTGAAGGAAACTTAGCATTTCTTCATCCAATGCCAGATGTAGTTTTTTTTTCAGCAGATTGGTTAGGGATGTTGTCACAGCAGAGTATCCCTCGATGAACCGACAGTAGTAATTGACGAGTTCTAAGAAGGATTGCAGTTTCAAAACTTTGGTTAGAAGCCTCTATTGTTAGATAGCTTGCATCTTTGCTGGTCCCATCATAAACTTACCATCCTTGATTTGGTAGCCAAGGAAGTCTATATCTTGCTTGGTGAAGGAGTACTTTTCTTTCTTAATAAACAACTTGTTTTCTCGAAAAGTTCGGAAGACTTGCTTAAGGTACTCAACATGCTCTTCAAGTGTGTTACTGTAAACTATAATGTTATCTAAGTAGATTACTATAAATTTGTCAAGAAAATGATATAGTACATTATTTGTAAGGGTGCAAAAAGTAATTGGTGCGTTGGTGAGGTCAAAGGGCATGATTAAGAATTCAAATGCTCCATAGCATGTTACGCAGATCGTTTTTGACTCATCATCTTGTGCAATATGGACCTATTAGTAACCCGATCATAGATCTACCCTGGTGAAGTATCTTTCTTTTTCGAGTTAGTCGAAAAGATTAACTATAAAAGGAATTTAATATTTGTTCTTGATAGTGATTCTATTTAAGGCTCAATAGTTAATATATATGTACAACGATCCATCCTTCTTCTTCTGAAAGAGGACTAAGACACCGAAAGGGGTTTTTAAGGATCAAATGAAACTCGAGTCTATTAGATCTTGGAGCTGCCTCCTCAGTTTAGTGAGCTCTAGGGGGTGTTATGTCATAAGGGGTTATGGCAAGATGTTTGACATTAGGTTCCAGTTCGATGTGGTGATTCACATCTCGTTTTGGTGAAAGTTTTTTTAGTATTTAGAAAGTCATCACGTCTTTCAACTTGGTAAGGACAACCTGAATGGGTTGCAACAGTGCAAGAGTAGGTGTTAGTATGTCTTTCTCATCGCTTAACTTCCTTATGTTAGTTACGTAACCTGGACTTGACTTAAAACCTTATTTAAATTGTAAAATCGAAATCATCGATGGTTGTGATTTTTCCTTGCACTTCAAAGGAACCACTTTGATCTAACAAATATCGAAGACCATAAGAGAACTTGAAGCAGGAGTAGGAAAAGCCAAAATTTCGTAAAAAAATGTAAGACCTAACATTACCTTAAAGTCATCCATGAGAATAACGGTAAAATTCAACTTACCAATTCATCCTCCAATCTAGTAGTTACTCCTTGTGCTACGCTTTAAATATACTTTGTTTTTGAGTTCACCATTTTAATGGTATTATTTTCCTTCGTAAGTTTGAGGTTTAAATACTTGATTTTTTATACATCCATGAAATTGTGCGTTGTCCATATATCTAATATCGCATAAGTTGTACCCTTAATGGCAATGTCAATATATAACAAGTTCTTCTATTTATAAACTATTGGGGAAAAAAGTTTTGAGAGATACCCAATTATTGGATAGATTTCATGTCAACTTGAAACTTTTTATTGGCTTTTTTTGAGTTGAGTACTACCATTATAATATTTATTATCTTACGATTGGGGTACTATCTCACCTAGTGTAATCTATTACAAATGAAATAGGGTTTCAGGGGATTACCTAAGTTATGCTTA
Organism: Bruguiera parviflora; assembly: GCA_019804595.1. Taxonomy (NCBI): domain Eukaryota; kingdom Viridiplantae; phylum Streptophyta; class Magnoliopsida; order Malpighiales; family Rhizophoraceae; genus Bruguiera; species Bruguiera parviflora. Next base: position 8,252,575 of record CM034046.1, read on the forward strand.
CCCGCATAGTTCTTCTTATACTTAGGACAGTCATTTAAGGATCTCTACTGTCTCTCCTTATTGCGGTTAGAATCTTGCTTCTTTTGTCCAGTTTTCTCTTCCTCACTCTTGTTAGAGTTGGCCTTTTTGCCCTTGGAGTGGTCGGAGTAGTTGATGAGGATCTCGGCAGCAACAATGATAGCAGCTAGGATCTACACATCGTACTTGTTTAACTTAATTATTGCTTAATCCTTCAAACCATCTTTAAAGTGGAAGAGAAGTTCCTTATTGAATATCTCAATTTCAACCATGAGGATAGTAAATTTCTTAATGTAGTTGGGAATACTACCTATTTGACTTAGGCGACACAACTTTTTACTAACTTCACTGTCTGCATTTTGAGGCACAAAGTACTTGCGTAACTTAACTTTGAATTGCTCCTAAGTGTTAATGACACACAAGCCTTTCTTTCTCTTAGAGTGCTTTCATCTTCATCAAAGTTGGGCAGTATCTATTAGGAAGATTGGGGTATTGCCTACCTTGGCAAGGCTATTAACAACCCTCATGACCTCAAAGTACGTTTAAGGCCAAATAAAAAGTTCTCCACGACAGTAGCATTGCGTGTGTTGTTGTACATGGTAGGCTTAAGGACTTTCAAGTCATGCAATGCAGTGGCGTTAATAGTCATAGCTGTACTAGCAGTGAGAAAGTTGTTTCGGCACAAAGAATCCATCTCTATAGAAGTTGTGAATCTCTCCTTTAATAAACTTGTGTAGGTCCAATAGTCTCTAATTCAGGGAGTGTAGTTATCCCTTAAACGAGCAGTCAAACTCTTCAATCATGACTTTAGCAACCTCACGTGATCTCTGCATTCTCATGGATTAAGTTATCAACTTAATCGCTGAAGTCGGCCATCATAGAGCTCAGATTAATGACACTCTTTTCCAAGCTAGCAACTTGAGGGTCCATGGTTTCCTTTGTCGGATCCTTGGATTGGCTACGCTTAGCTAGAGCATATTGCTCCTCATGCCCACGAGCTTGTTGCTCCTCTGTAGTGATCGCAACAAATCCTTCGTCACTTGTCATGCTTGTAGTTATAGAAACCAACAAACACCAAATAACTAGGTTATACCTAATAATTGAACTGTTACTCTGATATCACTTGTCACAAAATTAGGCTTTATGTGTACTAATCTACATAATACTTATTCAATCTTACATGAGAAGATGAGATATGTAACACTTAGGGAGTTTGAGAAAATCAGTGGAAAGCGTGTGAGAGGCAAGTGAATTGGTAGTGCTTGAGAAGTAGAGAGCACAAGAGAGTTTTGTAATTGAGCTTGTATTGAGTATCTATAAAAGTGTTTACAAGTGAGAACAGTGACTTATTTATAGTAGCTCCACTTTCTTAATGTGTTGTTACAATTGAACATCTAAGTTACTTATAAAAAATGTTCTAAAGAATATTAAATAAATTCTTTTAAAGAAGGTTTTAAGTAAGTGTCCTTGTTAGATTTTACTAAAAAGTTTTAGATGTAAGTACTTTTACACTTTTTTAAAATCTTCCATTATTATGTTTAAGCAGTAAAAAGGGCTGAACAGTGTTAGTAGCCTGTAGAGGCTTAATTTGACTCAAGTTTCTTCTTTCTCACTTACTAAACGGGCTGAATATAAAGTTTCCACGTGACATTATTCTAAGAAGACGAGGAAAAGAGAAAAAAGAAGGAAAAAAAACTAAAAAATAGGAAAAAGAATGCATGACGAAACTAAGGTTGTAAGAATCCAATAAATCATCAATTTAAATAAAAATATAAATTCAACATTTAATTGGGTTAATTATTTTAATTAAAAATTAAATTGGTAACTGACAATTATATCATTAAAATTAATAATTTAATTTTAAATATTTATAGAAAATACTTTATTATCACCCTACCAAAATAAAAAAAAAATAATAATAGAATTATGAGATTTGTACATATTTCTTCATTTCTTATAACAAATGCAATTGATCTTATATAGTTAAATATATAAATACTTAGTTGGACAAATTTACTGAATTTTCACTAAATTCCTATATAAAGCATTAGTATTGTTTCTCTTCTTTGATGTGACTTTATAATTACTTTAATCAAGATTGTGAGAACATGTATTAAATATAATATGAAATGTATGGAGATATTTGATTTATTTATTAATAAATTATCACTTTAAAATAATTATAAAAAAATATTTTATTATTATATATATATATTAATTCAAGAAATTCTTTTATTAAGATGAAGTGAGTATTTATAAAAATTTATAATTTCATTCACAAAATCACACATTAATATTTAAGAACAAATGTAACTAAATAAGATAAGGTAAATATTAATTTTATACTCTAAATATAATTAGAATATTAATATGATGAAATGATTAAATTTCAAAAAAAAAACCTATGTATTGAAAAAATATATTAAACTACTTTTTTGACAATTTTAATATTTAGATGATTGGATGACAATTATAATATATGAATATGAACTAATTAATAAATAATTAATTAATAAATTAAAGAAATTTAATTTATATAATTATTTAAAATTATAAATTATATTTATTACTAATATAATAATATCTTAATAGATTATATATATAAGAACAATTATGCAAATATAAATAAAGATTAAGTTGAATTTAATTAAGAAGTTAATAAAAAAATTTTAAGTTCAAATGAAAGATATTTGAAAATACAAAAAATTAAAGTATAATTTATAAAAAATTGACATATATGTATACATAAAAATTCGGGAGTCAGCATTTCTTTATATATATTTTTTAATAACTACATTTTAAAATATTTTACTTCTATTATATATTTATTTAATAAATATTTATATGATTCTTAATATTTGTATAAGATTCAAAGTTCACTTATTAAATGTGATTTTATTGCATGTTTATTATTATAATTAATTAATATAACTGATTTATATTTTGTTTTGTTTTCAATGAATTAAATTATTTTAGACAAAACAAAATAAGAAAATGTTATTTGAATTTTAAAAAATATATTCTTTTAGGATCCGATTTTAGGTGTTTGTGACGAGAGAAGGACACTGCAATATGAATAGTTTAGGAAATTTCTATAGTTTACTTGAATCTATAAAAAGATGATTGAATAACAAATATAAAAATTCAAATAAATCATGTAAGAGAATAGACCAATTTTTATGTAGAAAATCTCTCTAAATTAAAAAGAAAAAAAAATTACGAGATATTTTGTATTAGTATAATCAAGTGAGTATAATAGAGATATACAATTTCAATTATATCAAATAAATTGAATAAATTCAATTTGAACTAAATGAAAAACTAATGAATTGAGCAAAATATGCCAACCACATTTTGTCAATTATAACTCAACAAGTAGATTTTAAGATAGTAACTTAACCATTCAAAATGAACTCTTAGATGTTCCTTACTAATTGTCTAAATTTCAACTCAATCAAACTATGAGTTAATATTCATCCATATAATTTACCAATTTTGTTATAAACGAGAGAACAAAATGTTACTTGAATTAATATGTTTCGATTCTAATAGAAAACTTACTCTTATAATTCAAAATGAACTCTTAGGCGTCCTTTACCAACTATCTAAATTTTAACTCAATTAGACTTTAAATTAATATTTATCCATATGGTTTATCAACTTTGTCATAAATGAGAGAACAAAATGTTATTTGAATTAATAAGCCTTAGCTCTAATGAAAAATCTATCTTTGTAAATTACAAAAACATAATCTAACAATCACAAAGAAAATATACATGTCCTCCATCTACTAACTAAAATTCAGTTTGATCAGATCACAAATAATTCTCCGATCACATGATAAATTACAACTATATGTAAAAAATTATTTAAAATATAAATTTACGAAAATTAAAAAACAGTAAGACTTATTATTTTCGAAATATAATTTTTACTGTTTAGAATTAAGAACTAAATGTCTTTTATTAAGTATCTAAATTTCAACTTAATTCGACATTAATTTTCCTTTCAAATGTAAAAGAAAAGAATATTATTGTTTTTCTTCACTATCTTCTTTTTCTCTTTTTATTGGCAGGTTTTTCAACCAAAAAAAAAAGTATTTATATTTATTTTAATTATTTTGGGTGGAGGGAAAAAAATAAAAAATAAAAATAAAATTAGGGTATATATCCAGGAAGGGCCAATTGGCAACACCTACGAGCGCGGTGCACATGTTGGGCAAGGATACATGATAGTCTTACGCAACTTGAGAATGCCATGTACACGGCTCTCGGAAAGCCCTGCAGAGGGCATGAACTTGTGAAAACAAAAAGGTGTATTATTATACAAAAATAAAATGGAAGAAAGAAAGGTGCTGCCAACTTTCCTAGCGAGTGAGCTGGGCGATTATAATTACCCAAAGTTGTTGCCGCCTTCGGGTGGCACGAAATGCTGCCTTTTGGCAGGACATGATTTTGCTTTTCAGCAGCACCCGGCATTCGGCGTGCGAATCTGATGCGCCCACGCAAGGCAGCAGGCCCACTATTGTGCCAACCTCTTTTTGCGGAATGGGAGGTGTGCTCGCGGTATGAAATTTAATCATGTCGTGTTCCGATTGTTTCCTCGCGTCACCGAATTGTTTGGGAATCGTTACTAACTGTCCTAGAAATTTCGGAGTAGTTCAGATTGTTAATTTCATTAGATTGGATTATTTCTTAATTTAGGAATATTAAATTTATAATTGAATTGAAATTTTTAAATTTAGAAGATTTTAATTTTATTTTCTACCGAAAATTGCCTTTCGTATATTCTAGGATTGAATTCTATGGTAAGAAAAAATCTTTCATTTAATTTCCTTACGGGGGATTGTATCACATATCATGATTTTATATCACAATTATTCTCTTCTAATATAATTAGAATTATAGAATCAATTACAAAATTGATATCTAATTTAATTAAAATTATTATTTAAATAGTAAGTATCAAATTAATTTAATTTAATAAAATTATTATTTTAAATTACATAAAAGATTAATAATTAAAATTAAATATATGTCCTTTTTTGTATATCTAATATAATTATAATGACATGATAAATAGTTATGGACTCAATAAGCCTAATGTAATTGTATATATGATTGAATAAATGTTTTTATTTAAGGAGCCTAACCTATTCAGGTGACAAGAGACCTGCGATGGGATTATTTCATACCTTGTTCCCTTAGAATTATTGTCCTGCCCATTTATACAAGTTCAATAAAGTTTGCCGAGGTTCCAGGAATGAAATAGCCGTCAGTGTTGTCCTTGGTTCTCTTCCTTAAAAAAATAAAGAAAAATCGAAAGTTCTGCTCCTAACCTACCTTTACGGTAACTTCCATTAACAGGAGTTTCTCCGTTCAATTAGGACCCGTAGGCGGTATTGGGCAAGGAGCCACGCTGGATGGAACCGTTTTATTTCGACATAGCTACGTGCAGCGCATTTTGCTTTAGCAACACTAGAAAAAGCTGGCAAGATCTCTCCTATGGTTACACAGAATTTTGACCGGTAAGTGGCAATTTCTCCCCCGTCCTTCACTAGAGTCGAAGAGAAGCTTGTTGGACCGAAAGTGAGAGTTTATTAGAAACAAAGAATTGCTTCAATTTATGTATTAAATATTATTTTTAAAAATAAAACTATCATGTATAATAAAATTATAGTAAATTTTTTTATAAGATAAAATATAATATAATTTAATGTAATTTATATTATTAAAATTAAATTTAAAAAAATTATATATTACTTTAAATTATTTTATATAAAAAAATATTCTCTTTTTGATTAAAAGGAGAAATATTCTATATATCATTGCATGAATCAAATGAAAAGAAATATATATTTTTATATCAATAGATATGATTTTTTAAATATTTTTTTATAAAAAATATTTTAACAATTATTAAATAAATTAAATATTATTTGGTCAAAATAAATTTATATTATTACTAATAAATATGACCCTTTTAATATATTTTTATATAAAATATATTTTTTATAATTATTAAATAAATTAATAGATATGCATAATTTTTATTTTAAAAATATTCATATAATTCTTTATTATTTTCATAATATTAAAATATAATAAATTTTTTATAATTCTAAAAATCAAATGAATGAATAAAATTATCTTATATATTAAAATTTTATATAGTAAATAATGCATTATAACAAATGTAAATAATATGGTAGATAAATTGTAAATTAACTATTTTTATTAACAAATTGTAAAATCAATTCATACAAATAATTGTATAATATTATACTTCTTTTTTCAATTAATTGATACATATTAACATCCTCTTTATAAATATTTTAAAATCAAACCCTCTAATTTATTGAAATAGTATAAATATTCTATATTTATAAAAATAAACTAAATCTCCTATCATAAAATACTCTTTTAACTCTATTAAGAGTTTTAAAAATTTATTCTTTTAATTTAATTGTAAGAAGCAAACAATATATAACCCTGAGATAAAAGTAAAAATTACTTATAATACTTCAATCACATAAATAATATACTTTAACTTATTAAATTTAAAATTTAATATTATATCAAATTTTTAAGTTAAGTTTTTATTATAAACGATTTTTAAGTGTAAGTTTGATTCATCCTTCTTAATGACTTATTCACTTAATACTTTGGTCAACCTTTTAATCTCATTGATTAATTAATACATAATAATAGCCAACATGTGTACTTGATTTTTAGGTTAATAGTATGCCTTTACAAATCTATTGTATATAATATAATAAATATTATACTCACCAAAAACCAACCTTAAATAAGAAGTTATCGCATTTTTTAAACTTTTGTTCTTCTTAGATCATGGGTTTGAAACTCATCAATCATGATTTTTTATTTATCACATTTTAAACTCTTCTTTAATTGGAGTTTAAGTCCTATAGAACATAACTTTTTAATATATGGTTATATAACTAAAACGATTTATTAACCATCAATTAGAACAATTAATTATCAAAGTAATTAGTCCAATGATTAAAACTTGTTTATTCATTTAAAAGGGCATGACTTTAAAACCCAACAACCAATATTTTAATTGCATCGACCAACAAAAATGTCAACTTGATTAGTGGACATTTAATTTCCAACATTGACGTCTTTTTTAATTAAAGACATATATACATATAATGTAGCAATTGTGTTTCATTACTTTTAGGTTGTGGGTTGTGAACTTGAAACCTATTAATCCAATGGTCTCCATTTTTATTATTAATTTCCTATTAGTGAGTTATATATACATAACTATCTAATTACCCCCAAGTAGTTAGCTTAAATGGTCTTGCATCCATTTGTCAAATTGAAAGAAATTTTAATTCTTTAATCCTATCTTTTAATAGGAAGGAATTCTCCTCAAAGAGTCATATTGCTTCATTAGCTAAAATCTTTTTTATTTTATGGTAAAGCCAAAGGAAACAATGTTTCCTTAAAGTAACCGTTACTAATTTTGACTAATGAATTATCATTGCCTTTCAAAGCAACCATCATCGCTTCCTTTAATTGTAAAGGATTTTTCTTTAATCAAACTATATCATAAATTGATAATGCAACACCACCTTGGCACCTTTTCCTTTGAATTCAATGTTGTGCATGCACTTTTTTATGAATTTACAATCCAACTTTGTAATGCCATAAAGTTTGTTGTTTTTGAACAACTAAAAGTCGCATATAAATAACTCTTATGTAGACTATATAGATTAAGAGTCACGTTATGGTTTTTATATAACCATTACTGTAACAACCAAACAAGAAATCCAAATGAAATATCCATATAATACCAAATTGATGCACATATGTATGTATATACCATTTTCTTGCATGATTAACATAAAAAACAATTATAATTATTTAAACAATGAAATGAATGATGTCAAAGAATTTTTAGCATTCCATTACCACTAGTCATTCCTTTTCATAATTCCTTTGTATTTTCTTTTTCACATAAACGAGGCATGTCTTTTAACCAAGGAATTGACAACTCCTTAGACCTCTCATTTCATAATCAATGTGCCCATTTCTTATGGTCCAGTAGTTGTCACTTGCCATAACCCATCACACCACTTGGTGGTCTCTCCTTTGTAAGAGTTAACAATCCCTTTCAAGGCCCTTTTGCTCTATATGGCATGACCAAAGGCCAAAACATAATTCCCTTTTGCCAATTTTATTCATAAAGACAACTATAACAATCATACAAAAAATTTCTTATCAAATTGTTTCCTTTTCAAATTGCACGCACTTCCTTTTATGCAAACTAACTAAAGACTTGTCATTTTGTTATCTATGCATGTGCTATGATGGAAACAAAATCTTAAAACTTCATCTTTTCACATAATTAGGAATAAAGCATAATTTAATCAAGTTAGACTTTACTTGATCCTTTCACTAAGTTGGAAGTCATTCTTTCAGCATTCCATCCACAAAAACATCTTCCTTTAAGATTGTTAGACCAAAAATAAGGCTTTATTGAAATTGAAAGAATTACATCAAGTTGTATATTCTTTCTTTAAGACAAAATTTGTCCTCATAATAATGTAATAAGACTAAAACAAATTTCCTCATAAAATAAAATATACTTGTTTACATTTTTCTTTATCCCTCTTACTAGTTTTATGTTTATATTGATATTTTTTTAGTATGTGTTTAGGCATAAAAAAAACAAAAAAAAAAAAAACAAAGCTAAGAACTAACTCTTTTTTGTGGTGCAGGGGAAGGCGAGAATGGACCAAGAGAGGCATTTGAATTCAAAATAAGTATTCTTGGCTAATTTGTAGTGATTGTATATGTAATCGTGCTAGAGCTCTTTTACTTATAAGTAATCTACTTTTTGCTACCCTTTAGTACCAAATTAATTGATGAAATTCATTTAATGGTCACAAGTGATTTTTGGTGGGTGAAATAGTATGGTTGATTAGATATTTAGTTGTTAATACTTGATTTTAATTAGATTAGCCATGATTTTGAACTTAATCTAGATCACTTATATGTAATTAAATTTTTTAAAATGTAGTAAAAATAAAAAGTAAAATATAAAGCTCTCATGGTTTTATTATTAATACCATTATTTTCAATATTGTTGGTTTGAGGGAGAAATTTCTTCATTTGAATTGCTAGTTATACATGTTTTGGGTTGCTTGATGGTATCTGGACTATTTTAAATACTTACAATGGTTAATTAGCACTTGAAAATATTTCTACCTACATTTATGACTCTTTTTCAATTAACTTAGCTAAAACATTCTTTTGACCCTTAAAATTTCAATTGTTTCATAATTGGTTTTTTTTTTCTCTCGTGTTACCTTACAAAGGAACTTTGCCTTTTCAAGTTTTCCTACAAAAACTCTTTCTCAAACCTTTTGCTCTAATAAATGTTGGCTCCTTTTATGAAGAAATTGGTTTGATCTCATTAATCTTTAATTGCTTTTTGTTAGATGGTTTAGATTAATTTTCCTTTTTCTAAATGGCTAAGATTGATTTTCATTTTTGTTAGACAATTGAAATTATTTTTACACATATTTAATATTTTGTGGACCTTTAACTTACAAAATTCTCACTTACGTTGAGTGATGTGAATCCCAAAAGACATGGTTTAAGGACTAACATAGGTAAGGAATTAAACAATGCCTAGGAAAGATAAATCAAGTTTTAATCACACAAGCCCCAAACCTAATATTAAAAGAAACATAAATCTAAAGTATTAAAAAAAAATATAAACATCATATTCCAAAAAAGAAGAGAATTAGGAGTGATAAGTTAATTTGAATGCCACAAAAATAGTTACTTCTTAATAAGTTCTTTAATTTTAAAAAGAACTAAATAAAAAAACTCACTTTTTATTTTTCTTAAATTATTTGATTTTAGAATTTACAAGGAAATACCTATTTATATACTAAGATAACAACCATAAAAGAAACTCAAATTCTTATTTAGGATAAATTACTATTTATGACAAACTCTTATTTAAGACAAATTCTTATTTAAAAAATTTTCACTTTTATAACACTTATTTAACACAAACTTCTATTTAGTAGTAAATGTTATTACTTAACTTTGACTCATTAAGTACTCTAATTATATTAATAAGATCTTAACTCTCTTTCAAACTTAAATTGATACCATTTGTAACTTGGTTAACTCGAACATCTTGAATTAGCCCATTTAGTATTTCTTTCATTTTTTGGCTTTAGCTTGTATTATTAGATCTTTTAAACTATGCAATAGATTTTTTGCATCCTTTGAAACCTTCCACATATCATCTCCAAGCTTTTTATCATTCCCCCTCTCCTCAGAAGGATTCATCCTCGAATCATCACCTACATTAAAAAGAGAAAGTTCAAAAACATTAAATGTTACACTCATATTATGCTCACTAGGAAGGTCTAACTTATAAGTATTGTTATTAATTTATACTGCTACTTGAAATGAACCATCTCCTTTAAACTATAACTTTGAATACCTTTGACCTAGGAATTGTTCCTTATACATATACACCTAAACCCAATCACTAGGTTTAAACACCACCTTCTTTCACCCTTTATTAACATGGGATGTATATTCCTCAATTCGTTATACAATATATTGTAGTACTTTCTCATACAATTTCTTCACCATGTCAACCTTGTGTTTACCATATAAGCTAACATATTCATCAATAGGTATAAGCACCAAATCCAAAGAAATTAAAGGATTAAAATCATATATAATTTCAAATGGAAAGTAACTAGTAGCAAAATGAATACTTCTATTATATACAAACTTAACATGAGTATATAATCTTTTCATGTTTTCAAATTCATTCAAATAATAGTACACAATAAGGTAAAAAAAGTTTGATTAACCACCTCAGTCTATTTGATTAGTTTGTGGATGACAAGTAGTTAAAAATAATAGTTTAGTATCTAACTTACCCCACAAAGTCTTCTAGGAGTAGTTTAAGAACTTTTTATCCTAATCTGAAATAATATTTTAAGGCATGTCATGCAAACATACTACTTCTCTAAAGAATAATTCAACCATATTATTTACATTGTTAGTTTTATAACATAAGATGAAATATGTCATCTTTAAAAATCTGTCGACAATAACAAATACAAAATCCTTACTCCTTTTTTACCACAGCAACCTAGTACAAAAGCTATAGATAAATTAACTTAAGGATGGCTAGGTATCAATAAAGGGGTGTACGAGGCATAAGGTAAAACTCTAAATTTAAGTTGTTTGCATGTTATACATTTTTCACATATTCTCTTAACATCTTGTTTCATGTATGGTCAAAAGAAATGTTTAGCTAAGACATCTAAGGTTTTCCTTACTCTAAAATGACCCATTAGACTACTACTATGAGTTTCTCTCACAACCAACTCCCTTAAAGAACTAATAGGCATGTATGAATAATTTTTCCTAAATAAGAAACCCTCATGCCTACAAAATTTCTTAAAGGCTAACTTCTCACATCCTCTATACACATTAGCAAGGTTAAGATCTTTCACATATAAATCTTTAATATATTTAAATCCCAATAATTTTGCAATAAGTGTAGAAATCAGGGTATACTTGTGAGATAATACATTAGCTACCACATTTTCCTTGTCTTATTTATATGTAATGACATCAGAAAAGACCTTAATGAATTCAACCCACTTGGTATGTCTTTTTGTTCAACTTTCATTGTCCTTTCAAGTACTTTAAAGATTCACGATCAATATGGATGATAAACTCTTTAGGCCAAAAATAATGTTATCATGTCTACAAAACTCGTACTAATACATACATCTCTTTATCATAAGTAAAATAATTAAAGTCTATTCCACTTCACTTTTCACTAAAGTAAGTAATTAGATGCCTTTTCTGCATCAAAATAACCCCAATGCCAATAACTAAAGCATCACACTTAATCTTGAAACTTTTTACCAAATCTAGTAGAGCAAGTAAAGGTGCAAAATTTAATTTTTCCTTAATGTAATTAAAAACCTTGTCTTGATCACAACCCCACTTAAAACACATGTTCTTTTTAATAACCTTAGTTAGTGGTGCAACAATGGTGCTAAAGTCCCTAACGAAGCATCTATAAAAAACTAACTAAATCATGAAAGTTGTGCACATCACTAACTAACTTAGGTGTAGGTGTAAGCCAATCACAGATTACCTTAACTTATTTCTTATTAACCTCATTACCTCTAACACTCACAATATAATTAAGAAATATGATTTAATTAGTACAACAAAAACATTTCTTAAAATTAGTATAGAATTTCTTAGAACATAAAACAATTAAAATAAAACATAAATAAGCAAAATACTCTTTTAAGTTTTTTTATAGACCAAAATATCACTAAAATACACAAATTTACCAATAAATGTATGTAAAACATAATTCATCAATTTTATAAAAGTTCTTAGTCCATTAGTGAGAGTAAATGGCATAACAAACCATTCATATAAACCATATATAGTTTTAAAATTTGTTTTCCATTCATCTCTTTCTTTTATCCAAATTTGGTAATATCCACTTTTCAAATCAATTTTAGAAAAGACACATGAATCATGTAATTTATCCAATATGTCTTCTAACTTAGGCGTAGGATGACGATACATTACAATGATTTTGTTGACCACTTGACAATTAACACACATCCTTCAAGTCTCATTCTTCTTGGTTATAAGTAAAACAAGAACCGTAGAGGGACTCATGCTTCCTCTCACATATTCTTTAAACATAAGTTCCTTAACTTGCCTTTGAAATTCCTTTGTCTCCTTAAGATTATTCCTATATGCTAATTAGTTTAGAATGGATGCACCAAGAATAAAATTAACTTGATGCTCAATTCCTCTTTTAAGTGGTAATCCACTTAGAACATCCTTAAGGAATACATTTTCAAATTCCTATAAAAAAGAAATAATAACACTAAGTAATGATGAGTCAAACTTGTTAGTATTAAAATAAATCTCTTTGTACAGAAGTACAATCATAAGCTATTTGACATAAAATACTCTTTTAACATCACTTTCTTTTACATATAAACTTTCTTCTTTTTTTTTTCTTTCTCTTGTGTCCTATCTTTTTCTATTTCAACTATCCCTCTCTTTTTAATCTCTCTCTTCTATTCACTCTTATTTTTAATCCTTAATTGATCCTCATAAGCTTATTGAGGTGTTAATGGTACAAGAGTAATGGGTTTTTCATTTATTACAAAAGAATATCAGCTCTTGAAGCCATCATATAACTTATTTGTCAAACTTCCATAGTGTTTCTAATAGAATATGACTTTAATGCATAGGTACAACATCACATAAAACTTCATCTTAGTACCTTTAAATAGAAAATGGCACAAGCATTTGCTTATTTACCTTGATTTTTTCTTTCTCATTTAACCATGAGAGCTTATATGACTTGAGATGCTTTATAGTAGGTAAATTCAACTTTTCAACCATAATAGTACTAATTAGATGAGTGCAACTCCCACCATCAATAATCATATTATATACCTTATCATTAATAAGATACCTCATATGAAAAATATTATCTTATTGCACCTCATTCTCTTCCTTCGCTTGCCCATTTAATGCTTACCTTGTAACGAAAGATACTCCATTAACCAAATACTCATCTTCATCATTTCCACCCTCCAATGATGGCATAGAATCATTATCTAACTTACTTGTACTCTTAACATCACCATTACCTCTCAAGACCATTGCACATCTAGATTTAGAAAGAAACTCAAAAAAGATTAATCTTTAAAAGTTGTTCATCACCTATAACCTTATATAAAATGAGAATATTTTTATCAAAATTCCAAAAAGCATTGGTAAGAAAAAATTGCTTATCAGATGGACTCTTGAAAGTGAAAATAAGTTATCTAGTTCTTTTATGTCTATTGCTTTCTTTTTGGTTTTCCAAGCCATTTGCATCATGTTGAAAGCCTTTTTAGATAACAAGCTTCCAATAAGGCCATAGCCATGAGGGGGAGTTTTTATATTAGTAGAGTTTACTGATACAATTTCAATAATATCTCCATCCTCTTGCAATGTAGGAGGTTATTTATCCATGACTAAAAGAGAAAATGAATGCAAACTCTAAGAAACTAGAGTGAAGGCTTATAATAATGAGATGGAAAATTGCATAAGCAAGGTTAAGAGCTCTCATAAGACAAAACATCGAGAAGAGATCAATACCACATATGCGATAATTAGTTAAAATTGAATGATAGCTTAATCTACAAAAACCTAAATAGAGATTTTGCATTTGAACTTATAATTTTTATTCTTTTCTCTCCTTTTATTTTTCTTCATAAAATAAGGGAGAGTACCATAAAAGTTAGGTTTCCTCACAAACATATTTTGATCTATACAAGTTTTTAACTGGATGACCCAAAGTTTGTTTATAATCACAAATTACCCATTCATGCACATATTTGTATTTTTTAAAAAATTGAAATAATAATAATCCTTAAATTATACAAAAATGTTGAAAAAGCCTTAGTAATATTTGTCTTGGATTATTATGTGGCTTTTAATGTTTACTTTTTATTGAAAATTTAAGAAACATTTAATTCAACATATTTTTATTAGGTAATTAAAATAAAAATAAGTAATTCTCATTGTTAGTATAAAGTAAAAAGAAATTTTATTCACATTTTATTTGTTTATAAGAATGAATTCTCTCTTATGTCAAAATCATCATTTCCTTACATGGTCTAATTAATCTCATTTTCATCTCTTTTTTCTTTTTTTTTCCTCTTTATATATATATATATATATAATAAAACAAATAAAGCCTAAAAATAAATTATTAATAAATATAGTAATAATAATAAATATTTTGTGTATTATAATCACATTAAATATTATAAAATTATGAAAATAATAAAATAAACAATTATATATATATGGTATTGTATAAAATAATAATTAGTATTATTAAGTGTATTATAATAAGAAAAACTATTGTAATGGTTATAAAATATTTAAATTGTTAATTCATAAATAATCATTATTACTATAAAATTTTTATATTAATATATTTATTTTATATTTTATATTTATGATTATTAATGTAAAATATTATTATTATTTACTTTCTCTTCTAAAATGTAAATGAGGATTGGAATCATCATCAAGTAAAATTAAAGATAAAATAGTAAATTTTATTATATCTTTAATTTACTTTAAAATTAAAATTAAATTATTTTTAAAGTTTTTTAATTTAATTTGAAATCAAATTCATAAATAAATTCAATTTTTTTTGATTGTATAGTTCATTTGAAAATAATAATTCAAACATAATAAATTTTTTTGTTGTAAATTAAAAATATGATTGAAATTCATAAAAATATAATATGTTATATTATGTTAAAAAATAATAAATAAAATGAAAAATAAAATAATGCGTGATCTAATATGATATAATATCTATCTCACAATCAATATAAGAAAAAGGTTACTAAAAGTAATATATATATATATATATGTAAGATAAAAATTAAAAATTATCAAATACAAAATATATAATAAATATAATAATATAGTTTAAATATATTAAAATTATCATGCAAATAAAATCGTAAAAATATTTTAAAAATCATTCTAATAACACTAATAATAATAATAATAATAATAATAATAATAATACTTCACATTAATGGTCATGTACATAAAATATAAAATAAAAATCTTAGCATAAAAATTTTATAATAGTAATAATTTTTTATTAATTAACAATTAAATATTTTCTTATCTTTAAACTATATTTTTTCTTGTTATAATAATATTAAAATACTTATTATTATTATTATTTATATTTTTTATATATGTATTTTCTTAAAAACATATATACATATATATGTATATATTATTATTAATTTAATTATTATCATAATGTTCAAAATATTTAATTTTATTATAATATATTTTATTATATTTATAATAATTTTATATTTCAGAGATAAAAGGGCAAAGAGGAAGTGAAGAGGCAGAAATGAGAATGATTAATTATTAAATAATGAGAATGATATTTTAATGAAAAAAATTTACTTTAATAATAAGTAAGGGAACGAAGAAGAAATTCATTAGAGGTTAGGAGTGGGAACGGAAATGGTAAGGTGATGGAGACTAATGACGGTCACGTGTAAGATGGTGGTTAGGAGTTATAGCCGGAGGGGAGGAGAGCAACGTGGAACAAGTAGAAGACAGACATTTGAATTGCTATTGCCAGTGCTGCCGTGTATGCATAGACACATCAATTACTAACCGAAAAGCGGCAGTACCACACTCGAAGCCGTAAGAAGGCGCAGGCAGGCCAAACAGGGCACGCCCCCGGGGGGGCGGGTTGTTGGGCGGCGCAGCCAATCAAGTCCCAATAATAATTCCAATCATCAACTATTTATCTCGGCCAACGTTACGATCTCTCTATTCTATGCTATCATGCTTCTGCGTTCTCCTGCCCCTGCGCGCCCTTCCGTATGTTGCGTCTCTGTTCCTCTCTTAAAAAAATTATATATAAAAAAAAAAAAAGGTTCAATTCAATGGGCCAAGTCTCCCCTCCTCTTGGGAACGTTGTTTAATCCAATTCTCTGCTGAGTTGCAGGGTTTCGGAAGCGCAAGGAAGATTCTCGGGATAATGGTGACAGGTAAGTCCGATATTGTATTGCATTCATTTTTATCATTGTTGTTGTTGTTGTTATTAATGTTGTTGTTTTGTGGAGTTAATCGATCTAATGTGTTATTTTATTAACATTACTAATTTTACTATTACTATTTTAGATGTTCTTTTTGTTCTGCCGACTCCTCCCATAACTTGGAAATCATCATCGAGCGTTGGACTTGGACTTGGAGGACAAAGCGTCGTTTCTTCTCTTCAAGGAGGAGGCCGTTCACACGTATCGACCTTATCTGGAAACCAGCAGGTCCCTTCAACACTCTTGATGGACAGGAAGATAGTTCCTGATTCGGATCCTCCCGGTTCAAAAGATGTCAACCTTTTGTATCGTTTCATTGATCAGAGGTCATTCTTGTTTCCAACTATCTATTTATTACGATTTGAAATGCTATGCCTCACTCTATGGGCAAGTAGATGTGCTTTTTGGTTTTTGGTCTTTGATTAAATATACATCTGTGACGATGCTTGTCAGCTTCATTTGTTTATGTACTGCCCTTTTTTCTTTTTTTCTTTTTTTTTTCTGTAATAAAATAATGAAGCAGTAATTTGCTGAAAGTCTTTAGTAACTTTTTTGTTTCTGTCTGTATATTGTTGCAGCACTAGACTAATGGTGTTGACAGGAGCCGGAATTAGCACTGAATGTGGGATTCCAGACTATAGAAGGTTCCATCTCTCATTCTTCACTCTTCAGGGGCTTAGTTGAGTTTACTTCTTTTGCTCTCAAGACTATGTATGACATCCAAGGAGTACAAAATGTTTCAATATATATATATATATATATATATATATATATGTGCATTTAATGAGGCCCTGCAGCTCCTTTTTCATTTCTGTCTGCCGCAGCAGCCATAGATGGTGTCGGCTGGCTTTTCACTTTTGTGATGGTTTTCATTGAGTTCATTTTGTCATCCATCTGTCTTTGCCAGTCAATCTTTTTTATAGGATCAGCCTTTTATAGGTTACTCAGTTGATTAATCCAACGGTTCAGCATTTTGCTGTGCATGTTTCCCAGTCGCCTTATTTTACTTGGGCAGAATCTTGAGCTTTGGAGAGTTTTTGTCAGATGTTCCTTTGCATGCACTGATTGCATATAAACTGATGCCTACCATTTTCTGCACAAAAAAAAAAAAAAACAAAAAAAGAACAAAAACAAAAACAAAAAAATAAATCCTTGTAATTTAGTTTTCCTTGTTTTTATGCTTGTATCCTTCAACTTGAGTTGAGCTGTGCACCATTCCTCCCCATTGACTATGCAATATGTACTAATCCATCTTTTGCCGTATCTGTTGCTATAGGCAATAGTCTTCCCCCTTCCATTTGCTGCAAAATTGTTTGCTGTTCTGTGTAGGAGTTGGCATGGTGATCCACTTTGTTCATGCACTAATACATTTCAGCCCTGCTGATAATGATCTGACATCCATTTTAGCCCACAGTTCAAATCTTCTTGCTTTTGTGTTTATCTTTGATACGTTGACCATGGTGATGCTATTCTGGGCTTTCCCTCAATGTGTTCTCCTTTCTTTTTCTTCTATTTATGTCATTAACTAAGGATATTTGTCATTTGATTGCAGCCCAAATGGAGCTTACAGTACTGGTTTCCGACCAATCACCCATCAGGTGATCTAAAGCCGTGCGACATGATATCTAACTGTTGTCTCTAACAGTCCTCTAATTCAAAACTTGTATTCTTAGAAATTAATTATGCTATGATTTTGGACAATGCAATATCACCTATTCAAAACTAAAATTCTTAATAGTTTTTATTATGATTAACTACACCTAATACACCTTATATGTATGGTTGGACCAATGATTTGAATATACTTAACTTATCAATATGGGGCAAGTACCTAACCAGTGGACTGGCACGTTATGGCTAGAGCCATCTTTGGTACTCTGGGAAATCATTATTTCCTGGAAATTCAATACTTAAATTCAATCTCTTCCTTGTCTTTTCAATACATCAGTCATGGTGACATGCCTATTTCTATGAATAGGATCGATATGTTACATTTTCCAAAATTGTACACAAATTGAAGAGGAATCTTTTGTGGTGTACTGTTGCCCAATTCTTTCAAGTTTGGCTCAGTTGTGGAGTTGTGAATTAATCTCTTTCTGTTGGATTTGCTCTCTATCATGAAAATAAAGAAAATCAAAATTTATGTCCTTAAATTGTGCTTTTGCTGGGCCTTCCATGAACAGGAATTTCTCCGTTCGGTTAGGACCCGTAGGCGGTATTGGGCAAGGAGCTATGCAGGGTGGAGGCGATTTACTGCAGCACAGCCTGGTGGAGCACATTATGCCTTAGCTTCCTTGGAAAAAGTTGGTAGGCTTAATTTTATGGTTACACAGAATGTTGACAGGTAAATGGTTCTGTCCCTGCCCTTGTTTGACAGGCCTTACATTGCTATGGATGGTCCAAGGGTATAATTATTTATCTATGGCTTGTGTCAGATTACACCATCATGCTGGAAGCAATCCACTCGAATTACATGGAACTGTATATTCTGTGATATGCATGGACTGCAGTTTTTCCTTTAGCCGATATTTATTTCAAGACCAATTAAAGGCCCTTAATCCAAAGGTAAGTTTTTGTGCGGTTGATTTTTTTTTTTTTTTTGTGCATATCTTGACTTCTTATGTGACCTATACTATTTTCTTTTAAGCTTAAGAGTTGAATTTATAGATGACTTTTAGTTGACACCTGAGGCTGTTAATAATTGGAGTCATTTTTTCTTTTTTCTGGTACAAGTCCTTATAACCTAGCATTGGCATTTTATGAGTTTCGAGCTTTCAGGATCTAGTCAAACTAGTAGAGAGGTTAAATTTAGGCATCATGCTCTTGTGTTGGCAGTTGGGTGATTCTAAGTCAAAATTTTTTTCTTCCTTGGAAGCTACGTAATAAATGTAGGTTTGGGATTTATAGTTGGTGTAATTAGGGCCTTATCTGAACAATGACCCTTCCAGAGTAGAAGGGATGACCTACACAAAGTTTGGTGGAGGGAAAGAAAGGCGAGTAGCAGAGCGCATGAAAGCCTTATAAGGTGGGGATAGATTGAAAGAGAAGCAGGAAGGGAAATGACTAATTCTAAGTGCCACGATATCTATCAAATGCCAATGTCACTGGTTAAATTTGCCTGCATTTAAATCCTATTCAAATGTGTGGCAATCTACTGTGCTGACATAAAACTGATAATTTTCTAACCTTGGATGCTTATAATGGTATTCTGAATTATTTGAAAAAAAAAAAAAAGAACAGTTCAGTTTTAATCACATGGAGCATCAAAGCTTTCGAATGTATAGAAGCAACAAGGAAGAATCAACTAAACTTTACTGCTTACAAGGATAACATTTTTGGTTGGAAAAAGCTCAGGAAATAGAGTATCAAAATCTTCCTTTTATGTGATTGTTGTGTCTTCTGTGCTGAAAGTGTCTTGGTAGCTGCCCTTTGACCTCAATCATGACTTTGCTCATCTTTCCCTTTTTCATGTTGTCGCTCTGTTCTATTTCTTTTGGGCTCAGTTGTTGAAATGCCGTACCTTTGTGTCTCTACTATATTCTAAATCATGTTCTAACTACAGTGGGCGGCAGCCATTGAATGTTTGGACTATGGTAGTCTTGGATCAGACAAGAATTTAGGCATGAATCAGAGGCCTGACGGTGATATTGAAATCAATGAAAAGTACTGGGAGACAGATTTTGATATACCCACTTGCCCAAAATGCAATGGAGTGCTCAAACCTGATGTAATGTTTTGTTTCTTGAAACAAAATTGCTGCTTAATTATATGCATATCTGCTCTGATATTTTAATTTCATAACACTCTGATTTACCATGTCTCCATGCCAGTAATTTATGATGACAATTAACAGACGACAATGCCTGCCTTTATGTTATGGTCCTCTACCATCTCAAAAGAGCTATCTGTTGGTATCTAGAATTTTGCCAAGACCAGGTCCTCGAATATTACATTGGTAGTATGGAAAAATGACATAAATACTGGGAGGAATTCCCAATATTTTTTTTCATTATTCCTTATTGTCAGCAACCGCAAGATAAGTCTCCAAGCAGTTTCAAGAAAGTTAACATCCAAAGTCTTAAAACAACAAAATGTCAGACAGTTAATATCTAAAGCATAGAGAAAGTTTTTAGTGTATGAGGCTGCTGTGGGTTGTGATTCATACCTCTAATCAGAGGGCCACATACATCAGATATAGTTGATTTTTGCTGATGCCACTTTTTGTAACTAGGTGAAAATAAAAGTCAAACTACATTGTTCTTTTCATATTATGGATTGTAAAACCCACCTCAATCTAATCTGATAGATGAGTTTTGACGTGTTCTTATATTTTGGTGTAGCCCATATTTTTATTTGCTTACCTATAACTTCTGCACATCATTCTAATATCTTTAAATTCGGTTTTTATTCATTTTCACAAATTGTCTAGCGAAGAAACTTTATAACTTCAGGACAGCATATAATCAATAATAAAGTGTTTATATGCCTGTCTGTTCTTGAGAAAATGGTTGGCTATCGATGTTACATGATTCTGGTTTGAATGGTTTCACTTGTGTAAGTGTGACTGAAACTAGTAAAGATTTTAATTTATCCATTTCTTGTAATTACAGCCCTTTTGGGATAGACATGGTTACCCATATATCTTTTTACTTGTATTCCTGTCCCATGTCCTTTTGGTGAGCCTTTTGTTTTGGTTTGGGGGGAGAAGGGATGGAAGGATTCTGTGTGTCTGGTCATTTGTGTTTAAGTGATGCACTCAAACAAGATAACATGACATCATAGCAGAAACAGAACAGTTGAAGCCGTTTCCTAATGTCGGTTTTCATGTGATCATATTGAAGGTTGTTTTCTTTGGTGATAATGTCCCCAAGGATAGAGCAGATAAGGCAATTGAAGCTGCAAAAGAATGTGATGCTTTCCTTGTATTAGGATCATCTTTAACAACCTTTTCTTCATTTCGACTTGTCAGGTAGATACATGGTTGCATGCATTTCCTTGTGTACTTGAACACTATTTTTTTTTTTTTAAGAAATTAGTGGCCATTGTGTAACAGTTAAAGTACCCTATTAGAACCTAAAGGTTTCAAGTTTGAACCATGGAAATAGCCTCTTTGTCAAAATAAGGCCAAGGTTGTGCACATTTGAACCCTTCTCCAGTGCTCACTGTGTAAAAATCTTGTGCACTGGGATGCAATTTTTTAGTGGTCACTGTGTAAAACTCTAGATGCTTAATAGAAATTGATGCAATTGAATAGACATTGGCAATAAACCACACGCACTTGTCCAGAAAGTGTATCTATTGATTAAAGATGTTTTAACCAAATTCAACCAATCACAAAAGTAAATCAAGTACCTCTCCAACAAAAAAGGTTTTTGACTTAAAATTGATTGCATAATCAGCAGGAATAGAAATTCTCAGAATTTAATCGACCTTACATTATGATGTAGAAGCCCAGCAAATATTTCCCTTCAACTGAGATTTTCAACTAAGCCAAGAGTGGAGTGGTTAGTGCCTCCCCTTTTTGAGCTTGTTGAACCTTACCTCTGGAATTGAACTTTACAGTGCAGCTCATGAGGCAGGCGTTCCTACAGCAATTGTAAATGTAGGTACAACACGAGCAGATGACTTTGTACCTTTGAAGATTAAGGCTCGATTGGGGGAGGTAAGGTATTGTGAAACTTAGCTTGGTAATACCTGTTAATCTTTTTTTACTCCTAGTGTTTCTCTTTTGCTACCTCAATAATTTGATCCACTATTTTGTAGATACTGCCCAGAGTGCTTGGCCTAGGCTCTCTCTGTATCCCTGCTGTTTAATCAATGGAAGGCTTTCTTGGTTCCCTTTTCAAGCCTCAAACTTTGCACAGGTGGCTGTAAGTGCCATCTATTAAATAAAGTAACCCTTGTTCCCTCGGTTCTAAATAACCTCTTATAAATGGAGTGACTAGCTTTTTTGTGGAGTCTTAGAGCTTCCTGGGAGTTCACTGAGCTCTGGGACAAGGTTGTTCCAATTCTTAATCATTTCCTTCATTCCTTATTTCTGGAGAGGGGCTTAGGGGAAGGAATACAGAGCAAGGTAGTCTTCCTATATTTTCATCCAGGAGGAAGAGGACTGCATGCTATGTTAAACCTACATCTAGTTTACATCTCGGGGCACCTGTTGGTAGATAAATTTGAGATGAAATATATACCGTCGAGTTTCCATTGTGGTATTCATTCCGAACAATAAAAGGAAATTGTAGCTTGCCGTATACTTTTATTAATTGTTCTGTACCGTGTAAGACCTAGTGATATTGTAACACTAATGATGAGTAGGGAAATTGGGATCCGATCCATTCATTTTTTTCTCTCCAATTCGGGAATTACCAGTGGAAATGCCGTAATTGATGACACGGATTGCTGTTCTTTCTTTCTTCTGTCAATGGGTTCTTTAGACAGGTTCGGCAAGTGCTTTTCTAATTATTGGATAAGAAATTGTTTTATCATAACAAAATTATTTTTTCTTAAAGTAAACAACTTTTTTGTGTCTCATGGTAAACGATTATTCTTGCTTAAAATAGACAATTTAAATTATCTCATCTACAAAGTTGAGGGCTAGAACAATCCAGCGAGTAAAAGAAATGAAATATGTCAAAGTGATGAAAGCAAAGCACTAATAACTAGTTAATGCAATTAAGCCACTCCTTAAAGGGTTCCAAGGTAACACGCATAGATTACTTAACCTCCAACGACCCAGTTATCAGACCTAGCAGATACAAAAACAGAAACATAGCATCCATCCAACTCCATTCCAGTTGTTTGTAACCAAAACCAAGGACCCTAACACCCTGTCCCAACTCCACTAACTTCCTAGGAGTCAGCAAGTGCCTCGTCAATTTTCTCTGAATGATCTCGAAGTACATTCCACTACACATGTAAAAAATGAAAAATTACAATAAAAAATAAAATACATTTGTAACCATAACAATAAGATTTACTTTTAACGAGTGTACCTGATCCACACTCAATGATATCCCTGGAAAAAAAAAACACAAAAATGTCAGAGGTCAGAAAAAATGTTTAGAGGAACAAAAAACGTAATATCAGGCAAACTATCCAAGAGATAAACAAGCCTCCATACCCAAACAGTTGGATCCCATATTATGACGCAGACCACATTACGCAGGCCTCTTAACTAAGAAAATGAACAGTTTTCACCGATTGATAAAATTTTACCTAAATGCAGAAATTAAAGCATACAAGTAGGATTGACCCATTTCAGCAAAATCAAGATCTTTAGGAGACAAGAAAAACTGAGATATCACAACAGATATAAACTCTCCTAGAAGGCTGCTAGAATTTTCCAAAGCAATCAGACAAGCTAATAAATCCAAGAAGCTAAAGTTCTATAATGTCACAATTTTGATCTCATGAGGATGTTGATGTGGTAAAAACAACCAGCAAGAAACCCAACATAATAGATAATGGAAAGATTTAAAAAAAAGGTTGCCTCAACTGAAATTAGCAACCACAAATATTCCAACAAAGTTTCTTCCACATAAAGCAAGGAACTAAAACAAAGACAAAGAAAAATGAATAGGGAAGTCTAGGAATATGCCCTGCTGGCTTTATTCATAAATGACAAGGGGGTGGGTTTGCTTTCCCTGTTTTTGATTAAATGCCTGTTCATGCATTCACAACTAATGAATATTCTCAACCCTCTCCAACTCAATGGAAAGAAATCTTTAACCTATTTTTCCATCACAAGGAAATGAAAATTATTCTTTCCAAGCATTAGTCAGTTATCCAATCCTCAGCTTAATAATCCAGTTCTCTGCGGGACACCACCACATTTTGAGGCATGTAGCACAAGTCTTTAGTGTTCCCTAGAACCAAGATCAACTATCATATCCACTATAATAACACTAAAATAAAAGTTTGAAACAGGAAACATCAGTGACACAATGAACACTAAACCTAACAATTTTCAGGTCATACGAAATGTGATATCAAGAAGATATGTTTGTATGACATAAATGCCACAACGTAGATGTTAAAGGTAAATGAATGTGTTAAGAGGTAAAAGTTTTTGGCCTTTCAACTGTTAATGAAAAATGTACCCGACCTTCCCAGAGAAACCGAGATACAGAAAAGGTAAGCAAGAACAAACAATACAGGATATCAAACACACTGATAAAAACGGGAAAGAGATTCCATGGGTCAAACATACGGCAACACCTCAAATCAATGAATATATCAATTCCATAAGTATGACCTACAAGTTTGTCTTGAATTCAAAGTCGAAGAATTTTGTATACAGTTATCATTCTATTTCAAAAAGCTACAAAAGATACACACTATGGGCGAACAAATTAAACCCTAGACTAGTTTCAACTCGGTATCTACTATCCAAAAGAGCCTCACAACCTACTCTTACGGCCACACAGAAAAGAAGAAGAAAAAAAAAACTTACAATTTCAGATAAATAACTCAGCAGACCATACAATCAAAACTAAAGAGAAAAATAAAATAATAAATAAAAAAAAAAAGGCTAAAGAAAAAGGGGTTACCCTTTTTGCCGGGGAGTTGCTTGCCATCCTTGAGAAAGAACTCGCGAATATCGACCCAGACCTTCCCTTGCCAGTTCCTCACTGTCACTCTCCTATTCTTCGATATCTAACAACAAAGCCCACAAACTCTCAAATTAAACAAACACATTTTTTGCGAAATGAAACCGAACCACCCATTCTTCTTCCCCTTCCCCTTCCCCCCCTACTTCTTCTTCTTCTTCTTCTTCTTCTTCTTCTTCTTACCATTAAAAACTAAAGGCTCGAGAGGTCACATTTCGCAAGATTACATGTACAAAAAACTTGACAAAGAATGCACAAACACGCGGTTTCGTTGCGTGTACCTCGCAGACCACGATGTCGTCGGAGTCATCGGAGGAGTCTGGTTTTGAGGCTTTCTTGTGAGGCGCGCGTCCCTCAGTATCATCGGAGCCGGCAGCTGCCCAATCTTCCTCGCCCTTTCGCTTTCCTTTTCCTGACATTTTTCCCTCCGTATTTCCCTTTTTCGCACTCCTATTTTGTCTGCTGTGCTTTCTAAATTCTACACAAAACTCAAAATAAATACCAATTCCTAAAACGACAAGCTTTTGTGGGGTCAAAATCTCGGGGGCAAAGGAAACACAAAAACGTTTTATGTTATATACAAATTATTTTACTTTATATATAAATTATTTTATTTTATATATAATTTTATTATATATATATATATATATATATAAAGGATGAAAGAGTCATTAAATACTTTTAAAATTTTTTTAAAAAATAAAAATAAAAATAAAATTATATAAAGTCATTAAACTTCTTGGCAACCCACAATCACATATTAAAAATGAAATTGACAATCTTACCTGTATCGGAGGGGGCCCACCCAGCCCTGCTCCGACGGGTTCAAGGTGACCGGAAAATGTGGTGGGACCTCAATCTCCGAACATTTTGACGGGGACAAAAATGGGGATGAGACGGCATTTACTGTTCCTTAATTTATTCTTTAACCCTTTATATAATAATTTTTAAGGGAAACTATGGATATTTAACGGCAACCAAATCTACACCCAACAGCTACCCCATTTCAACTAAAATCCCCGAGTCCCGTTTCAACGTTCAAGCAAGCGGCGGAGCGGCCCATTTTAGGCGCTGCTCGTGCTGGCAGCCATGGAGCTTCATTGGCTGATGGATCCGAGTACAGGTGAGCCAACCCTTTTCCGATGTCATTGCATGGGTTGAATTATTTTTGGTTTCATCTGCGTCAACAATCTACAATCACAACTTTTAGCAAGTTTATATGATTTTTTCCCCTTTTTTTTTTTTTTTTGTTTCTTTGTTTTTTCTCTCATTGCATTTTTAGATGCGTTATTGTGGTATAACCGTGAGAAGAATCCCCTTCTGTTTCGTGTATGAGAACCAACCCACCTTCTTGGTTCCAGCTGATGGCAGAGTTCCGTTGTTATCTTGATCCACCACTGGATCAACGTAAGAATAAAAGACACACGGTGCAAGAAATTTGCTGCTGCCCCAGTCCTGCTTTCCGACAAAGCCATTTACAATCAATTCCATTGGCCCGCCCCCTTCTCCGTCACGCTTGTCTGCATTTTTAGTTTGAATGATCATGATCTGAACCCCATGCGTAGAAGAGAATTAATAGAATAAAACAAATTGAAGAGACTAACTGGATGTCCTCATTTACCTATGGGTTGTTCTGTTTGCTATATGTCATAGTGTGCATATGTAACTTGAGCAGGGTCCATAAGGTTTTCGATCAAGGTTTCATACCTGAAGTTGCACCAAAGAAAAACTGAGAGCAAGTCCATAATTTAATTAAATATAATTCAGTTAGCAAATGTTCCCTTCTTGAAATTGCATTAGATGTTAAATATAATTCAGTTAGCAAATGTTCCCTTCTTGAAATTGCATTAGATGTAAACCCCCTGTAATCTTGCATACCCGTAAGGAATATTAGCAAATGACCGGTCGTCCAATTATGTAAATAATAGTTTGGATTAATTTATAAAAAAATAAATTTTATAATACTTAATAAAAACTATTTTTTATTATTATAATTGTACGATGTATTTTTTTTATACAATTCAATTATTAATGTGAAGTTGGACAATAAAATTATTGTAATTTTTAATTGTATAAGATTAATTTTTAAAATTAAATTAATATTTAATTTAATGTATTAACATGAGAATTTAATTATATTTTAATATTTTTTTATTTTTTTATTTTGACTATATTTATTTATTAAAGTTTTATAATAGCAATATTCAAAGAGATCTTATTATATAAGTAAAAATTTTAAATCTGGAGAATCAATAAAAGAAAAGGAAAAAAAATATTTTTTTAATTACGTAAGAAAAAAAAAAGAAATAAATAACTATTGACTGATCGGGTTTGGAAGATGGGCTTGTAGCCGGACATAGTTGGCCCAGCATAGCATATTATGCTCTAATCCAACTTAAAAGACACAATTTCTGTAGCTAACCCGTTTATCGAAATAAGGAAGAGACCCAGAAAAGTTTAACCACAATTTGTATGACTAGGTCGGTAGCCGTGACAACGAAAAGAGGTCGTGATGAACGTAAATCGAAAAGAAACAAAAAGGTTGTGATGAACAAATGACATTTTATCTTACTTGATTATAGTTTTTGTTCCATTGACGGATATAAATTTGTAATTTGTTTATATTGCACTCAATAATGATTTTTTTTCTTTGTTCCGTTAAGTAATTATATTTTTTTTAGTATATTAGAATGACATTATTGTCAAATAAATTGTTTTTTTTATTTAATGGATTGAGTTAAAATTTTAATTGCAATTTAGTTATATAGATTTGAAGTGGAATTTTGAAGATAAATATGCTGGAGTCCAACCAAGAACATGAGCTAACTTAGTCCATTCAAGTATTGATTTCTTCTCTTCGTTGTCGGTGCACCCATGTCATATATATTTGATATTATCATGCATGTTTAGTCATGTATCGTGGGTTTTGAATGACAGCCATGCTGGACGACTTTGAGCTGTCAAATATAAACATAAATATTAATACGAACTCTCGTTTATATCTAGATCGGAGTCCAATATTATCATTCTAATAAAAGTTAAAAGGATTAAAATTTTGACTCAATAATTATAAATAACCAGAAAATAAAATTATAAAATTTAAATATTATTCTTAATAATAATAATATTAAAAAAAATAAGTTTATTAAATCAACATACATAAATATAAAAATTTAAAATTAATTCTTAAAAAATCAGATAAAATAACTTATATACTCATGAAAATAGATCTGCTTTCTCCAGTCACTTTTTTTATCTTTTTTATATACTAACTTTTAAAAATACTAACTAATAAGATAAGTTTAATAAAAAAATTTATTCAACTTATTAAATAATAATAAAAATTTATAAAAATAACTCATTTAAAGATTCAATTATGGACTCCTAAATCCAACTTTCTTCTCAAACTTATGGTTCTCAAATTTCTCCACAGATGACACATTCGTAAGTTCTAATAAATCTTTCATCATCCTTAACTCGTACTTAGTAATTTCCTGATATTAAATGTCGCATAACAAATTGTTGAAATTTTCCTTTATTTTTTTTGACTTGCCCTTGTTATTAGTCCTCAAAAGTTTTGTAAAGTATCAATTCCCTTGTTGATTTGAGTTGATACAATATATTTTCCATCATTCTCACTCTCCTTAAAATGATTTGTCCTTAAATTAACACCTATGTCATCAAAGAAAAAAGAAAAAAGATCACAAATATTAAATGTTACACTCACATTATACTCACTTGGCAAGTTAAGTTTATATGTATTATTGTTGACTCTTACTACCTTTTGAAAAGAATCATCTCCCCTTGGTTACAACTTTTATTTCCTTTGCATAGAAAATCTATCCTTCTACAAACGTACCCAAACCTAATCACCAAGTTCAAAAGTAATATGTCTATGGCTTTTGTTGGCTTATGTTTCATATTATTTAGTTCTTCTCTCAATATTATGCTTATGTCTAGCTTTCTCATGAAGTTGCCTAACCACTTTTATCTTCTTTTTCTCATCTAAATTAATCCACTCTTATATATGCAATGATACTAAATCCAAAAGCGATTATAGATTAAAACTATAAATAAGTTCAAAAGGAGAATAATCTATAACACTATAAACAACACAATTATAGGTAAACTCCATAAAAGGCAAATATTGTTTCCAAGTTCTAGAGTTCTTACCAATAACAGCACGCAACAATGTACAAAGAGTTCAATTTACTATCTCAGTCTGTCCATTGATTTATGGATGACAAGTTATAGAAAACAATAACTTTATTCCAAACTTACCCCACAATATTTTTTAAAAATGACTCAAAAATTTTGCATCAGAATCTAACATAATATTCTTCAGCACTCCATATAGGTGAACAATCTCTCAAAAAAAATAAGTCTACAAAGTGTGTGGTATCATCCGTTTTGGTATAAGTAATGAAATGAGTCATCTTTAAGAACCTGTCAACATTTAATTCATCTAGCATATCATCAAACCTAGGTATAGAATGTTGATATTTAATTGTTATTTTGTTGATAGCTCTACAATCGATACACATCCTCTAAGATCCATCTTTCTTTGGCATAAGCAACACTAGTACTGCACATGGACTCATACTCTCCCTTACATATCCCTTCTTCATCAACCCATCAACTTACCTCTAAAACTGTTTTGTCTCCTCAGGATTATTTCTATACATTAATTTATTGGGAATGGAAGCTCTAGGAATAAGATCAATGTGATATTAAATCCCTCTCTTTGGTGGCAAACCATCTTAGATCTCCTCAGGGAATACATCATTATAATCCTGCAACAAAGATGAAATAGCACTAGGTAAAGATGAATCAAGGTTAATGTTAGAGAAATAACAATCCTTTTAAAAGATCAAGATCATTTATTGCCTAACTTGGAAGGCAACCTTAACATCTACTCCTTTTACAAACACGCTCATTTGTTTTCTTTCATCTTCACCCCAGTGAACCTGACCACTCTTGTATTTAGCACTCTCAAATGCGTTTATCCTTTTTTTTCCTCCTCCACTTTCTTTTCTCTCAACTCTTTCTTTCTTTTTGCTCCTCCTCTTTTGCTCAATTTCATAAAGTCTCACTTAATCTTGTTACACTTATTTAAGAGTCAATGGTACCAGTGTAAATGGTTTTCCATCCTTGGTGAAAGAATAACGGTTTTTGTAACCATCATGCACAACTTTTCTGTCAAATTGCCAAGGACAACCTAATAACAAATGCTTGATCTACATAAGTACAACATCATAAAACAACTTATTCTTATATCTACCAATGGAAAACGAAATCACAACTTATTTAGTCACTTTCACCACTCCACTGTCATTTAGCCATTGTAAATTTTATAGCCTAGGATGTTTGGTTGTAAGCAAGTTCAATTTTTCCACCAACTATGTACTTACTACATTAGTGCAACTACCTCTATTGATGATTAAGCAATAGAGTTTATTTTAAACTAAACATCGAGTATGAAAAATATTTTTCCGCTGCATCTTAGCATTATCCTCCTCTTTAACCTACGCACTTAACCTACACACTAAAGGCTCTCCTTACTACTAAAAGCCTTCCACCAGGCTTCAGATACTTTATCCCTTCATCAACATCACTAGCATCCTTTAATGGTGGCATTTAGTCTTCATCACTAACATCACTGCTAAACACATAATCACCATTCTCCTTAAGGTACATGATTCTCTTGTTAGGACATGGTAAAGTCACATGACCCCTACCCATACATCTAAAGCATTTGATATCTCTAGTTTTTTCTTAGGTGCCCTTAAATTTTTCTTCAAATTTATCCTTTTCAAAACTGCCCCCACTAGTCTTAGGTCAATATGAATTGATTTTAGACTTAAAAGTCATCTTCTCTTCCTTCTTCCCCTAGTATGACTTCCAAAAAGATGAACTTAAGTTCTGCTTATGACCAGAAGTGCTCCTTCCCTTAAGTTGCCTCTTAACTTTCATGGCAATGTGTACCATGTCTTCAAGCTCTATATAGTGTTGCAGCTCTACCACATCAGTTATACTCCTATTCAACCCTTGAAGGAACCTAGCCAAGGTTGCCTCTCTATCCTTCATTACATTTGCCCTAACCATAGCAATTTTCATCTCCTTATGATACTCTTCCACACTCTTGGAATCTTGTGTAAAGCTCTGCAATTTGTTATATAAGTCTCTATAATAAGAGCTAAGAACAAATCTCCTTCTTATCACAGTCTTCAACTCATTCCAAGTTTTTACAATTCTCTCAAAATTTCTTCTCCTAGTGGTAACTTATTGGTCTCACCATACTATAGCATAATCAATGAACTCGACCACAACTAATTTCACCTTTTTCTC
The DNA here is from genome assembly GCA_019804595.1 of Bruguiera parviflora. Classification (NCBI taxonomy): domain Eukaryota; kingdom Viridiplantae; phylum Streptophyta; class Magnoliopsida; order Malpighiales; family Rhizophoraceae; genus Bruguiera; species Bruguiera parviflora. The sequence goes on from CM034046.1 coordinate 8,284,264, forward strand.
CTCAAAGAAGTTGTGGCACTCATATATTAATTTTACCTTTTGTTCCTAATCCAAATAGACATCAGGGTTAGTTTTCCCTTAGAAAAAAGGTATTTTCATTTTAACACTACTAAGATTTTTGTCTACTTCTTCCTCTACTCTATTTTTGTTATCCTAACCTCTATTGTACCTATCATAAACATTTTCATTGCCTCTTACTCCTTTACCATTCTTATTACCACATCCTCCTTTAAAACCACTTTAAAGTTTATACTAGTATTATCATTGTCATCACAATAATCATCACCATCTTTACTAAAGTCATATTTAAATTGCCCCTTTAAGACCCTCCTAGCTGGCCTTTTAGGGTTGACACTCGATTCTCTTTCTATTTTATCCATCCTATCTCGAACTTCCCAAAATATTTAATCAATCTTATCAAATTTTTGCTCTAAGAATTTTATAAGCAATTTGAAATTTAGAACAAGTACTTCTTCCTTTCCATATAGGAAACTACTTTCTTTAGCATTGGACATTGTATATGCAAGATTGTTAGTAAATAAAGAATATATCTCACAAAACTCACTCCCTTGCATATTTGCTCTCCACTAAACTATAGTAATCCTCAACTCTTATGTTTCACATAATGAATTACAAGACTCTAAGAACTCCTTTAATAATTCCAAGCAAACTAAATTCAGAACAAACAAAACTTGAATATATCAATCTTAGACTTACCTCTTCAAAAAAGTAACACGACTAAGAAGATAGGCAATAAAGTAAACAGAATGACAAGAAATTCAATGATATGAACAGTGCAATTGGATAACAATCAATTATCAAATATAATTGAATAAATGACCAATTAAGCAATAAACCCTTTTTTTTTTTGGTTAACTAATAGGTATTTCTGTAGAAAAAACAAATATTAGAAAATAAACTTATGAAATATACAATTTTGATTTTGTTCTTTTTTGTTTTTTTTTTTTTTTGATTATTCAACCAATAATTAAAAATACACGAAAGAGAGGATAACAAAAGTTATAACTAACCAAAGTTAGAGTCAAAACTCTGATACCAAATGATATGAATTTTGTTTATATATAAACGAAACCCAACACTAATGTTAGTATAGGATCGTTCTAACAAAAGTTAAAAAATTTGAAATTTTGACCCAATGATTATAAATAACTAAGCACTAGAATTATAAAATTCAGACATTACTCGTAACAATAACATCGTTGAAAAAAATAAGTCTAGTAAACTAATACACACAAATATAAAAAGTTTAAAATTAGTTCTCAAAGAACTAAACAAAATAACTCATACACTCATGAAAATAGGTTTACCTTCTCCAACCACCCTTTTTATCCTTTTTATATGCTAACCTAAAAACTCTAACTAATAAACTAAGTTTAATAAAGAAATTCATCAAACTTACTAAATAATAATAATAACTCATGAAAATAATATATTTAAAGGCCCAATTATGGGTTTCAAATCTAACTTCTTTCCCAAGTAATGGTTCTCAAATTTATACATTTTTTCGTTATCCTTAACTTGTAATTAGTAATTTATTAATAATAAATATCACACAACAAGTTATTGAAAATTTCTTTTATTTTCTTTGACCTTCTCATTATTATTAGTACTCCGAAATTTTACAAAGTATCAAATTCTTTATTAATTTGAATTAGTATAATATGAATTCCATCACATATAGACTAATGAAAGATATTGTGGGAAATATTGTTCCTTTCCAATGCATAAGATCCCGTAAAAACTCTAAGGTCAAATTTGAATAATACATAGTTGAATTCTGTTCGGGGTTTGTAAGTAATAATAGTTCACATAATTGTTGTGGATATATTGTTTTTCTGTCGATTTACCGTCTGCTTTCGCAACTGGGTTTCGCGTACACATGCATCGTTTTGAATGCCGAGGTTCAAATCCTTTCATTGAGAATTGACACTACCGAATCGCCTTAATGCTACACTTGGTTTCATGCTCAGCTTATTAAACAATAAGTTATCTACACTATCCCGTCCAGAATTTCCATCGGAGTTTCTTTGCATCTTAACTTGGCCCCTCGACTCTGTATTAGTTTTGATTTAGATTCTAATTGTCTTTATTTTGACTTCCCCAAATTTATATTTTTTGTCTCTCTTCTATTTTTTCTTTTTTTTTTTCTTAATAAGTCAAGTTTAGATTTTATTAATTAAAAAGAGCAATTATAAGTACAAAAGGCGAGGACAAAAAGAAAAAGAAAAAAATAAATTTAAAAATAAGATTAAATTAATAAAAGTGACAAGATTTTCACTTGATACTAAATGTGAATAAAAATTAATTGATTGTAAATATTAATTATTATTATTATTATTTTATAATTATGTATTTATATTTTTTGATGTTATTAATGGAATTTTTAATAGTTAAGGAAGTTGACGTATATTATAAATTACTTAGGTCAAATTATGAGAACTTTAAATTCATGAGAAGATTAAAGTTATTTTTGTTATATATTTTTTAATTCAATAAATTTTTTTATAAATTAAAAAAAATATTTTAATTATAAAATAAAAATAATGAATGAATAATAAATAAATATAAATATTAATGTAATAATAAATTAATAGTTGATTTAAATGTGATTTAATTTTAATTTAATGTTAAAAATTAGATTAAATGAAATATTTGATCAATTTATGATTTAATTTGGTTAAATGGAAAGACAATATTACAGGTCCAAATCGAGTAATGATTGTTTTTGTCTTTTTCTTCAGATGCAGCAAAAACTGGATGCTGGAACGAAGAAACGGCTTTATCCATTTACTAGAGTTTTCATGATGCGAATATCAAAGAAATTTTATTGTACAAGCCAAAATTTCAAATTTCGAAAAAACCAAAGTAAAGAAAAATGAATAATATAAACCATTCCTATTTAGATTGAATTAAAAATCGAAATCAAGTTTCCTTTCTAATTTAACTTTTTTAAATTTTTTACTATTATAGGATGTGCTTGCAGTAGGACACAATTAGCCTAATATCCACATATTATACCCTAATTCAACTAAAAATGCACCAATTTAAAAAAAGGGATATAGTCTCCATGACTAGTACATTAACCGAAATTAAAAAGAGACCTAAAAAAGTTGAATCCCAATTTGTATAGCTAGTGCCGATAACCCTAGCAGTTTCCTGTTAACATGTTAATGTTTTATTTAGAAATACTTTGAATAACATTCTTCTTAATTGTTTGACGCGCAAGAACACGGATGTTATTTCAAAACAAGAACAAAAAAAAAAGGTAAAAATTAGAGTAAATAGCCCCTTATAAGGATTCTCCCTCGGTTATTTTATTGGGTTTCGGCGTAGTGCTTATTCTTTGCATTATTTTGCTATTCGAGGGAGGCCAATTGGCGAGGTGCTGATTTAGCTCACAGGTTGGTGTTTATTTTTTGCATTATTTTATTGTTCGAGGGAGGCCAAATGGCGAGCCATTGACCCAGCTCATAGGTTGGTAAGCATAGCATCACAGGTATGATTTTCTCTTAAAAACATAATTATAGTGCAAATTAACTTTTATTGATTTTAAGTTAACATGATAAATAGGCTAGTTGCATACATAACTTTTTAAAATAATAAATTAAATTTTTGTTGATTTTATATTAACTTAATAATTTTGTTATTAATTTAAATAAATTATTTATACACTATTTTATTAAAATAATTGATTTATAAATTTTATATATTAAAAGTTTAGTAGGATTGAGGATTAATGAAAATCTTTCCTAAATTATATATAAAAAAAAGTATTATTGGTTGATAATGTGTGACAAAAAAATATAACCTAAAGTTCAAGTTATTTGTTTCTCATTTTGGCAATCATCTTCGTATTTATATTTCTAGGAGTTTTTTTCTTTTTCTCCTCCAACGATTATCCTAATTCTAATTTAAAATGACTATGAAATTTTACTCCAATTAGTATTTTTATAATTTTATTCTTTTTTTTAGGGTACATTGGAATTAAAGTTTACATTTCATACCAATATAAGGGAATTAGGGTTCAAGTCCTCACTAAATTATGCCAGTTATAATATATAAAATTTTATAAAACAATTATGCACATATCTAAATAAATATTATTTATTCAAATATTCACAAAAATATATAAAATTTATATTACATTTATTATGTATAAGAGTGATTTTTAGAAAAATTAAGAAATAAAAAAAATTCTTTTTTTAAATTATTATAAAAAATTTTTAATTCAATTTATTAATTGTTTAAATTAATATTTTAAATTATTATTTATAATTTATTTTTAACTATATTTTTCAACTAATTCCTTTTTTTTGTTTTTTTTGATAAAATATAATTATGATATTTTTACTTGTTAATTCTATTTCAATTATATATATTTAATTTTTTTAATAATTCATATTTTTATAAATTGTGACGGCAACTTGGCCTAACTATACAAATTAAGGTTCAAATTTTTCGAAACTCTTCTTTATTTTGGTCAATGATCTAGCCACAGAAATTGTGCCCCTTTCTTTAAATTCGTGCACTTTTAGTTTGTTTAGGGTATAATATGTTGATAATGTACCAATTGTGTCCTACTGCAACCCCATCTTCCAAACCTCGATTATGGTATAAAACTAAAGGAGGTAACATAGAGAGAAAACTCGATTTCAATTTTTAATTCGACTTAAGATAGAAATAATGTTTTTTTTTTTCTTCAAGTAGTTGGAATATATTTTTTCTTTTTCTCTATTTCTATTTATACTTTTAAAATTTAAAATCTTTACTTTTATAATAATTTTTTAAATAAATATTAAAGTATAATTAAATTATATATTAAATCAAATATTATTTTTATTTTATTTAAAAGTTAAATTTATGTAATTGAAAATTACAATAATTTTATTGCATATTTTGAGATATAGTAGTTAAATTGTATAAAAATATATATTTTTTATAATAAAAAATAATTTTTATTAAGTTAAATTATTATATAACGTTAAGAGTGCAACTCTTTCAACTATTTTTTTTATTTTATTAAAAGAAAAACAAGAATTGTGGAAAGAAAAAAAAAAGTCATGGTCGTTGAACTGTTTTCAACAATTTTAATTAGATTCAAAATAGCCACCAATCAATGTACAACAATTTTAATTAGGTTTGAAACAGGGTGAAGGAAAGAACCCCTTGTCCTGGTTGGGGGGGCCCTTGTTTAGGAAAAAAATGCACAAATTGACAAAACTTTGGTTGCGTGGCCAATGTGTTTGCACTTCTTTAAGTTTCAAACCCACGAGGAAAGTCCAACCAAGTCTCTCTATTTGTTTCTCTCTAGCTGATCTAAACGAGGCAGCAATGGCAATCCTCAGAGCTTCTTTGGTTCCATCAGTCCGTAGCCCAACTTCATGCTACACGTTTCAATTCGCCAATCCAAGGTTCTCGTATGTTCAGTTAAATTCGAGACCTGCAGCTCCATCCATATCAAGAATTTACAAAAACAAATCAGAAAATTTCAAGGTGTCCACCACTTTATCATCATCACCATTCGCTGAGTCCATAGATTCACCAGAGCTAGAATTTGAAGTTAATGACAGCCAAGGAGAGAAGTTTGATTGGTACTCACAGTGGTATCCAGTGATGCCAGTTTGTGATTTGGACAAGAGGGTGCCACATGCAAAGAAAGTCATGGGTCTTGATGTTGTGGTATGGTGGGATAGGAATGAGGGTGCATGGAAGGTTTTTGATGATGCTTGTCCTCACAGGTTAGCCCCATTGTCTGAAGGTAGAGTAGACCAATGGGGTAGGTTGCAGTGTGTGTACCATGGCTGGTGCTTCAATGGTTCTGGTGACTGCAAGTTCATCCCTCAGGCACCATCGGACGGTGCCCTGGTAAGATTTCCTGGATGTAGGATATGCTGTTACACCAAGACTCGCCCTTTAATTCTTGATGGACATGAACCTTTCAGCCAAACGGGGGTTGTTGGCACGAATCATTCACCGTTCCTACTTGAAACATGGATGCACATATATATGTTCTGCCTTTTGCTTCCTGTTGATGTGCAAATTGTTCAATTGTATCGTGCATCCCATCTACTTTTTCTTATTCCCTTGCATGTGAGTTTACTCGTATCATATTCAGGAAAATTTTAACTACAAATATGCTAAAAGCACTTGATAGCTTATTATTGTTAAAGCCCTCGTCATGATCCTCCTTTGGCAGAAGTGGTAGCTTTGTTAAATGAGAGTTTCATTTATCCTTCCATTGAACATGCAACAGATGCAGGTCCACACATTCAAGAAAGCATGTGCAGCCATTTATCCGAGTACAGTGCATCATGACATTGTGTGGTTTTGGCCAAGCATAGATCCTCAATACAAAGACATCGTTATGAAGAAAAAACCTCCCTTCATTCCAGAATTGGACGACCCGTCATTTGCTAAGTTATCTTCAAACCGAGATATTCCTTACGGGTATGCAAAGAATACATGTGGTTTACATCTGATGCAATTTCAAGAAGGGAACATTTGCTGACTAAATTATATTTAATTAAATTACGGACTTGCTCTCAGTTTTTCTTTGATGCAACTTCAGGTATGAAATCTTGATCGAAAACCTTATGGATCCTGCTCATGTTACACATGCACATTATGGCATAATGCAAACAAAACAACCCATAGGTAAATGAGGACATCCAGTTAGTCTCTTCAATTTGTTTTCTTCTGTTAATTCTCTTCTATGCATGGTGTTCAGATCATCATCATTCAAACTAAAAATGCAGAGAAGCGTGACAGAGAAGGGGGCGGGCCAATGGAATTGAGTGTCAAGACACTAGACATAAATGGTTTTATAGGAAAGCAGGACTGGGGCAGCAGCAAATTTCTCGTACCGCGTGTCCTTTATTCTTACGTTGATCCAGTGGTGGATCAAGTTAACAATGGAACTCTGCCATCAGCTGGAACCAAGAAGGTATGATGGTTCTCATACACGAAACAGAAGGGGCTATAGGTCCTTATTCTGCTTCTTATTCAGGACCTTAAAAATCTGCCAATTGTTCGTACCGGTTTGTGAATTTCTACATGCTAAGAGCATGCTATGTTAGATTTCTGATTCAACATATTAGCTGTTCTTCTCTCAAAAGTACTACCACTCGAGTAAATTAATACATCTAACGAGCAATTTATTTGTTGTTGTGTGGTTTGTGTCATTTTCCCACCATGTTCATACAAAGTTTTTGCTTCGGGCAGGGATCAGCACAAAGGAGATTAGCTTTAATTTTCATTTGTGTTCCAGTTAGTCCGGGCAACAGCAGACTGATATCGTTCTTTCCAAGAAATTTTGCGACTTGGATAGATAAAGTTGTTCCGCGATGGATATTCCCCAAGGGGCAAAACCTGGTTCTGGATTCAGACTTATACCTCCTTCATGTGGAGGTCACCCCGATCACTTTCTTCCTCCATCAAGTGGGCTGATCTACTCTTTTACATTGGCTAGTATTGATCAGAGTTTGGATTGTCTTTGCAGGAGCGCAAGTTAATGGATAAAGGCATTGCCAATTGGCAGAAGACCTGTTTTGTGCCAACGAAGTCAGATGCCTTTGTGGTTGGTTACAGAAGATGGTTAAAAAGGTATGCTGGTGGGCAGGTTGATTGGAGAGGCAAGTATAGTGGGGCTCTTCCTCCAACTCCACCCAGAGAACAGCTTATGGACAGGTACATACATATATTGCTGTTACACCAGATTTAGTTTTGATGACTAAACTTCCTTATTATATCCTTTCTGACTGCCAAATTTGAGTTGATTTGTGCGTTAATTTAGCAGGTACTGGTCACATGTGGTAAACTGCAGCAGTTGCAGTGCTGCATACAAAGGTCTAAATACACTAGAGGTCATCCTGCAGGCCATTTCCATAGTTTCAATTGGCATTGTTGCTGCAACCAAGCAGGGTTTCATGTCAGCGGCTGCAAGGAACACTGTAGTTGCGACTGCTGTAGCATGCTTTGCAGCTTCGAGGTGGTTGGCTCACTTCATCCACAAGAATTTCCATTACCACGACTACAATCATACCTTTCATGCCACTTATGTGGGACTTTTGCAGATCCCCTGGTAATTCTTCCGACCAAAAGAAAAGCAATCCTGGGGCAATTCAATCGCTATTATCGTGGAAGTGTCCATGATAATTAACTTTTACATTATCGTAAGTAGAAAAAATAATAATAATTAAATATAATTATTTTTAATTTCTATCATTTTATCGTTGAAAAAAAAAGTTTTTAACTTATCAAGAAATATTTAAAAAATAATTTTGTAATAAAAATAAATAAAATTAACACAATATTTTTTAATAAAATTAAAAAAATAAATAAAGCATCCTTAAATTTTTAATTTCAATGAAATTAATCTTGCACCCCTTAACTTCAATATATGCATTTACAGACCAATCAAAATCTACATCACACATTTGTAAACGAACTCAAAGAAATTAACCAAAGTAAGTTCGCTAGGATGCACCACCTCCAATTCTTTCATCTCCTTTTAAAGAAAAAAAATTAATTAATTAATTAATTCAAACTAAAATTCAAATTTAAAACATTTAATTTTAAAAACAATTTTAATACAGATGAACTTTTTCTCAGTCTTTTTACTCAACAAAAAAAAAAAAGTACTTTTACAACAACCCACTCTGGCATTTCCACCAACCATCGGACGAAACCACGCGCATACTTTTACAAATGGGAGAGTAGAAAAGGCCCTCAAAAGACTAGTGTACATGAACTCATTGGGTTTGGGTATGTGGTTAAATACGAGCCGAGCAGAGTGTAGCCCAGATCGCCCCCTGCTCCGAAACGGCTCAGAAAGATACTAACTTACCCAGCGTGAGGGTCCGTCTAAATGGGGTGAGGCAATTGAGCCCTATTTGGGCTTGGACTTGCTCCAATTCTTGCATGGACGAGCATTTTTCTAGAAGAAGATAAAGATTTTGGTGGGCTTGGGACTCGAAATTGTGAAACGAGATAAGGATGCGGTTGAGGCGCGAATCGCGAATCAACGGTCAAAAGTTTTGAATAGTTAACGGGAAGAGTTTGGGCATTGGGCTTAAAGCTGGGTTGGAGGAAAATGGCTACTGTTTTGTGTAACCGTGTATTGTTGTTTTATTTGTCTATTTGTGTGCAGGAAATAAAAAACGAGAGAATATGCTAAGTAATTTTCTGTCAAAAAAGAAAAAGCTATACTTTAGTAGTAACTTTCTAAATATTTACAATATGAGATTGCCAACGCTCAAAAAATTTTTAATAGTATTCTTACTATTATGTTATGATCACGCATCAATTTCTATTATTAATCACTAATAAAGTACATATATATATATATATATATAATTAAAATCTAAAAGATTCATTCTTAATTATTAATTATTTTACAAAATTGTGATACTAATTTCTTAGTGAAATATTAATTTTTATTTTTTTATAATGATCAAGTCGAATGATAATTTAAATTTAATGTATTATATTTAATTTATCTCTTTAATCCAGTCAAAAATTACATTATCCACGCAAGAATTATTCATATTTTTTATAAATAAAACACATACATAAATTTTGTAATTTAATATACATTTATTGTATGTTTCAGACCCAAGTCTCAAAGGTCTGAGCCCCGTAAAACTTAAAGGTGAACCAATATATACGGGCCTTTTTCTCTCTCCTCTTTTTTTTTTTTTTTCTTTTAATTGTTTCTTGGTGCAAAAATACGGGCCTTTAAGCTTCTCTTCGACCCATGGCCTAGATCGAGAACGTCAGATACGCTGACAGATACGCTGACAAGGAGACGCGATGGACGTTGATACAACTCACACAAACGAGACACGTGATTGGAACGTGGTGGTTTCCTTTAAAGCATTGGGCTTTGATTCAAGTTGGGTAACCCGGTGAATATTCTATAAATTGAGATTGGGCGTCAAGCTTTTTCCAGTGTGAAAATGAATTGACCCTTGCCTAGAAGGGTGACTCTATTTTCACGAATCAAAACTTCACCGGATGTCCCTGTTAACTCGTTAGGTCTTAGTTTGTTGGGGTGGGTTCCAATATTGAGGCAGGCTGAGTGTCGGTTAAAGTCACACTTAAAGTCAACTTTTTTTGAGAAGCCAATTAGGTTGCGATATCTATATAATGAACAACAGTCTTGTTCTATTTCCTTAATAAATCATTCGCCTCTCACTTTTAGAAATTTGGATTTATGACAGCCAAAAAAAAAAAAAAAATCAAGAACATCTAAGGAAGACTCATTAAATTAGCAATCCGGGAAGGCTCGGGGGCCTGAGATGCAGGCGTTCCAATTCTTTGAATTTTCTTACAAGCAATCTGAATTGTCATTTACATTAAAATCTAATTTCTTGACCAAGCTGAAAAATCAAGCCATTTGCATATTTTTATGTTTCTCACTTGTTTAAAGCCCGAAGTAACGCATCCCTCCCTGTTGTCACGGTATCTATATATGTAAATTCAAAATGAGGAATTTAAATAATTTTACAACTAGTACGTACATCTTTACTTTCGTGGCACAATGGACAATCCATATAATAGGCTGACGGGCGACCACCAAAGGTCCAGAGTTTGCACGTACTGATGTTCAAAATTAATCCCTATTGTTGCTCTCGCTCCAATAAGAGATCGATTGGCACGTTTCTGGTGGCAGAGGATCAAAATGTCTCCCCTCCTCCAACAATTCTATTTTTTCTTTTTTCGGTCAAATAATTCCATATTTTTATTCCCAGTTGTTTAACAGATGCATCGTAAAATAAAACCCATCGTGCTCCCGCTTTTCGTTTGTTATAAGTTTTCTAGGCAATTGCTCTGCACTTTCTTGTCACATGTAGCATTGGCATTGGGTTCTCGCAGCTGGATAGCTTTTTGTAGTTAGTAAAATTTTAGTAGACGGACACGGCCAAAGTAATGAAGTAAAAAATATTAAAATATAAAACATTAAATTAAATATTAATTTTATTTTATTTAAATGCTGAACTTATATAATTAAAAAATACAATTATTCTGTTATTTATCTTGAAGTATAGTAATTAAATTATAAAAAAAGATGCTTTTGTAAAATTTTAATAATAATAAATAATTTTTATTAAATATTATAAAATTTATTTTTTTTATAAATTCATTAGAACAGTTTAAATTATTATTTATTTCTAAAAATATAATCCTACTTACCTATTTTTCTATTTTACTAAAAAAAAAAAGATTATATCCAAAAAAAACAAAAAAACTATCGATAATTTAAATGCCCATGGCTTCCGTCGACTGTAGGAAAGGATCCTTTTTCCTGATTGGTGACCCTTGTTTAGGAAAAAAAAAAATGCACAAATTAACAAAAGTTTTGGTGTGTGGTCAATGTGTTCGTATTTTGTAAGTTTCAAACCCACGAGGAAAGTCTAACCAAGTCTCTCTATTTGTTTCTCTCTAGCTTGAGATCTAAACGAAGCAGCCACGGCAATCCTTAGAGCTTCTTCGGTTCCATCAGTCCATAGCCCAACTTCATGCTGCACGTTTCAATTCGCCATTCCAAGGTTCTCGTATGCTCAGTTTAAATCGAAACCTGCAGGTCCGTTCATCTCAAGAATTTACACAAACAAATCAGAAAATTTCAATGTGTCCACCACTTTATCATCATCACCATTCGCTGAGTCCATAGACTCACCCGAGCTAGAATTTGAAGCTAATGACAACCAAGGAGACCAGTTTGATTGGTACTCACAGTAGTATCCAGCGATGCCAGTTTGTGATTCGGACAAGAGGGAGCCACGTGCAAAGAAAGTCATGGGTCTTGATGTTGTGGTATGGTGGGAGAGGAATGAGGGTGCATGGAAGGTTTTTGATGATGCTTGTCCTCACAGGTTAGCCCCATTGTCTGAAGGTAGAATTGACCAATGGGGTAGGTTGCAGTGTGTGTACCATGGCTGGTGCTTCAATGGTTCTGGTGGCTGCAAGTTCATCCCTCAGGCACCACCAGACGGTGCTCCGGTAAGAATTCCTGGATGTTGGATATGCTGTTACACCAAGACTCGCCCATTAATTCTTAGATGTCGCATCATGCACATAGATGTTTTGCCTTTTTCGATGGACGTGAATCCTTTCAGCTGGCACGAATCATTCACCGGTTCCTACTTGAAACATGGATGCACATATATATGTTTTGCCTTTTACTTCCTGTTGATGTGCAAATTGTTCAATTGTATCGTGCATCCCATCTACTTTTTCTTATTCCAATGCATTTGAGTTTACTCGTATCATATTCAGGAAAATCTTAACTACAAATAAGTTAAAAGCACTTGATAGCTTATTATTGTTAAAGCCCTCATCATGATCCTCCTGTGGTGTGGCAGAAGTGGTAGCTTTGTTAAATGAGAGTTTCATTTATCCTTCCATTGAACACTCAACTGATGCAGGTCCACACATTCAAGAAAGCACGTGCAGCAATTTATCCGAGTACAGTGCATCATGACATTGTGTGGTTTTGGCCAAGTACAGATCCTCAATACAAAGACATCATTATGAAGAAAAAACCTCCCTTCATTCCAGAATTGGACGACCGGTCATTTGCTAAGTTATCTTCAAACAGAGATATTCCTTACGGACATGCAAAGATTACATGTGGTTTACATCTGATGTAATTTCAAGAAGGGAACATTTGTTGGCTGAATTATATTTAATTAAATTACGGACTTGCTCTCAATTTTTCTTTGGTGCAACTTAAGGTATGAAACCTTGATCGAAAACCTTATGGACCCTACTCATGTTACATATGCACGTTGTGGCATTATGCAAACAAAACAACCCATAGGTAAATGGTTTTATTAGAAAGCAGGACTGGGGCAGCAGCGAATTTTTTGCACCATGTGTCTTTTATTCTTATGTTGATCCAGGGGTGGATCAAGATAACAGTGGAACTCTGCCATCAGCTGGAACCATGATGGTAGGTTAGTTCTCATACACGAAACAGAAGGGGCTATAGGTCCTTATTCTGCTTCTTATTCAGGAACTTAAAAACCTGCCAATTGTTCGTACCCGTTTGTGAATTTCTACATGCTATGGGCATGCTATGTTAGATTTCCGATTCAACATATTAGCTGTTTTTCTCTCAAAAGTAAATTAATACTTCTGACCAGCAATTTATTTGTGGTTGTGTCGTTTGTGTTTACTTTCACACCATGTTCATACAATATTTTTGCTTCGCGCAGAGATCAGCACAAATGAGATCAGCTTTTGTCATTTCAAAGCTTGGTTTTTTGTTAGTTGAGTAGAAATAAGGTCAAAATTTTAACAATTTTTCGATTAGTTAAGTAAAAAAAAATTAAAAATTTTTAACGATTTTTAAAAATTTTACTTGAGTAAAAATAAATTTAAATTTTTAATATATATTTTTTTTAATTATAACAACTAAATTGCAGTAATAAGAACTTGAAGCATAGTTATCTTATTTACATTTAGATTCTGGCGGGACAATACCTATCGAGTTGGTTTCCAATTGAAGGCAACAGTCTATAACTAACAATAACATAACCAGACTCTGAATGACAAAAAATTCACCTTGTGTGGGGCCCTACTGCTCGGTTTATAATGATGGTTAATGCTTCCACCTGACTTACCACATCTTTTCCCACCACCACCGAGGAGACAGAAAATTGATTGAACTTGCAGCTTGATCCTATAGTAAAATAAGAACAAGCTAACTTCACTATCCGGAAAGCATCTACATCTTGTTTCGAGGTAACAAAGAAAGACACCTAGAACTTGAGCCGCGTACGCTGCCCTCTCAGCCGACCCAATTTTGGAGCCCCACTGAAATATCGACCCAATTTTGGGATTGTATTTAAACATGATTCCCTAAATTAATTACAGTAAGGTGAACTTTCTATAAATAAAAACAAGCTAGATAATATATAAAAGATAAGAAATAATCACATAACTCAACCATATAATTCAAACGAAATTGTCATAAACTTCTTTCACGTTGTCAGGTAATGGTGGCAAATGGATGAGTGGTGATTAATATAACTATTTTAGTATATATAACTTTGTATTAGTAAGTATGTGATGTTAGTACTAATATCAATATTAGTAAGTTTTGTAATATCAAAACAAATGTCAATATTAACATTAAATATCATTAAAGTTATTGATGTTAAAAGTATTATCAATATATGTGATATCTACAACACTAATGTTATTAAAAGAGGTATCATCTAAGACATTAGGAGTGATGTTGGTAGAGATATTACTAGCAACCTTAATATCAGGATGAGAAACATCAATAATATGTCCATTCTCGTCATCAAATAGTGGTGACAAATAAATGAGTGGTAGTTAATAAAACTACTTTGGTATATACAACTCTGTATTAATAGGAGTTGTGATATTAGAATCAATATCAATATCAATAAGGTCCTAATGTTAGGAGTAGTATTAATATGTGCGGTATCTATAATATTAATGTTATTAAAAGAGGTATCATACAAGGTGTTATGAGTGATGTGAAGAAAAATATTAATAGTGACCTTGATATTAGGAAGGGAAATATCAATAACATTTCTATCCTCGTTGTCATGTGATGGTAGTAAATGAATGGGTAACAACCGATGGAACTACTCAAGTATATATTACTATATATGAGTAGAGTCTGTAATATTAAGACTAATATCTATATCAGTATAATTTATGATGCTTAAACTAATATCAATATCAATAAGTTCTTAATATCAGGATCACTATTAATAAGTGCGGTATCCACAACACTAATATTATTAAAAGAGGTATCATCTTGATGTTGGGAGAAATATTAATAGTGACCGTGAAGTCAAAAGGAAACCATCAATGACATGTCTATCACCTTGGTATATATACTTTTGTATTTACAGGGTCTATGATATTAAGATAAATATCAATATCAATAAAGTCTGTGATATTATTATTAATATGAATATCAGTACCATTATTATGTCAAGAGCATTATTAATATATGTAGTATCCATAACATTGACGCTATTAGAAAAGGTATCATATGGGGCATTAAGAGTGATCTTAAGAGAGATATTAATAGCGATGGTGATATTAAAAAGCAAAATATCAATAGTATCTCCATTCTTGTCATCAAGTGGTGGTGACAAATGAATGGGTGGTAGCTAACAAAACTATTCTAATATATATAACTCTATATCAACAAGTTATATGATATTATCAATATCAGTAGAGTGTGTAATGTTAAGACTAATATCAATATTAATAAGGTATATAGTGTAAAGGCCAATATCAATATCAGTAAAATTCTTAATATCAAAAGTATTATCAATATAAGTGGTATCTATAATTTTAACATTATTAGAAGAAGTTCAATCTAAGGTGTTAAGAGTAATGTCAAGAGAGATATTAATAATGACTATAATACTAAGAAGGAAAACATCGATGGCATCTCCATTATGGATGACCATACGTGCATTCTAATCATTTTGGTAATGTGTGCAGACTCATCATACCTAAAACAAAAGAGCCAAAAAGGCAAACAGCAGAGGAATAGCCTTAAATATTCTAGGAACATCCTTGCCCCCATATATCACCCCAACCATAATCTGAGATAGTCCGACAGAGAAATCCATAATTAAACTCTCACAATTGATATGAGAAAATAAATAGTTATATAGACCTAAAATAATAATCAAGCCAGTAGTAACGTTGGAAGTTATTACACTTGGAACGGACTTATCAAATGCTATAGTCGTCACCTCATTTAAGAAAATGCATGTAACAAGCACTAAATGACCCGACGCATAGAGTTGCAGTTAAATTCTACGTCAAAATTAGTTTCAAAAGTACTCTTAAAAATAAATTATAAATAAGAATTTTATAGTAATTTTAAAAAAGAAAATTATTTTTTATTTTTTTTGTTTTTATGAAAAAAGAGAAAACAAGGCAAAAAGCAAAGGAATAGCCTCAAATATGTTGGGGGCAACTGATATGAGAAAATAAATAGTCCTATAGATCTATAATAATAGCCAAACTAAGAGCAACACTAGAAGTTTTTACACTTAGAATGAACTCATTAAATGCCATAGCTGTCATCTCATTTAAGAAAATGCATGCAACAAGCACTAAACCGCCTAATGCATAGATCTGTAGTTCAATTTCATGTCAAAATTAGTTCCAAAAGTACCCTTAAATATAAATTATAAATAAGAATATTACAGTAATTTAAAAAAAGAAAATTATTTTTTAAAATTCTTATGAAAAAAGAGCAAATAAGGCAAACAGCAAAAGAATTGTCCCAAATATTTTGGGGACATCCATGCCCCCATATGTCACCTCATCCATAATCTGAGTTAGTCCAACAGAAAAATCTATAATGAAGTTCTCGCAACTGATATGAGAAAATAAATAATCATATAAACGTAAAATAATAATTATATCAGTAGCAACGCCGAAAGTTATTTCACTTGGAATCAACTTTTTAAACATCATAGTCATCACCTTATTTAAGAAAATGCATGCAACAAGCACCAAAAGACTCGACACATAGATCTGCAGTTCAATTCCACATCATATTTTATTCCAAAAATACTGTTAAAAATAAATTATAAATAAGAATTGTATAATAATTTAAAAAATGATAATTATTTTTTATTTTTTATGAAAAAAGAGTAAATAAGGCAAACAACAAAGGAATAATCTCAAATATTCTGAAAACATCCTTGCCCCCATTATCATCCCATCCATAATCTGAGATAGTCTGATAGAGAAATTCATAATGAAGCTCTCACAACTAATATAAAAAAATAAATAGTCATATAGATCTAAAATAATAGCCAAACTAGCAACAATACCAAACGTTATTACACTTGGAATGGACTTATCAAATGTCATAGTCATCACCCCATTTAAGAAAATACATACAGTAAGTACTAAACCGCCCAATGCATAAATCTACAGTTTAATTTCACTTCAAAATTAATTACAAAAGTACTGTTGAAAATCAAATATAAATAAGAATTTTACAATAATTATAAAAAAAAAGAAAATTATTTTTTATTTTTTATGATAAAGGAACAAACAAGGCAAAATGGTAGAGGAATAGCCCCAAATATTCCGGGGACATCTCTGCCCTTATATATCACTTCATCCATAATTTGAGACAGTCTGATAGGAAATCCATAATGAAACTCTCGCAACTGATATGAGAAAATAAATAGTCATATAAATCCAAGAAAATAGTCAGACCAATAAAAATGCAGAAAGTTATTACACTTGGAATGGACTTATCAAATGTCATGATCGTCACCTCATTTAAGAAAATAAATGCAACAAATACTAAACGGCCCCACGTAAAGATTTGTGGTTCAATTCCACGTCAAAATTAGTTCCAAAAGTACTCTTAAAAATAAATTATAAATAAGAATTTTACAATAATTTAAAATATATATATTTTTTATTTTTAAATTTTTACGAAGAAAGAGCAAATAAGGCAAATGGCAGAGGAAGAGCTTCAAATATTTTAGGGACATCCCTATCCCCATATACCACCTCATCTATAATCTGAGACAGTCTGACAGAGAAATCCATGATGAAGCTCTCGCAATTGATATGAGAAAATAAATAGTCATAGAGACCCAAAATAATAGTCAAACTTGCAGCAATGCTAGTAGTTATCACACTTAGGAAGGACTTATCGAACACCATAACCATCACCTCATTTAAGAAAATGCATGCAACAAGTACTAAACAACCCCTCACATAGAGTTATAGTTCAATTCCACGCCGAAATTTGTTCCAAAAGTACCCTTAAAAATAAATTATAAATAAGAATTTTACGGTAATTTAAAAAAAATATTTTTTACTTTTTAATTTTTATAAAAATTATGTGATATAGTCTGTATATTTTTGTGAATATTTGAGTGAATAATATTCATTTAAATATGTGCATAACTATTTTATAAAGTTGTCTATATTGTAGTTGGTATAATTTGGCGGGAACTTGAACTCCAATTATTCCCTTAAATTGATATAAGATGTAGACTTTAATTCCAATGTACTAAAAAAAATCAAAAAGAAAAAGCCAAATTATGAATGTGCTAATAGGAATAATATTTCATAGTTATTTCAAATTAAAATCAAGATAATTATTAGAGGAGAAAAAGAAAAAAAGCTCCAAAAAAATATAAATACAAAGACAACGGCCAAAGTGGGAGACTAATGACTTCAACTTTGGGCTGTATCTTCCATCGAACATAATTAACTAGTAATAATATAATTTTTAAAAAAATTTAGGAAAGAGTTTACAAATTTTCAATTAAACCAAACTCTTAATATATAAAATTTATGAATCAATTATTTTAATAAAATATTTTACAAATAATTTATTTAAATTAATAACAAAATTATTGAGTTATTTTAAAATTAACAAAACTTCGTCTATTATTTTGAAAAATTATTTAAATAATTAGTACGTTTATCAAGTCAACTTAAAATTAATAAAAATTTAATCTGCTGTATAACTATCTTTTTAAAAAGAAATCATACCTGTAATTTCCAATTAAAACATGCCATCTTTACAAATCTATGAGTTAAATCGAAGCATCCCCAATTGGCCTCCCTCGAACTACAAGATAATACAAAGAATAAGAAATAAACTTGAAACCCGATAAAATAAACTAAATCAACTGAGAGAGAATCTTTATATACGAAGCTATTTACTCTATTTTTTTTCCTTTTTTTTTTTTCTTCTTGTGTTGAAATGACAAAAGGCAATTATGGCTTCCTCCGTATTCTTGTGCATCGAGCAATTAACAATTCAATATTTTTGGTGTCCGTCAAAATGCTATCCGAATAATTTTTTAAATATAACATTAATATATTAATAAGAAAAATATTCACATATTATGTCAAAGAGATGCCAACTTCATTATTTACTCTATTTTTTTTTCTTTTTTGTCCTTTTTTGGTTCTTGTTTTGAAGTGACAAAAGTAATTCTAATATTTTTCTTTATTAATTTTATTTCAACTATGCCGTACAAATTGTGATTCAACTTTTCTGGATCTATGGGTTAGATACAAAGATGGTGTCCCTCTCTTTAAGTTTGTGCAATTTTAGTTAGGCTGCAACATAATAACGTTGATATTGGGCCAAATATGGAATTTTAAACGCGTGCAGGATAAGAATCAGTACCAGCCTCAATTGCGCCCATGAACAAAACCCACGTAAAATAGCGGGAGATATTTCAGCGTATCAATATTTCCCTTCGTTTCTCTTGGAAAATTAAATTGGAAAGAAATGCTGAAATAAAGTTGACCAATTTTCGTTTTTTTCTAAATAAAAAAAATAAAAAAATAAAAATCTAACACTAATACAATATTGTGACGAACTAAACGAATTAACCGATCAAATCAATTAGTTTATAAATCAATTAGTTTAAATCAATTATTAATTCATTATTATGTTAATATTTATATTTATTTTTTATTCATTCATTATTTTTATTTTGTACTTAAAATAAAATTTTTTAATTTATAAAAAAATTATTAAATTATAAAATATATAACAACAATAACTTAAACCTTCTCACGAATTTTAAAATCCTCGTGATTTGATCCCGAGATATTTATAATACATATTACCTTCCTCAACTATTAAAAATATCATTAATAACATCAAAAATTAAAAATACACAATCATATTATAATAATGATAACTAATATTAATTATAATCAATTAATTTTTATTCATATTTAATTTCAAGCAGAAATCTTGTCACATTTATTATTGAAGAAGGATGCGGGTGTCTTCAACCTCATTTGATCAAAATTGAATAATAATATTATATCTATTAAATAAATTAGTAAAATAAAAATATTTTAAGTAATTTTATCTTATTGTTTACATTTAATTTTTAGTTTTTTTTTATTTTTTCATTTTGTCCTTACTTTTTGTACTTGTAATTGCGCTTTTTCATTAACAAAATCTAAACTTGACATATTAAAAAAAAAAAAAAAGAAAGAAAGAAAAAAGGTGGGAGAGAGACCGGAAATATAAATTTGGGAGAACAAAAATAAAGACAATTAGAATCTAAATCAAAAACTAATACGGAGTTGAGGGGGCCAAGTTAAGACGCAGAGAAACTGTAATGGAAACTCTGGACGTGATGGTTATGGAGACGCAAGAGTCTATGTCTACTGGTATAATGTAGACAGCGTATTGTTTAATAAGATGAGCGTGCAACCAAGTATAACGTTAAGGCCATTAGGTAGTGCAAATTTCAATAAAAGGATTTGAACCTTGACATTCAAAACGATGAATGTGTAAGACTCAACGACTGTCTAACAAATTCGCACCAACCAAGTGTGCCCCTATGGTAAGACGCGAAGACACCCGAGCGGCGATGTCATAGATGTAATACCGGGCTCAAAAAATATCCGGGTCCCCCTAAATGATCCATCATTTTCCTCCCAAAGGATGATAAAAAAAAAAAAAAAAAAAAAAAAATTCCTTTTGGGTATTGTCGACTTAACCATAGTTGTCACTGTGGGCCGAAAACCACAATTGTCTACGGTCCACCGTTGCAATTGTCTACCATAACGAGTTGGCCTAGCACGGACCGTGCTTGTCTACCGTGATCAATGCAAATGGAAGAAAAAAAAAATAAATAAAAAAAAAACTCTGCTGTGAATTCTGTATTTTTGTACCATTTTTCAACCATCTTTAAGGTTTTTGAAATGGTATAAAAGTTGTTATCTTACTCCCTCAATGCTATTGTTGGCAGTTCAATAACAACCATGAGTATTTAAACAGGTTTGGTTATAAGATTTAAACATTTATTTTTATTTTTGTGCCTTCACTTTAATTGATCGAATGACATTTCGTGTCAGAGATCATAAATTTTGAGTTTTATAATTGGTGATCGGTGGCATTCTCGGTAATTTTTACAGTTATTGATCCCTCCCTCTCTCTCCCTCTCTCTCCCCCCCCCCTATTATTTATGTTAGAAACTTTTGATCTTCTTCCCAGTTATTGCCACAATTGAAGATTTCCGTAATAACATATTAATAGCATTAGTTGATATTCAACCCCTTGGGTCAATGTTTAATTCCTAGTTACATTATCGATTGTACCAAATTCCGATTCTCATGTATAATTCCTATTAAATACAGTACCATTCTATGCTGCTAATCAAGTTATAACATAGCAGTTACATAAATTAGCTTATTTTTATATGTATGCTTAAAAATTTTTATTTGTATATGAAACAGTTTTTTTTATTAAATATATTATATGTTTGGTTCTTTTTTTTTTTTTTGGTTAATATGCTTAAATATACCTTTTTTAGTGCGCAAAATTAATGTACACATCTCCAAAATTAATGTACACAAAACCTAGGAATTTTGAAAAGTTGGATATGTAATGCCCGAATGATTGCTAAAAAAAAAAGCCTATGGCCCAATGACCCAATCTTTTGCCCGAGTCAATGTTTAGGCCGAGTTAAATAACTATGATTCAAACCATAAGTCCATGGTTAAATTGGTAGGTTGATGATACTTAATATTTTATAATATTTATGTATTATTCAATATTTTTTTCATAGTTAATGTAATTTTATAAATTTTAGACAAATGTCAATATTTTTGTTATAATTAAATCTGACTTATTTGTTTAATACTTTGTGGTAAATTTATAAAATATAAATATATATTATGAGATATTATAAATAAAATAATTTAAAACTGAATTAAAATTTTAATTTGATGTTTTAATTTTAAATTCAAATGTTTTAGTAATTAAATTTTTTAGAATGAAAAATTGGGCTTTCAAACTAAAAGGGCTCCTAAGTCCAAACCTTTTGTGGCTCAACCTGTCCGTAATATAGTACAAACTGTTCATAACTTAAATATAGAAAATACAAATTTAAATTGAAACTTTTTTCTTGTAGTATTTTCTATTGTTAACAAAATTAAAGTTGATGAGTACAAATATACTAAACATAATTTTATTTAATCTACCATCTGTCCTATGTTCTATTTATGATAATGTACTTTATTATTTTGTTACCAAGAATAATTTAAAGAAACAAACAAAAGTTACATAAAACTCATATATAGTTACCTTAAATTTTTTTTTCTTATTTATCAAGTATAATATAATGTAATAAATTAATCACTGTATTTTGAATTTTAATAAAAAAGCAAAACTAAGGATACAAGTGAAATCGACAAACGATACTATGAGAGATTATAGACTAAAATTTATCTATAAAACAATTGAACTCAAAGACACGTTCAAATGATAATTGTTGTAATATTTTATTTTCTTCACTAATCACCACGTCAACAACAGTTATCACGACAGTGCACTATCCCAGAAGAAACTATAAATAACGTTTTATAAAAGATGATTTTTTTTTTTTTTTGCATAAAAATATTGAAGTAATAATAATTTTATGCCATGCCACTAGTGTAAAGCAAGAACCGTGCTTGCAACCATAGGATAATGACATACCTCTCTGCTCTGCTTTGAGCCACTCTTCTATTGGAAATTAAAAGTTTGTTGATGCCCTATTTATATTGTAAACAAAAGAGCCCTTGTACTGTTTAGGAGAAACTTTTTTTTTTTTTTTTTCAAACAGAAAACGTTAAGAATTTACCCAATTAAAAGCCTTTTTTCTTCTTGTTCAATGATTCCCCAATTACTTCCCTAATAAGCTAATATGTAATTACCTTTCATTTATAAAAATAATAATTGGAATATTTATGACATTTATGACGTATATTATTATAAATATGTTAATTACACTGTGTTATCTTTATTTACTTAAAAGTTTAAAATTTTGAATTTGATGCACCCTTGACAAGAAAAATCTGTACATTCTTTATTTGATGTCCCATTAAAAATCTACCAATGAATGACAAACATGGAGAGACTATAAAACTAATATGGAAGTTTATTAAGTTGGTAAAGCCATCAAAATAAGTACTTTTCGTGTATGAAAATAAATTTTCTTTCTAGTTGGACCTATTAATTTTGTGGCTATTCAGTATTCACTCGTCAGGTAGCATCTGTATCGATTTTTCCATGAATTGATTGCATTTGCTTCGCGATTAATTTTGATAATTGCAGACCATCTCGATCATTGTACGTAGAGTTTTCCATCCAAATCCGTCCATCATTTTCCTTCTTTGTTTTTTTTTTTTTTTATTTTGCGTGGGAATAAAACAAACAGAACGACCATATAACGAATCCAAACCAATCAAGTGTGCCTCCATAGTCTCTATAGTAAGACGCAATGACACGAGGATGGCGATGTCATGGATGTAAAACTGGGCTCAAAAAATATCCAAGTCTCCCTAAATGATCCAGCATTTTCCTTCCAAAGGATCGAAAACAAAAAAAAAAAAAAAAAAAACAAAAAGGAAGAAGAAGAAGAAAAAGAAGAAGAAGAAGAAGAAGAAGAAGAAGAAAGTTTTCCTTTGGCTATTGTCGGCCTAACCAGAGTTGTTACTGTTGGCCGAAACCCCAGTTGTCTATGGCCCACTACGGCAATTGTTCTACCATGATAAGTTGGCCTAGTACAGACTGTGCTTGTCTACCATGATCAATGCAAATCGATGGAAAAATAAAAACATTCTGTCTACCAGTTGTCTATTTCTGTGCTCTTTTTCAACCATCTCTAGGGTTTTTGAAGTGGTATAAAAGTTGTTATCATACTCCCTTAATATTATTATTATTGACAGTTTTAATAATAATCTTGTGTATTTAAATAAATAAATAATTTTTTTAATTTACATTTTTTTAATAAGATTTAAATATTTATTTTTAATTTTGTACATTCGCATCAATTAATCAAGCATATTGGTAATCAACAAACTTTTGTAATTGGCGATCCCTTTTTCGCTCTCTCTCCCCCTATTATTCATGTTAGAAACTTTTGATCTTCTCCCTAGTTATTTCCACAATTGAGAATTTCCATAATAACATATTAATAGCATTAGTTGATAGTCAACCCTTGGGTCAATGTTTAACTCCTATTTACATATTGATTGTACCAAATTCCAATTCTCATATTTAGTTTTTATTAAACAAACCCTCGTTTATAACTTATCAATTACATATATTAACCTATTATTACATGATAAAATTCATTGTGTTATGCATGTTTAAAAAATTTATTTGTATATAACACATTTTCTTTATTAAAAATATGAGTTTGTTTAGTTGTATCTTTTTGTTAATACGCTTAAGTATGCCTTTTTAGTACGTAAAATTGATGTCCACATCTCCAAATCGGCACTAAACTTGGAAATGTTGAAAAGTAGGAGGATTGTCTGGAAACATAAATTGCGTGTCCAAGTAGGAATCCACTCCTCGAGCATACCTTATATCTTCCAAATCAGTCAACGTCAATTGTTCTACAAGGAAGAAAATTACTGGAAAAGAAGTAGCCATTATCGCCTCCGCGGCGGGTTGAGTGAGAGATTGTAAAACTATGCACGGGACCAGGCATAAAAGCCGCAGCAAAGACTCAGCCGAAATTTTTTCGGCGAACTCCTCCATCAAAAATGAAATGCCGAGCCCACCTGCACTGTGGCCCACTAGAATCACCCTATTGTCTTGTGGCACAGATATCATGAATTCTATCGATGGCTCAAGATAGTCAGAGATTGAGTGGAGCTCGTGGATTGGCTGGGGGTGGATTCCTAAGCTGTAACTTTGAGCAGTCATGAGTAAAGTTGCTACCTTATACCAACACTATGCTCCATGAACCAACACAAAATGCCTACGCTTCCCTTCCGTCTTTTCCCACCCCACCTTCCTTATCCCTTCCACTCTGTAGGATTGGTTTAGTCCTACCACAGTTTTGGAGGAAAATCCAATTTGGTCCATAGAAATGAAGATATCTTCTTATGAAGGATTGTATTACCCATAAATGTCGAAATCATGATGTCAAACATATTCAACATGCAAAGGTGGCATTTGGGATGGGTTGCAACTGCCATCTAAACAGTCCCATTGTTGCATCTTCATTTGACTAGTAGCAACCATACTCATTTGTCTAAAAACATCCGAATCCATATGTAACCATTGACTCACAACATCCCTAGTGATACAAATTCTATTTATATGTAAACGGAACCTAACACCAGTATTGATATAAAATCGTTCTAATACAAGTTAAGAAATTTAGAGTTCTGATCCAATAATTATAAACAACTAAGAATCAGAACTATAAAATTCAAACAATACTCCTAACAACAACAACGTTAAAGAATATAAATTTAGTGAACTAATACACACAAATATAAAAGTTCTGAATTAGTTCTCAAAAAATCAGAGAAAATAACTCATATATTCATGAAAACAGGTCAGTTTCTCCCAGCCATCCTTTTTGCTCTTTTTATATGTTAACTCTCAGAAATTCTAACTAATAAGCTGATCTTAATAAGGGAATTCGTCCAATCCACTAAATAAACTGGACATAATAAGAAATTTCGTCCAACCCATTAAATAAATTAGGTTTAATAAAAAATTTCGTCTAACTCACTAAATAATAATAAAAATATATGAAAATAACCTACTTAAAAGTCTAATTATGAGTTCTTAAATCTAACTTCCTTCTCAAGGCCATAGTTCGCAAATTTCTGCACAGATAACATATTTGCAAGCCTTAGTGAAAACTCCATCCTCCTTAACTTGTACTTGGTAACTTCTTGATAGTAAATGTTGCACAACAGGTTATTGAGAGTTTTCTTTATTTTCTTTGACCTTGCCCTTGTCTTTGGTCCTCCAAGATTTTGCAAAATATCTACTCTCTTGTCGATTTGAGTTGGTACAATATGGTTTCCATCATTACCGCTCTCTTCAAAATGATTTATCCTCAAATCAGTATCTACATTATCAAAGAGAAAAAGAGAAATGTCAGAAATATTAAATATTGCACTCCATTATACTCACTTGGTAAGTCAAATTTATATGTATTATCGTTCACTCTTGTCACTACTTGAAAAGGATCATTTCCTCTTGGTTGCAACTTTGATTTCCTTTACTTAAGAAATCTATCCTTCCGCAAATGTACTCAAATCCAATCACCAGGTTCAAAAGTGATATACTTGCGACCTCTATTGGCTTTAGTTTTATATTGTTTGGTTTTTCTCTTAATGTTAAGTTTAGTTTTCTCATGAAGTTACTTAACTACTTCCGTTTTTTTTTTCCCATCTAAATTAACTTTGTCTTGTATAGGCAATGGTATTAAATCTAAAGGCGACAATGGATTAAAATCATAAACAAACTCGAAAGGAGAATAACCTGTAGCACTATGAACAACACGATTATAGGCAAACTCCACAAAAGACAAACATTATTCCCAAGTTCTAGAGTTCTTACCAATAACGGCACACAATAATGTACCAAAAGTTCGATTTACTACCTCAGTTTGTCCATCAGTTTGTGGATGACAAGTTGTAGAAAACAATTTTGTTCCAAGCTTACCCCACAATGTTTTTCAAAAATTACTCAAAAATTTTGCATTATAATCTGACACAATACTCTTTGATACTCCATGTAGGCGAACAATCTTTTTAAAAAATAAGTTTGCAATGTGTGTTGTATCATCTGTTTTAGTGCAAGCAATGAAATGCGCCATTTTTGAGAACCTGTTAACTACAATTAAAATATAAGACCTAAGTAACCCAAGAATAAAATTTATAGAAATGTTGGTCCAAGTTTCACAGAGAATTTCTAAGGACATATACTTACCATAGGACAAAACGTTAGACTTACTTTGTCTACAGGTAATACACTTGGCACAGGCCCTTTCAACATCCTTTTCATATGTAGCCAGAAAAAATGTTCATTTAAAATATCAAAAGTCTTTCGAATGCCAAAGTGTCCCATTAAACCACCCTCATGAGCTTCTCTCACAAGTAATGCTCTCAGAGACCTCTGTGGAATACAAAATTTATTTACTTGAAACAAATATCCCTCATGTTTATAGAACTTACCAAATACAATTTTCTCGCATGCAGCATATATGTTACTAAAGTTAGTATCATTAACATACAATTCAATAATGTGCTCAAATTTCAGCAACTTAACACTTAAAGTGCTAATCAGTGTGTACCTATGTGATAATACATCAGTAGTAACAACATTTTCCTTACCTGATTTGTATTAAATTACATAAGGAAAAGTTTCGATAAATTCAACCCATTTTGCATGTCTCCTATTCAATTTACCTTACTCCTTTAAGTATTTTAAAAAATCATCATCAGTGTAAATTACAAACTCCTTAGGTCAAAGATAATGCTACTACGTTTCTAAAGTCCTAACAAGTGCATACATTTCTTTATCATAAATTGGATAATTTAATATTGCCCCACTCAACTTCTCACTATAGAATGCAATAGGTCGTTTTTCTTGCATGAGAACTCCCCCAATCCTAATGCCCGATATATCACATTCAACTTTAAAGATCTTAGAAAAATCAGACAAATCAAGAAGTGTTGCATTACACAACTTAGACTTAAGTAAATCAAAGACATTTTATTGTTCTTTACTCCATTTGAAACTCACTCTTTTTGACCACCTCCATCAATGGTGCAGTTATGGTACTAAAATCCTTAATGAACATCTTATAAAAACTAACCAAATCATGAAAACTCCTTACATTACTCACACTCTTAGGTGTAGACCATTATTGAATTGCCTTACTCTTCTCTTTATCAACCTCTATGCTATGAGTAGACACAACATAACTCAAAAAAATGACACTAACGTTGCAAAAGTTGTATTTTTTCATATTGGCATACAATTTCTTATTCCTCAAAACATCAAGCACATAATGCAAATGTTCAACATACTCTTCCAAATTCCTACTGTATACTAATATGTCATCAAAATAAGTCATAACAAACTTTCCTAAGAAAGATCTCAAAATATGATTCATTAATTTCATAAAAGTACTAAGTGCATTAGTCAAACCAAACAACATAACTAACCATTCATACAAACCATGCTTAATTTTGAATGCAGTTTTCTATTCATCTCCTTCTCTCATTTTAATTTAATGATATCCACTCTTAAGGTCAATTTTAGAGAAATAATACGCACCATGTAATTCATTTAGCATATCATCAAACTTGGGTATAAAATGTCAATACCTAATTGTTATTTTGTTGATAGCTCTACAATCGACACACATTTTTCAAGATCCATCTTTCATTGGCACAAGTAACACTAGCACTGCACATAGACTCATGCTCTCCTTTACATATCCCTTCTTCATCAACTCATCAACTTGCCTCTAAAGCTCTTTTGTCTCCTCAGAATTACTTCTATATGCTGACTTATTGGGAATGAGAGTTTCAGGAATAAGATCAATGTAATGTTCAATCCCTCTCCTTGGTGGATAACCATCTAGGATCTCCTGATAGAATATATTATTATAATTCTGCAACAAAGATGAAATAGTACTAAGCAAAGATGAATCAAATTTTGTTGCCTAACTTGGAAGACAACCCTAACATCTACTCCTTTTGCAAACACACTCACTAGTTTTCTTTCATCTTCACTCTTGTGAACCTGACCACTTTTGTACTCAACACTCTTAAATGCATTTATCTTCTTTTTCCCTCCTGCATTTTTTTTTCTCTCAACTCTTTCTTTTCGCTTCCCCTCTTTTGCTCACTTTCATAAAGTCTCACTTGGTCTTCATACACCTGTTTTGGAGTCAATGGTGCCAGTGTAAAAAGTCTTCGATCCATGGTGAATGAATAGTAGTTCTTGTAACTATCATGCAAAACTTTTCTGTCAAATTGCCAAGGATGGCCCGATAACAAATGTCTAGTCTACATAGGTGCAACATTACAAAACAATACATTCTTATATCTACCAATAGAAAATGGAACCACAACTTATTTAGTTACTTTTACCATTCCACTGTTATTCAACCATTGCAAATTATATGATCTAAGATATTTAGTTGTAGGCAAGTTCAATTTTTCCACCAACTTTATACTTGCTACATTAGTGCAACTACCTCCATTGATTATCAAGTAATAGAGTTTATCTTGAACTAAAAATTGAGTATGAAAAATATTTTTCCGCTGAATATCAGCATTATTCTCCTCCTTAGCCTGCGCACTAAGAGCTCTCCTTGTTATTAAAAATCTTCCACCATATTCCGGATACTCTATCCCTTCATCATCACTAGTATCCTCTAATGGCAGCATTTGGTTTTCATCACTGGCAGACACATAATCACCATTCTTCTTAAGGTATATGGTTCACTTGTTAGGACATTGTGAAATCACATGACCCTTACCCAGACATCTAAAGCATTTGATGTCTCTACTTTTTTTCATAAGTGCCCTCAAGTTTTTCTTCAAATTTGCCTCTCCAGCTGCCCCCATTAGTCTTGAGTCTATGTGAATTGTCTTTTTGCATAGAAGTCATCTTCTCTTTCTTCTTCCCCCAGTTTGGCTTCCAAAAAGATGAACTTAAATTCTGCTTATGACCAAATGTGCTCCTTCTCTTAAGTTGCCTCTTAACTTTTATGGTAATGTGTACCATATTTTCAAACTCTACATAATATTGCAGTTCTACCATATCAGCTATACTCCTATTCAACCTTTGGAGGAACCTAGCCATGATTGCCTCCTTATCCTCCATTACATGTGCCTTAACCATAGTAATTTTCATCTTCTTATAATACTCTTCTACACTCTTGGAATTTTGAGTAAGACTCTGCAACTTATTATACAAATTTTTATAATTAAAGATAGGAACAAATCTCCTTTTCATCACGGTCTTCAACTCATTCTAAGTTTCTATGGTTCTCTCAAAATTCCTTCTCCTAGTGGTAACTTGCTAGTCCCGCCATACTACAGCATAAATAGTGAACTCTACCACAACTAACTTCACCTTCTTCTCCTCGGAGAAATTGTGGCACTCATATATTAATTTTACCTTTCGTTCCCAATCCAAATAGACATCAGGGTCAGTTTTCCCTTAGAAAAAAGATATTTTCATTTTAATACTACTAAGATTTTTGTCTACTCCTTTCTCTCCTCTATTTTTGTTATTCTAACCTTTATTGTACTTATCATAAATATTTTCATTGCCTCTTACTCCTCTACAATTCCTATTACCACGTTCTCCTCTAAAATCACCGCTAAAGTTTCTACTAATATTATCACTGTCATCATAATAATCATCACCATCTTCACTAAAATAATGTTCAAATTGCTCTTTCATGACCCTCCCAATTGGTTTCTTAAGATTGACACTTGATTTCCCTTCAATTTAATCCATCCTGTTTCGAACTTTCCAAAGTGCTCGGTCAATCCTATCAAATTTCTGTTCTAAGGATTTTATAAGCAATTTGAAATCTGAAACTACTTCCTTCTCTTCATGTGAGAAACTGTCTTTTTTATAATTAGACATCGTACATGCAAGATTGTTAGTAAATAAAGAATATGCCTCACAAAATTCATTCCCTTGCGTGTTTGCTCTTCACTCAATTACAGTAGTCCTCAATTCACGTGTTTTACACAATAAATTACAAAACTCTAAGAGCTCTTTCAGTAATTCCAAACAAACTAAATTTAAAACAAACAAAATTTGAATATATCAATTCTAGACCTACCTCTTCAGAGAAGTGATATGACCAAAAAGATAGACAATAAAGTAAAGAGAATGACAAGAAATTCAATGATATGGACAGTGCAATTAAACAACAATCAATTATTCAATATAATTGAATAAACGACCAATTGAACAATGAACACGTTTTTTTTTTTTTCGATTAACTAATGAGTATTTCTATGAAAAGAACAAATATTAGAAAAGAAACCCATAAAATATACGATTTTGTTTTTATTTTTTTTTTTTGCGTTTTTCTTTTTTTCTCTTTTTGATTATTCAACCAATATCGAAAAATAGACGAAAAATATAATAACAACAATATAACTAACTTGAGTTAGAATCAAAACTCTAATACCAAATGATACGAACTCTGTTTATATGTAAACAGAACTCAACACCAATGTTGGTATAACATTGTTCTAACACAGGTTAAGAGATTTGGAGTTCTGACCCAATGATTATAAACAACCAAGAACCAAAATTATAAAATTCAGATGCCACTTCTAACAACAACGTTGAAGAAGATAAGTTTAGTGAACCAACATACGCAAATATGAAAGTTCTAAATTAGTTCTCAAAAAATCAGAGAAAATAACTCATACATTCATAAAAACGGGTCTGCTTCTCCCAACCACCCTTTTTGCCCTTTTTATATGCTAACTCTCAGAAATCCTAACTAATAAGTTGATTTTAATAAAGAAATTCGTCCAACCCACTAAATAAACTGGGTTTAATAAAGAATTTCATCCAACCCATTAAATAAGTTAGGTTTAATAAGTAATTTCGTCCAACTCACTAAATAATAATAAAGATACACAAAAATAATCCACTTAAAGGCCCAATCATGAGCTCTCAAATCCAACTTCCTTCCTAAAACTATAGTTAGCAAATTCTTCCACAGATAACACATTTGCAAGTTTTAGTGAAAACTCCATCCTCCTTAACTCATATTTGGCAACTTCCTGATAGTAAATGTCGCACAACAGGTTGTTAAGAACTTTCTTTATTTTTTTTGACCTTGCCCTTGTCATTGGTCCTCCAAGGTTTTGTAAAGTATCTATTCCCTTATCGATTTGCATTAGCACAATATGGTTTCCATCACCTGGAGTACTAACGCTATAATCAAGTTACTCAACTTACAATACATAGCAACACAATTAAAATTCCTACTTGGTTCCTACAGCCTACTGAAAGTCATGATTATTTTCATCAAAGCACAACTCCTCAGAATCTGTTAAACTGCAGGAAGGTACCATTAAAATACAACAAAGTTTTCTGTCATAGCATTCCCTTATATGCACTTCAAGGTTCCCTCGAGCCTTAATTCTAGCTTAGATGTTTTGCACACAACTTTTTTCCATTATATCAAGAGGGCATTGACCGCTCCATTAAACAAGAGTTGAGCCAATTAAAAGACCAAATCTGATTTTTTTCCCAGGTCAATGCAAGAACACTTGAGGGAAAAAGGTAGCTGAATAAACAATGATGAAATAGGGAAAAGCATAGCACAGCAACAAACAATAAATGTTTAGTAGAAGTATGGGATGAAACAGGGAAAAGCATACCCCTTCAGGAGCGCTTCTGGATTATAGGGAAACAAGCTCCTCTTATGAGGATTTTCCAGAGAATCTTTTACATAAAACAAACAAGTTTTAGCTTCCCTGAATGGCCACATTTTGGTTTCATACTGCATGCAGCCGTAGTCAGAGCCACTCTTGTGTTTCCCCTCAGAGAGACGACAGGATGTATCTTATAGATAGAGATGGTGGCTCTGCCTGAAAATCAGATCAGGCCAACAAAAATTTTCTTTTCTTGGAATTGGATTGACTTGTTTGTTTCCCAACCACAACGAATTTGTAGCTACAAAGAATTTGACAAATGAGTTCCATGAATTACTTACTATTGGCAAACATCTACAACAGAAAAGCAAAAACCAAAATAAATATTAAGCCTTCCAAGGTTACACTATTACATCTTTAATTCTTATTTAGCTTCAAATTAAAGATTAAGCCTTCCAAGGTTACCCTATTACTTTTTTAATTCTTGTTTAGCATTCAAATTAATAAGTTCCAGAAGCAACTAGAGGGCATACCTTAGCAGATATTTGGCACAACTAATTCCTGTGTCTTTAGATATAAGGTAATAGAAAAACATTTGATGAACATAATGCAACAGCAAAAGAACAGGAAGTTTGATTATTTGCAACCAAACTGAAAATATGTTCTGTTTCAGTTGTACTGCCTTTATGTATTTTTCCTCAGTACAGGGGAACATGGCTCGAGTTAATGAAAATCAAAGCTATGAATGCAAATGACTCGCCTCTGCAAGGAATGGGTGGAAGAGGCGTATGGGATTAAAAACATCTGGAACATGAAAAGGAACATGTCCTAAAAAATCCTGGAGTGTCCATTTTTCTTCATGAAATCTACAGATGACCAGTTAATTACAGCCATAAGCAACAAATTTAAAGATATGCAAGCTACAAAAAGAAAGCATAAATTCTGGTGCTCACCATTCTTTTGGGCGGGAAGGTACCAGTTGCAAAAGCACCTTAAATGGTAAATCATCCTACACCTTGGGCAAGACATGTAATTAAAGAAAGAAGGCCGAAGAATAGTATCAGTTCAACTAGAATAATAATGAACTCCAGCCTTGTATTATCTAAAGCAAGTAAAAATTACAAGATCTGATAATATTGTCTCAAAAGAAGCATAAAAAATTAGAGAAAATTTGAATGAACCTTTTCCTAGGGGTTAAGTTACAAAGCTCATGCAAGTATAGCCGGAGGAAAGATATCATGAGCACCATGCACTTCTCCAGATACAATTTATTGTCCACAAAAATATCAACTGGAAGATTTGCATGAAGCCATTAAAAAGCTTTTAAGAAACCTTTCTTCCTACAACAACAATCCATTCTAAGACCAGTGAAAACTCAAGCAAGAGTCAAGAGTTGCACATGTGTGTTGCTCAAAGAATGGCCTGCCTTTGCGAATGAAAGGAACATAAGTTGTCTCCCTCAACAGCACAAAGAGTCCATGAAAATGGAGAGTCTTCAAGACACTCATCCTGAACAGTCTTGAGTTTGAGGGGTTTCAGCAAATGTTCTTCAAAGTAATCGTGAAAAAGTTGCAACCATGAAAATAGAATGGAGCAACTTAGACAGGTTTGGTAACTAAGCCTTAGCATTAACATCTGCAGAAGATGTTCAAATAACTGTAATCACAATGCAATATATAGTGATGATGAAATACAATGATGGACAAACACAGTGGTATATTTTTCTACATCATGGAAAAAATTGGAACTCGAAAGCAGCATTTGAATCAGTTGAAATACACTGGAGACAGGAGAAGGCATTGAGCATGAAAAATCAGCAAGATCAAAAAAGTTCTTTTCAGTTCTGGTGCTCCAAAGAGAAAAAAGTCAGTTCATATTCATAAATCTGAAGATGAATTCCTGGAGAAAAAAATTTAAAGTGAATTTCAATTACATGCATTCATAGACCAATAATGGAGGCAAATAAATACCAAAATCTTATGTCTAAAGTAATGAGGGGTGCATACTTTTAAACAATTCCCTTGCTTTCCCAGGCACCCATGTAAAAGTTCAGACACAAAACTGACAGCTAAGTCAACAACTGGATGAGGATATTAGGTATCAAGCTTATCTTCCAGCAAACTGCTTTGTTCAATCAATGAACAGAGGAACTGGATAAAACTCCCCAGGAGCAGAACTTTTGGGTCCTCCTCCTCTACACTGCTAAAAAATGAAGCATTTGTAACCTGGTTATTTGGAATGTCATTGCTCTGACCATTCCAGATCTTATCCTTGAAATCCCAAAAGATGGGTAGAAGAAAGGAACTGATAGAACCCAATAATGCTCCCAAGAGTTGATTATCATTGCCTTGATTCAGTTTTTTTAAAACATGGCTGAATACACTAATGATCCCAGCTGCTGTAAACCAGTTAGCATATTTCATTCTAGGTTTCAAGGCATTCAATGTTTGCAAATCACGATTTGTTTCCTCAACTGCATTCATTAAAGGATCCCAAGAATATCGGGACGCATGGGCGAGGACTAACTACAGACAAATACACGAAGTATGAATAAAAGATTCCCATTCGCTTCCCTGCAGATTAAAAAAAAAAAAAAAGGGTTTTATAGCTAAGATGACAAGACATTGAAACCAGTATGCCACAATAAACCACAATAGCAAATTCCATTTTCACTGGTAATATCTGTCATCAGGAAGCGACGGAGAAACTGATATATTAATACAACGTCGCAAAGCCATGAATTTCCAATAAGCAAATCCAGACGGCAGGCACATAATTTTTTTT
Organism: Bruguiera parviflora; assembly: GCA_019804595.1. Lineage (NCBI taxonomy): Eukaryota > Viridiplantae > Streptophyta > Magnoliopsida > Malpighiales > Rhizophoraceae > Bruguiera > Bruguiera parviflora. The sequence continues at coordinate 8,319,280 of CM034046.1, forward strand.
TTTTTAAGAAGAAAAAAAAAAAAGAAAAAAAGGGTATTTGTTTACCAAGTCACTGAATATCTCAACTAGAATCTTGTCACAAAGAGGTTCCGCCACTGCTTCATGTTCAGTAACTGAATTGCAGTCGATTCCACTTATCCAAAGCTGGATTTCTCTCAAAACCTGGGAGCAGTCAATGAAATAACGTTATGGCCGTAACAGAAAAGAACGGGGCCTAAAGGGGCAGATTGCGTGAGAGAGAAAAGAGAGGGAGAAGGAGAGAGAATAATTGAAGAGGAGAGTGTAATTGCATTAATTCCGATCTGTCCCTTGCATGGATATATACATAGACCTCTGAATGGGCCTCCTTAACATATTACCCAACCCGCTATATTATGCTACAGATGAATTTGTGTTTTCGTGTAAGTGTTCGTGTGCGGAAACGAAATTTTGGTAAAAATTTTTCAAGGTGATTTGCCTGCGAGAGCGCGATTAAAAGATCCTTCTCCTTTTCTCCGGTCAGAGAGGACAGCAGCCTAAGATCAGTGGAGGGAATCTGTTTGGAGAGAAATGATCGTGTATGGACGGAGGCGATCGTCGATCAGACGGCGGAGACGAGGGAGTTTCGAATCACGAAGCGCCATCCTTCCAAGCCTGTGATCTTTTCCGAGGAGGCGCCGACGTGGCTCCGGCGACGGAGAAAATGGTTTTGGCCGCCTTGGGGGACCGCAACGTGGATGCCTGGATGGAGCTCTCAGAACGCTGCGCTTAGAGCTTCTTTTGTGTGGAGCCAACATCCGGGTAGAAACGGTGCGTTTTGAAAAACTGGAGTAGGGTTTAAACTTTAGCGGGTCAGCTCTACGAAATTCTAGAACCGACCATTACATGAGCCATCCTACTCTAAGCTTATCCGCGCTAATACAAAAATGCACCACCATTACCTCTCTCAAGAGAGCGCGTCAACTCCGCGCTCTAATCCTAACCACCTTGACCCTAAGCAGCTATGCACAATCACCGTATCTCAGCAACAACATCCCATCTATGTATGGGTGTAGTGGTTCTATTTCCGACGCGCGCAAGCCGTTCGACAGAATGCCTCGGAGAAACCTTGTCTGGTGTAACGCCTTCGTTTTGGTGTGTTCGAGAGATTCAAACCATTGGGTTTTGTGTTTTGAGCTATTTATTGGGTTTAGGTGTAGTGCTTATTCTTTGTATTATTTTGCTCTTCGAGGGAGGCTAATCGGCGAGCTGCTGACTTAGCTCATAGGTTGGAAAGGGTGACATTGCAAGTATGATTTTCTTTTAAAAACATAATTATAAAGCATATCAACTTTTATTGATTTTAAGTTAATTTGATAAATAGATTAGTTGTTTAAATATCTTTTCGAAAGAATAAATTAAGTTTTTATTAATTTTAAGTTAATTTAATAATTTTACTATTAATTTAAATTAATTATTTTATTAAAATAATTAATTTATAAATTTTATATATTAAGAGTTTAGTTAGATTGAAAATTAATGAAATTCTTTATTAAATTAAAAAAAATTATTGTTGGTTGATTATGTTCGACAAAAAATATAAAACAAAGTTTAAGTTATTAGTTTTTCATTTTGGCTATCGTCTTCGTATTTAAATTTGTTGGAGTTTTTTTTTTTTTTCTTCAACAATTATCTTGATTTTAATTTGAAATAACTATAAAATGTTATTCCAATCAATACTTTAATAATTTCACTCTCTCTTTTTGTTACAATGAAATTAAAGTTTACATCTTATATCAATTTAAGGAATTAGGGTTTAAGCTCCCATTAAATTAGGTTAGTTATAATATAGATAATTTTATAAAATAATTATGTACATATTTAAATGAATATTATTTACTCAAATATTCACAAAAATATCTAAAGTTTATATTACATCTATTATATATAAGAGTAACTTTCATAAAAATTAATAAAGAAAAAAAATCTTTTTTAAAATTTTTATAAAGTTGTTCTAATTTAATTTATTGATTATTTAAGTTGACTATATAAATTATTATTTATAATTTATCTTTAATTGTACTTTTGAATTAATTTTCATGTGAAATTGAACTTCAAATTTATGTGTGAGGCTGTTTAGTGCTTGTTACAATCATTTTCTTAAATAAGGTGATGGTTATGGCGTTTAATAAGTCCATTCCAACTTTAATAGTTATGGACGTTGCTTATAATCTGACTATAACTTTGGCTCTAAATAACTATTTATTTTATCTTACTAGTGTTGGCAAAAACACCTATTTAAATGTTGTTGTCCATGTGTTTCAATTTATTATTGGGATGATGTATTTGAATATGAATGTTCCCAGAATATTTGAGGTTATTCCTCTACTATTTGTCTTAACATCATAGACATTGTTGATACAGAGTTATATATACTAGAGTAGTTTCGCCAATTGTTATCCGTTCATTTGCTAATGCTTTGATGATAAATATTAGGAAAATAGGATCAAAAAGATTTGTCTTAGTTACCAAAGGAATGAAAGCTATCCATCTTAATTATAACAACCTTAATAGTTATAAGTGTCTTTAGCCTATCATTCAAGCATGGGAAAATGTCATAAAAGCCACCTATGGAAGTTTTAATTACCCTCCCTTAAAGCAATACGAGTTATGGTATACATCTTAAGTCTATTAGATTTACATTGCTGATAAGTTAATAAGTTACATTGTCTTTAAAGGAAAAGTCAAAATTAAGAATGATTAAATGCCTTACTTAATGGTCTTAAATGAATTAGATTTTATAATACTAGTAGATGTCATTGCTTCACACAATTACTAACCAAGTTCTTTAAAAGATTTGAATTCCAAAGACTTAAAGGCTATTGTTGATGAATACAGCCTAAGTAATGATGAGAAGTATTTTGTTTAAGGTTAGAAGAAGAAAAGAATCTTAGTTTTAATAGAACTTTGTAAGCATAAATGAAAGTTAGGCATCCCCCTTTATCCTTTTATATAGTTGTGCCACCAAATAAAATCCTTTAATTATAAAGCATTTAATGCATCAAGTATATCATTTGTAAATATTATATATGTAGTTACTCTTTCTAACAAGACAAAATAATAAAGGTATAATGTGATGAACTATAAAGAGCTCATGGATGGTAAAACTTACAATCCTCATTAGATTCCACATAAGAAAGATGCATAATAAAGTCAAAGAGCTAGCCAATTGTATGGATGAGATTTAAACCTCAATTAAAGAGTTAAATGAGGAGATGCAATAGATAAGTCAGGCTATTGCTAAAGGAAAAATAGTTGTGAGGGACATTATTCTTTGAAAAAGCTCTATTGAATCAATTGGTGGAATATTTTAGACAATCCTAATGTTAAGAGCTTCTCTAACACATTTCATCTATTCTTAATTAGTATTGCATCCTTCTTTAGGACAAATAATAGTTGCACAATCATTTGGTTCCAAGATGTATGCATTTGATGCCATCTTATCACTTCACCCTATTGATGCCATATCTAGCAAATTTAAGACTACTCTTGAATTGTAGGATAGAGTGGTAGGAAGTGTTGAATATTCCATGAACAAGCTATTGGTTACCTTTAAGGCAAGGTTTAAGTATATCTCTGGATTAGAACCTACCAGATAAATCTTTAAGTATTAAAAAAAATGTAAGAAGAGACTTTTAAATAATATGTATAACAATGATAAAAAATAATTGTTTAAGTTTAACCTTCGTTACTAGAACAAGAATTAGTTTCAAGTAGTAGGAAGTGCATTAGGAAGTTTTGTAGGTTTGGTGTTTAAAAGAGAAAGAATTAATGAGGGTATCTGAGAGGGTAAAATTATTGATACTCCTATTGAGCTTATAACATCTAAGAGAAATGGTGTGACAAAAAAGAAAGAATGTGTAGTCGAAGTGACTAAATATAACAATTGACAGATTTATATCCTATTTTCTAAGTGACAACTTACAGGGGTAATTCAACCCTCAACAATCGTATTAAGCTCATAACATATTAATTTTATTTTTATATTAAATCTCTCGACCAAAATAAGTATGTTATATACATTATATTTATTTTTTTATATTTAATTTTTTAGTATATTTTAACTTAAATGTAATTAATTGAGTTAATTTTATATTTTAAAATTCTCAATAAAATCTTTTTTATTTTTTGGGGTGCATAATCACTAAAAAAAACAATTAAACTAACATAAAAATTTAAAATATTTTTCAATTTTCAAAAATTTTAAAATTTTAATTGATTCTATTTTTTATCAAATTATAAAAAAAAATAAAATATTAATAAAAAAATATAAATAAAAACAGGTTAATAGTAATATTGTTACGTATGACATACGTTTAAGTTAACTGTAACTTTTACAAAAAAATATATATACTTTCAAATCTCGAATAATTTTAATAAAGTAGGCTGATTTATTTATAATATTTTAGTTATACTTAAAATAATTGATAGTAACCCTGAATTCACAACACTGACATTACCACGATACGCCGCCCCGACTGCTCCCAAACTCTGTAAAGTGTCAAACGTCACATTCTTCTCTTCGTCCACCGAGCTTCTATTCCGGGAAGTCTGTTGTGACAAAACTAAAATAACAAAAAATTCAAAAAAATCTTGGCCGGTGCCATTAGCACTTAAAAATTTAAATGGAGCCGAATAAAGGCTAAGGACCAGAAGATTCTGAAAAAATTAGAGTACCAGTGCAAGCATATTGTTCAAAAGCCTTGAATGAATGTCTAACAACTAGAACTCCAAGAACGAAGCCCAAGTTCCCTCAATGCTTAAGCCCATCCATATGCATCTTTCGGATGAGTCGAGCCTAACCACTAAAGTGGTCAGGGATCTTTGGGGCCTGTCCAACTCTAGAAAGATAAAATTCGTAGTATATTGGCCCAAATAAAAGAATGCAAAGTTAAAATCCAAGTCCCACGCACATGTGTAATATGTGCACGAATTGATTGTAAAAACTGAAATCAAGGGTATGTTTACTAGCTTATTATTTGCTGAGTTCATAATCAGCACGAATTCCTGGACTCCCAAAGATCTCAAAAAATTTGTGTCCACCTAATATTTTTGCTTTTTACACACTTTTTTCGGACCATTTTCAAGTATTAATTTATTTCGAGTATATATTAATTATTGATTCTGATAATCTTGAATCACTGCATACTTTCTTTCATTCATAGAGTTGCTGGCATTATACTGGTCGTACCCGCCTGGTTTAAAACATGTCTCAATGTCATTTCATTTAGGCAGAAAGCCCATTTAAGCCTCTAATTGGTAAAATTTGTATCGTAACTATTTACTCGATTGGAATACCCGTAATGTCAAGAAGAAAAAAACAAAAAAAACAGAAAACCAACTAGCTAGAGATGCACTTTCGGCATACGGCAACTTAGTTAGAGAACATACAGGTATTATTACTCTCATATTCTAACAGAAAAATAGCTTTATATCATTGAATTTGATAAACTATTTAATTATTTTCTATCTTGAATATTGTACAGAAACATTTATATATAAGTCTATAACATAAATTATATAATTAATTTTACTTCTTCGGTTATCATATTGTCTCTAATTGGATTTGGTTACTACAACACTAGCGAACCCAGATATCACTACATAGATTTAATTGCTCATTTGTTGTGAAGTTGAAGGTTTTGAATATAAATTTTAACTTTTTATATATTGTGGGAAGTTCAATTACTACAATATATTAATTTGGATAAATAAGGTAATCAGATACATTAACATTTTTACAATAATTTTTTAAATACAAAAATTACATTCATAAACATAGGCATGTTCACGTGGCATAAAAGTTGAAGTCATTGGTTAATGTCGCACGCTACTTAGCAGTTATCATGCGTTCTTAATATTGGTATCAACAATAATTGATTGTAATTTATTGAAAAAAAAAAAAAATAATAGCGAAAGAATGCAAGGCCCGTGGCATGGGTATCCATTTCGGATCCAAACAACCTCCATTATTGACAGGAGTCACGAGAGCAAGGTAACATGGGCCAACAGAATATGCCTAACCCTAAAGACTAAATGGGCGGCTAAGACAGTATATGCATACAAATCTATGTCGCTGTCTATCTCTCTCTCTCTCTCACAAGCACACACACACATTTCTAGGACTCCAAAAGGAACATAGAAGCCAACAAAATGGGTCACGAGAGTACGACGGGCTAAGAAGGTCTCTTACAATGTCTTGGCCTGCCCATGATTGCAAAGAAGGCAAAGTTGTTTAGACCTTGGAGGTGAGTTTATGGTCTTCAGCAATACTTCTTCTGCCACACTCATGGGTTTCTGTTGGGAAGTAGAGGGCCCCCTTTGCAATATAATGCATACTAAGAACATGTGAATGCACATGTGCTACGACTTCAATAATTTTCATGTTAATCGTTTCACGTGGAAGCGTACATGTAGAGATTTGAGAATAAATAGCAGCAACTATGCCTATTGCTTACTTGTTTACCATATTGTAATCCTCAACTAACTAATTATTTTGTTTCTTCTTTTTTCCTCGTCACTGCAGGATTTATAATGATTGAATCATAAGTTGCTTTACTGTTGTGATGGACCTCTCATATTCAATAAGCTTCTCCTCTCTTACTAATTTGTTTAATTAGTCTTAAAACTTCAAATTTAGAAGTCCTTCTTAAATGACTTACAAATCCCGAAGGACATCCATTATATTTTTTTTCTCGCGTTTTAAGGAATATTTCGTATCCCACTTATTTCATCATGTTCTATAGCCTTATGTCTCATAAGAGTACATGCATAAAAAAAACTTTTGATAAGAGTACGTGTGAATAAAAGTTAATTTGCTTAAATAGCAAGTTTCGTAGTCCTAATTTTTTTTTATGTTGTTTTTAACAATTTAAGATCAAATCTTATTTACGTTTGGGATGTGAAATACACAACGAAATGATGATTATTTTTTCTGTAGCTTATGACCACGTATAATCTCCAAACTAACAAAAAAGTCATTCGGGATGCTGCTTTCAATTCGTTATAACCTCTAATTTTAGAAAAAGAACAAAATGATAAATTGGGTATTTTTTGATAGAATTAATAGATTTTTTCTAGATTATAGAAATGAAGAGTGGAGGCTAAAGATCATTACAACGTGGAGTCATACTTTTTTGTTTTTTTAAACAATTAATTATGACGTGGTATAGAAGCATAGGAAAATGATAAACTTTTAAAAGAATTTTTAAAATTTATCATAACTAAAGATAGTAAGAAACACTATATTTTTTGTTAAAAGTGTTTATTCACTTAAATATTAAATATTGTAATAATTTAACTTTAAACTTATATTCATTACTAACACCATCTAACTAATAAGAAAAACATTTTAACTTAAATGAGAAAATACTTAAATAACTAATTGAAAAATATCTCATTAAATAAAAAAAAATTTAATGACAAATTAAAATAAAGAAGACATTTATAAATAGTTTATATAAATCATAAATAATATACATATTTTCTAAATTATATAATAATTTTTGTAATATTTTCTACATTAGATCTCTCCATTTAAAAGAAACTTGTTATTGAGTTGACAATAAAGAATTGGTGTCTTGTATACCATAAGAACAAATATTTTGAATATATCAAGATTTGTAGTTTTCTTGTAGAGTATCATCATCTTGTTATGAAAAACATCGTCATCTTGTCATGAAAATCTAATGAATGATGTATTTAATTGATTTCCTAATCCAATAAAATTAACAAGTATAGAATTAATAAGATTTTAAAACTTGTGAGTTATAAGTTGAGATTTAAGAATATACTTTTTTATAGAATAAATAATGATATTAATCTTTAACTTTTCATCGAAATCATACTTAATTTTACAAGTGATTACTATTTTTGATTTATAAGCATATTTGAGAAGATTTTCAAACATTATAAATTGAACTTTTATTTTCAGTTATTAATTTTTGAACTAATAGAGTGATACGAACTCCGTTTATATGTAAATAGAACCCAACATCAATGTTGGTATAGGATCGTTCTAACACAGGTTAAGGGATTTGGAGTTCTGACCCAATGATTATAAATAACTAAGAACCAGAACTATAAGATTCAGACGCCACTCCTAGCAACAATAATGTTGAAGAAGATAAGTCTAGTGAACCAATACACACAAGTATGAAAGTTCAGAATTAGTTCTCAAAGAACTAGAGAAAATAACTTATATACTCATGAAAATGGGTTTATCTCTCCCAGCCACCCTTTTTGCCCTTTTTATATGCTAACTCCCAAAAATCCTAACTAATAAGCTGGGCTTAATAAGAAAATTTGTCCAACCCACTAAATAAGCTGGGTTTAATAAGGAATTTCGTCCAATCCACTAAATAAGCTGAGGTTAATAAGGAATTTCGTCCAACCCACTAAATAATAATAAAAACTGATGGAAATAATAAAGGCCCAATCATGGGCTCTCAAATCCAACTTCCTTCCCAAAGCCATGGTTCGCAAATTTCTCTATAGATGACACATTCGTAAGCCCTAGTGAAAACTCCATCCTCCTTAACTCGTACTTGGCAACTTCTTGATAGTAAATGTCGCACAACAAGTTGGTGAGAGCTTCCTTTATTTTCTTTAACCTTGCCCTTAACATTGGTCCTCTAAGGTTTTGCAAAGTATCTACTCCCTTGTCGATTTGAGTTGGTACAATATGGTTTCCATCATTCCCACTCTCCTCAAAATGATTTGTCCTCAAATCAACACCTACATTATCAAAAAGAAAAGGAGAAAGGTCAGAAACATTAAATGTTGCACTCATATTATACTCACTTGGCAAGTCAAGTTTATATGCATTATTGTTGACTCTTGTCACCACTTGAAAAGGACCATCTCCCCTTGGTTGCAACTTTGATTTCCTTTGCTTAGGAAATCTATCCTTCCGCAAATGTACCTAAACCAAATTACTAGGTTCAAAAGTGATATGCTTGCGACCTTTGTTGGCTTGTGTTTCATATGGTTTGATTCTTCTCTCAATGTTAAGCCTAGCTTTCTCATGAAGTTGCCTAACCACTTCTACCCTCTTTTTCCCATCTAAAGGCAATGGTACTAAATCCAAAGGCAACAATGGATTAAAACCATAAACAAGCTCGAAAGGAGAATAACCTGTAGCACTATGAACAACACAATTATAGGCAAACTCCACAAAAGGAAAACATTCTTCCTAGGTTCTAGAGTTCTTACCAATAACAGTACGTAACAATGTACCCAGAGTTCGATTTACTACCTTAGTTTGTCCATCAGTTTGTGGATGACAAGTTGTAGAAAACAACAACTTTGTTGCAGGCTTACCCCACATTGTTTTCCAAAAATGGCTCTAAAATTTTGCATCACGGTCTGACACAATACTCTTCGGCACTTCATGTAGGTGAATAATCTCTTTAAAAAATAAGTCTGTTATTTTGTTGATAGCTCTACAATCGACACACATCCTCTAAGATCCATCTTTTTTTGGCACAAGCAACACTGGCACTGCACATGGACTCATTATCTCCTTTACATGTCCCTTCTTCATCAACTCATCAACTTGCCTCTGAAGCTCCTTTGTCTCCTCAGGATTACTTCTATATACTGGCTTATTGGGAATGGGAGCTCCAGCAATAAGATCAATGTGATGTTCAATCCCTCTCTTTGGTGGATAACCATCTGGGATCTCCTGAGAGAACACATTATTATAATCCTGCAACAAAGATGAAATAGCACTAGGCAAAGATGAATCAAGGTTAGTGTTAGAGAAATAAGAATCCTTGTAAAGGATTAAGATCATTTGTTGCCTAGCTTAGAAGGCAACCCTAACATCTACTCCTTTTGCAAACACACTTACTTATTTTCTTTCATCTTCACTCTTGTGAACCTGACCACTCTCGTACTCAGCACTCTCAAATGCATTTATCTTCTTTTTCCCTTCTACACTTTCTTTTCTCTCGACTCTCTCTTTCTTTTCGCTCCTCCTCTTTTGCTCACTTTCATAAAGTCTCACTTGGTCTTCATACACCTGTTTTGGAGTCAATGGTGCCAGTGTAAATGGTCTTGTAACCATCATGCAAAAATTTTCTGTCAAATTGCCAAGGACGACCCAATATCAAATGTCCAGTCTGCATAGGTACAACATCACAAGACAATTCGTCTTTATATCTACCAATGGAAAATGGAACCATAACTTGTTTAGTCACTTTTACCACTCCACTGTGATTCAACCATTGCAAATTATATGACCTAGGATGTTTTGTTGTAGGAAAATTCAATTTTTCCACCAACTATGTACTTGCTACATTAATGCAACTACCTCCATCGATGATCAAGCAACAGAGTCTATCTTAAACTAAACATTGAGTATGGAAAATATTTTCCCGCTGAATCTCAGCATCATTCTCCTCCTTAACCTGCGCACTTAGGGCTCTCCTTGCTACTAAAAGCCTTCCACCATGCTCTGGATACTCTATCCCTTCGTCAACATCACTAGCATCCTCTAATGGCGGCATTTGGTCTTCATCACCATCTTCATTGCCAGACACATAGTCACCGTTCTCTTTAAGGTACATGGTCTTCATACACCTGTTTTGGAGTCAATGGTGCCAGTGTAAATGGTCTTCCATCCATGGTGAATGAATAGCAGTTCTTGTAACCATCATGCAAAACCTTTTTGTTAAATTGCCAAGGACGGCCCAATAACAAATGCCCAGTCTGCATTGGTACAACATCATAAGACAATTCGTCCTTATATCTACCAATGGAAAATGGAACCACAACTTATTTAGTCACTTTTACCACTCCACTATGATTCAACCATTGCAAATTATATGGCCTAAGATGTTTGGTTATAGGCAAATTCAATTTTTCCACCAACTCTGTACTTGTTACATTAGTGCAACTACCTTCATCGATGATCAAGCAATAAAGTCTATCTTGAACTAAACATCGAGTATGGAAAATATTTTCCCGTAGCATCTCAACATCATCCTCCTCCTTAACTTGTGACTACGGGCTCTCCTTGCTACTAAAAGCCTTCCACCATGCTCTAGATACTCTATCCCTTCATCAACATCACTAGCATCCTCTAATGGCGGCATTTGGTCTTCATCACTAGCATCACTTCCAGACATATAGTCACCATTCTCTTTAAGGTACATGGTTTTCTTGTTATGACATTGTGAAGCCACATGACTCTTACCCAGACATCTAAAGCATTTGATGTCTCTAGTTTTTCCATGGGTGCCCTCAAGTTTTTCTTCAAATTTGCCCCTTTCCAGGCTGCCCCCACTAGTCTTAGGTCTATGTGAATTGTTTTTTTGCTTAGAAGTCATCTTCTCTTCCTTCTTCCCCCAGTTCGACTTCCAAAAAGATGAACCTAAGTTTTGCTTATGACCAAAAGTGCTCCTTCCCTTGAGTTGCCTCTCAACTTTCATGATAATGTGTACCATGTCTTTAAACTCTACATAGTGTTGCAGCTTTACCACATCAACTATGCTCTTATTCAACCCTTGGAGGAACCTAGCCATGGTTGCCTCCCTATCCTCCATTACATTTGCCCTAACCATAGCAATTTCTATCTCCTTATGGTACTCTTCCACACTTTTGGAACCTTGTGTAAGTCTCTGCAACTTGTTAAACAAATCCTTATAATAAGAGTTGGGAACAAATCTCCTTCTCATCACAGTCTTTAACTCATTCCAAGTTTCTATGGTTCTCTCAAAATTCCTTCTCCTAGTGGTAACTTGCTGGTCCCACCATACTACAGCATAATCAGTGAACTCTACCACAACTAACTTCACCTTATTCTCCTCAGAGAAGTTGTGGCACTCATATATTAATTCTATCCTTTGTTCCCAATCCAAATAGACATCAGGGTCAGCTTTCCCTTGGAAAGAAGGTATTTTCATTTTAATACTACCAAGATTTTTGTCTACTCCTTCCTCCCCTCTATTTCTATTATCCCAACCTCTATTGTACCTATCATAAACATTTCCATTGCCTTTTGCACCTCTACCATTCCTATTACCACGCCCTCCTCTAAAACCAACTCTGAAGTTTCTACTAGCATTATCACCGTCATCATAATAATCATCACCACCTTCACCAAAGTCATGTTCAAATTACTCCTTCATGACCCTCCCAGCTGGCCTCTTAGGATTGACACTTGATTCCCCTTCTATTTGATCCATCCTGTCTCGAACTTCCCAAAGCACTTGGTCAATCCTATCAAACTTCAGTTCTAAGGATTTCATAAGCAATTTGAAATCTGGAACAACTACTTCCTCTCTATATGGGAAACTCCCTTCTTTATCATTAGACATCGTACATGTAAGATTATTAGTAAATAAAGAATATGCCTCACAAAACTCACTCCCTTACGTGTTTGCTCTCCACTCAACTATAGTAGTCCTCAACTCTCGTGTTTCACACAATAAATTGCAAAACTCTAAGAGCTCTTTCAGTAGTCCCAAGCAAACTAAATTCAGAACAAACAAAACTTGAATATATCAATTCTAGACCTAACTCTTTAGAGAAGTGACATGACCAAGAAGATGGGTAATAAAGCAAATAGAATGACAAAAAATTCAATGATATGAGCAGTGCAATAGGACAACAATCAATTATCAAATATAATTGAGTAAATGACCAATTGAGCAATGAACCCTTTTTTTTTTTTTGGTTAACTAATGGGTATTTCTGTGGAAGAAACAAATATCAGAAAAGAAACCCACGAAATACATGATTTTGTTTCTATTTTTTTTGTTTTTTTGTGTTTTTTTTCTTTTTTTGATTATTCAACCAATAACAAAGAATACACGAAAGATATGATAACAACAATATAACTAACCTGAGTTAGAGCCAAGGCTCTGATACCAAATGATACGAACTCCGTTTATATGTAAACTAAACCCAACACCAATGTTGGTATAGGATTGTTCTAACACAGGTTAAGGGATTTGAAGTTCTGACCCAATGATTATAAACAACCAAGAACAAGAACTATAAAATTCAGATGCCACTCCTAGCTACAACAACATTGAAGATGATAAGTCTAGTGAACCAACACATGCAAGTATGAAAGTTCAGAATTAGTTCTCAAAGTACTAGAGAAAATAGCTCATACACTCATGAAAATAGGTCTGCCTCTCACAACTGCCCTTTTGCCCTTTTTATATGCTAACTCCTAGAAACCCTAACTAATAAGCTGGATTTAATTAGGAAATTCATCCAACCCACTAAATAAGTTGGGCTTAATAAAGAATTTTGTCCAACCCACTAATTAAGCTAGGATTAATAAGGAATTTCGTCCAACCCACTAAATAATAATAAAAACCCATGGAAATAACCCATTTAAAGGCCCAATCATGGGCTCTCAAATCCAACTTTCTTCCCAAGACCATGGTTCGCAAATTTCTCCACAGATGACACATTCGCAAGCCCTAGTGAAGACTCTATCCTCCTTAACTCGTACTTGGTAATTTCCTGATAGTAAATGTGGCACAACAAGTTGTTGGGAGCTTCCTTTATTTTCTTTGA
>CM034046.1:8333236-8355476 GCA_019804595.1 Bruguiera parviflora
CTTGCTTTCGTCATTGGTCTTCCAAAGTTTTGCAAAGTATCTACTCCTTTGTCAATTTGAGTTAGTACAATATGGTTTCCATCACAGAGCACAATAATTAATTAAATTAATTTTTTGAACAGATTGGACCTCGCTAATACATGAATTCATATATAATGAGGAACCAAGATCCACTTGCTTTATATCACAATTGAATGATTATAATGCATTAAAATAATTTTCATTATAATTTTTAAAATATTGATTCAATTTTTGATTCAACTTATATTCAATTTTATCATAATAGTTAAAATAAAATTAAAAAATTGATAATTTACACATTTTTAACCGTGATTTAATTTTGAATTTATCTTGCTAGATTAATACCATTAAATATTTGTTCATCAATCAACTACATCATAATCAAGGTCACTAACTATAAGCCTCATTTTTTCTTCTTTGGCAATATTATTGAATTCAAAATAAATTTTAATTCCATCACCTCAAAAAATTTTTTAAAAAGAAATTTTTGTTCAAAAAGGAAATCACTTTAAATTCAAGGACACGACTATGACTAAATTAATTATAAGTACAATTTCAAGTGCTAGAATTATTATGATCATAATCCTAATAAGACACTTTAGATAAAGTCTATCATCTTCAATAAATAGGCTGCTTTAGACTTCGTAAAGTGGCATTAATAAAAGTTAAACTTATTTTAATGTTACTTGATGTAGAATAAAAATGTGAAGAAGTTGAGATAATTTTAAGTAAGACAAATTTAAATTCTAATAACATTAGACATAAGACAAAAATACAAAAAAGAAAACAACAAGGGCCAATAATCCATTAAAATTTTAAAAGAGTTTTTGTAATTCACTAAAAGGAAAAATAGTAAAAAAGATTATGTCTCTTTTAAAAAATGTTTATTCACTGAAATATTGGATATTGTGATAGTTTAACTTATAAACTTATTTATAAATAAAACCTTTTAATTAATATGAAAAAGATTTTAATTTAAATGAAAAAATAATTTAATAACTAATTAAAAATATTTTACGAAACAAGAAAACACTGATGACAAATTAAAATAAAAAAATATTTTTAAATAATTTATATAATTATTAAATATTATAAATAATTTTTAAATTATAAAATAATATTTGTAATATATTTTAAATCAAGTTAAATATTAAAAAAAAAGGGAAAATACGGGTCCAAAGACACCATAGGAGGTACTTTACACCTCAACCTACATTTCTGAGGGCAACGAACATTTTGCTGGAATTAGAGATTGGAAGTCAAAATTCTGACCTCCTCTGAAGACCATGGCTCTTTAGCTGAGTTATGTTGAGACAACGAAATTAGTGCCCTTTGCATCGTGTCACGAGCACGAGAATGATCTATTATTATTAACTAACTGCCTATACATACTTGGGGTAAAAAATAAAAAAAGGACTATTTGTGATATTAAAATACATCAATAAATATGATTTTGAAAAGACGAAGTTATAAAGAACAATTTACTGACACTCGCTTGACTACTACTCTGTAGGGAAAAACAGTAAATGATTACATGTTGCTTTAATGCATGGGAATAGGCTAAGCAATTTTTCAAAACATGACAGCTTTTTTAAAGCTTACATAATCTTTACAAATCCAAGAACTTGAAATTTGGAAAGAGAGAGAAATGAAGACATCTCATTTACAGTATAGGATGACTCTATGACTCTAAGACTCTAAACCAAAGCCAGTAGGTCAGGCTCCCAATGAGTGTCCCCTTTTCATCCTGTTGCGGGAACGAGAATGATTTATCACCATATAATTAAACTGCCTATAAGTACTCTCGACAATCTTCAAAGCCATTCCACCTGCAGTTCTCGGTTTTTCTTGCTTTCTCAGCTCTGTCAGCCGTCTTCTTTTCCTTAAAAAATAAGAAGATGGTGAAGCCAAATATCTATCTAATGCCAACGGTTATTTTGATGATCCTTGCAGTTGTTGACAGCCATGTGAGTCTCTCTTTCTTTCTCTAGCTCTACTTGTTCCCTATAACACTTGATTTTTTTCAATTTGTAATTGCAAGACTTGTAGAACAAACTAAAGGTGAGAGTTCGAATCCACCGTCACCGCTCCCGCCGTCACCACTCCCGCCCCCTTTGTGAGAGCTCGTTGAATCTAATCAAAACCTAATTCGAGTTCAGCTACATACACAACGATCTTTTTTCCATCCTTTACGAGAGCGATAGATATATATAACAAAGCTAATTAACGTTAATCTCCTAACCTACAATGGCAACAGGCTTCCATCACGGAGGCTCCAACGCCGCAGCCCCAACGGAAAGGCAAGCTTCCCATGGTAAGATTTTTTTTTTTAAGATTTCCATCTCATGTAATTATAATATTCGGTTTGTTCAATTAACATCTGCGTTTTGTTTGAACACCTGTATGTTTTCTTGGGCGTTTCAGCATGGCACCACTCAAGGCAGTCTTCAACCTCAAGGTAATCAGCTAACTGAGCATGAAGGCTGTCTATCATGATTAAAATTTGATAAATTGTCTTCTTGGCCATAAGCGAATATGATAATACACAACTAACCCCTGAATTGAAATCACTCCATCCAAATAGTATATTGATAATTAGCAAGTTCAGTGGTGCTTGCTTAGATGCTGTACTACCGTATTTGATTGTTAAGTTTGGCTGGCAATGGCATGGCAGAGTGTGCACCGAGATGCACCGCAAGATGCTCCAAGACGGCCTATAAGAAGCCATGCATGTTCTTCTGCCAGAAGTGCTGTGCCAAGTGCTTGTGTGTGCCTGCTGGAACCTACGGAAACAAGCAATCCTGTCCTTGTTACAATAACTGGAAGACCCAGAGGGGTGGACCCAAATGTCCCTGAACGGCTAAGTACCTTCCCAAAAAACTGTCTCTCTTGCTATCTAAATTTGTAACTTGTGCACATGTAAAATGGTGATAGACCTCTGTAAGTGCCGAATTTTTATGGAGTTTTATAACTGAGTTTTAATTATTTTTAATTTTTTAAAGATTCTTCAATTTCTAATATTCCATTTAATACAAGTCTTTTTTTTTTAATCATAATTAATCGAACTGCTATGTATACTAATTGACATAACGGATACAATATTAAAAACTCTCAAATACACCTCAAAAAATGCATAAATAATACAATTAAAGTTTCCTAAAATGAGAAAATACAATTAGAATTTCCTCAAAGATCCATTTTTGATTTCCCAAACGCACCCAAAACAAAAATTATTGTCATTAAGAATTTGATTTGTTCAATTCAAAGAATTCCTTAAATCCCTAATCCTCACTGTTATTTTGCACTTCCACCCTTTGTAATTTTCCTTACTGTCATAAATTAGGCTTAGGGATTTAAAGAGTTGTATTGGGGAAAAAAATGAAAGGGGAAAGAAAAAGGGATGATTGGTGGTGGTCATGACACTAATAAGAGGAGAAGAGGGTGGCAGGTGGCTGGTAGCGATAGAGGCAGTGGTTGTTTTGTGTGGGGATGGTTAAAAGTAAAAAAAAAAAAAAAAACCCAAGGAAGAGGAGGGAAAAGGGGGTGGCGGCGGCTAGGAAAAGGGGAGGAGGTGCGGTGGCGGACTTGGAGTAAGTGGTGGCTAGTGGGAGAGGAGGCTAAGGGGGTACCGTGGCTGGAAAAGATGGAGGAAGAGAAGAAAAGGAAAGCAAGGAAGAAAACCGAAGCAGCTTTGAGCTTGTGGACGACAAAGGAAAAAGAAGAGAAAAAAATAAAAATAATAAAAAAAAAAGAAAGAAAAAGAAAAAAAAAAGAAAAAAGATTAATTTACTATGAAAAATTGTATCTCAAGTTTGTATATAAATCACTTATCTTTTTAAAATAAAAATAATTTTTTTCTAGGATTTGGGTATTTGTTGTTAGATTAAAATATGTACTTAATAATTTAATAAATTTTTGTTTTAAAAAATAAAAATTAAATATTTAATATTGAATTGAAAGTTTAAAAAAATTAAAATTTAATTTGAAACTTAAAAAAATTTAAAATTTAATTATAAAAGTTCCTATAAATTAAGACCTTTAGCATGATTATCCCGATAAAATTCAAGTTATGTCTTTTGCTTTTAGATTTTTTTTTGCAATTATAAAACTATACAATTTCTAAAGTTAAGAGCATATTATTAATATTTCTCAATTTAATGAGTTTCTTTTTACTCTTGATTTTTGTTTTTTCAATTGGTTCTCGTCTTAGAAATATTATATATATATTTTTATTTCCTTTCTTCCTTTTGTTTGATATCAAACTTAAGCCAAGCATCTATCCCAATCTTGATTTCAAACTCAACTATCAATCTATACAATTAAGTTGAAGAATTTTGGTGCAAATGACTTAAAAAAAAGTTGCATTTATGTAAAAACTATAAATTTTTAGGTAGGCTATGAAAATA
Organism: Bruguiera parviflora; assembly: GCA_019804595.1. Classification (NCBI taxonomy): domain Eukaryota; kingdom Viridiplantae; phylum Streptophyta; class Magnoliopsida; order Malpighiales; family Rhizophoraceae; genus Bruguiera; species Bruguiera parviflora. Next base: position 8,337,664 of record CM034046.1, read on the forward strand.
AATTGCTTTTATAATCATTCAGAGAAATTTTAATTTTAGTTAATATAAAAGTTATCCAAACATAGTGCAATTTATAAGAAAATACATTGATAAAAAAACCTACGAAAGTTTTCAATCATAATTTAGCCTTAATATATGGGTTCTCCTTTTAATTTGGATCTCAAAATATTTATTATTGCTATATTTATTATTATTATTATTTATTTCACTTATGAAAAAGTACAAAAAAAAAAAAAGAGTAAGTAATACGGTTTAAGAATGACAACAAGCAAAAGCCACCATACCAACTGTCACAGGGCTAATCTTTCACCTTTGAATTTTTGGCCTTGTGATGGTGCTAAGTAGCCCACTTAATTTCAGCCAACTTACATACACAGAAAGATAATAGCATATTTATGGGAAAACTTCCCAACTTTTACTACTTTACCCAAAATATAGAGGACTGCCAAGACTTACAAGTATTTTTCTCTCTACACTTGCTCTCTCTCTCTCTCTCTCTGGTGTCTAGCCTTTGGTATTTTCTAGTGTCCCTTGGTTGACACCTTACATAAATATTTATAAGTTACATGACTTAGCTGCCAAGCCAATTATACTTAGTGGGACATTCCCCACTACTAAAAGCACTTCCTACTAATTAGGTAGAACATGAGTTTGCATTCATGAAGAACCTGCCACCTTATATTGGATTGGTTCAACTCTCATTTGCTGCCTGCCTATATTCTTCTTACCTCAAAGAGAGCTTGCCAGTACATCAAACCTATGTAGTTATCCCTTTTCATGATCTCTGCGATAAGGTTGTAGAGGTTTGGTGGTTCTGCCTTATGTCCCATGAACTCTTCTTTTCATAGGGCATGGGCAGAACCTTGCCCACACTGTTACCTATTCTTTTGTTGCCCAACTTGTGTTGCTGGCTTGAAACCTTACTCGTGCATTAGTCTTCTGTGTTGCTAGTCCAGACACCTGCCTGTGCATTAGTCTTTTGTGTTACTGGCTTGGACCTTTGCCCATGCACCAGTCTCTTGTGTTACTGGCTTAGACCCCTGCCTGTGCACTAGTCTCTTGTATTGTTATAGCCAACCTGTAGGGCTTTTGTTAATCAACTCATTCCTTGACTAACCTCTCAAAGGAGACATGCACACCTTCCTAAAGAACATTAAGGAATCTGGCTTTTTGGTAGGAGGATACCTTGGAGTACTTAAGTGATCACTCCCTTAATTGGTAGCTTGCTCACTCAACCTACTGCCAAACCAGTGATCCAACACTTTTCACTTTTGCGCCAATGCCCTAACTCGCTTCCCCTTGATCGCAACATGTGCTTATTTGGTGTCAATGCTAAAGCCCATATCTACCTCTCTTAGCTTACTACCATGCACATTGACTCTTGCGCTTACTTTATTTTTTTTGATGTGCCTGTCTCACACTAATTTCATGCCAAGCACTAGTACAACATATCACTAATGCTCGTATTTCCCTATCCAGGGACTTAGAGAGCTAACAAACCACCCTCACCCGTTAAAGCCAACGTCCTCATGGGTGGAGTAGACTAGCCTTTGCATTCTTGTTACCCTAATTTTTCGTTAACCTTGCCTCTTGGGGTAGGACTTTTCTTGACTAGTTGCTACCACCTATAAGCAGCATAATCCCTGTCATCAACTTTTCCAAGGTAAAACCCATACCTTGGAGACAACATGTAATGCAACATTCTGCTATCTCCCGTAGTCTTCCTCATCTCATTCATGCCATTTTGGGCCCTATCAAATGACACTCCCATTAAACTTGCATAACTATCTAGCACCAACTGCTCCTTTACTCGATTGCATAAAATCGACTTGTGGTTTGTGACATGCTGCTACAAAGGAGGCTTGGCCAGCATTCCCTTTGCTTGAGGTTCAACAGCCCTTAATGCTACTAAGTATTTCACATCTCCCTCTCCCGTTCCTTGCTGCACTTGTAAGGTAGATAGTACAACACAAGTTTTCCCACCCTTGCTGGTAGGATGACCCTTTTCACTAGCAATAAAACATGGTTACCTCTTGTCCATGATAAGCAACTTACCCAAATGGGGCATTAGTGCAATTCCTGCTTGGACAAATAGATCCATTCCTAAGATCACATCAAAATTGTCCAATGCTATTATAGAGAAATCAAATTTACCAATCCATTGACCTAGAGTTACCTCAACTCCTTTTGTCGTTTCGAGAACCTTATGTGCCGTCATGTTAACTACCTTCACATGGTTGCCATTCTTGCTCACTTTTAGCCTAAGTGAGTCAACCATGCTTTCTGCAATGAAGATGTGAGTTGTGCCATAATCCACCATGGCCAATAGCTCTTGCCTTCTTAGCCTAATTTTGACATAGATTATGTCGAGGGATGGACCATTTTCTGCATACACAACATTGATTAACTATAGAGGATTAACTTGAGAGGGACTGCCATCGCTATCGTTGTCCCCCTCCTCAGCCACTAAGGTGCTTAATTTCTCCCTTTGTGGGCACTCACTTGCCCTATGTAGACCACTGCAAATAAAATAACTAGAGTTTGATTTGCTTTTACCTTGGTCTAGAATAATAGCTTTGCCTTTCCCCTTATTGTCATCCCCTTACTTGCATTCCTGAGAGTTCTCTCTTTTCTTCCTGCCCTTTTCTTTGGATAGTTTGCCATTTGATGAATTTGAGGAGTTGATTTGAAAATCCACCAAGCTGTCAGTAGCAGCAATTGCGGAGGGCAAGTCCTTCACACCTTGCCTTTGAAGCTCAATTTACCCCAGAATTAGAGTCATGACACAAAATTGACTAGTTTGTCCTCGTCTGACATATTTCAAATGTCTAGCAACAAGGAGTTGAATTCCTTGACATAGTCACAAACTGTGCCACTATGTCTTAATCTCTTCAACGACTCCCTTGCAACCTATGACGTATTGTAAGGAAGGAATTGATCCTTTAATTCCTTTTTCAACATGTCTTATGTCTTAATTTGAGGCTTGCTTGAGTAACTATCGTCATCAAATCTTGTTTGCCACCATAATTTGGTGTCTTTAGCGAGATACATGCTTATAAGTATCACTTTCTCCTCTTTAGGTACCCTTGTTGCCATGAAGTATTGCTTTATGTCCCATAAGAATTTCTTGATTGCTTTGGCATCTTGTTCCCCCTCAAAGGCCTTAGGTTTAGGAACCTTTATTCTTCTGGATGACTTGGCAGTACCACCAGGTTGGTTGCCTATGGCCTTCTTTAGGATAGCAACATCACCTTCTATGTTGCCAAAAGTCTGTGCCCAAGCACCATTAAGACTGTCATAATGAGATTGTAAGAGATGTATTGATTTCTCCAACTCATCCAGTCTTGCCAAGACTAAGAGGACCACTAAGCACCTGTTCAATCTTGGACACCTACTCATGAACCATTTTAAGTCTCGATTCACCTACCATGAATCAAACTTGCTCTGATACCAACTGTAACAAGGCCAATCTTTCACCCTTGAATTTTTGGCCTCGTGATGGCACTAGTAACTCACTTAGCCTTAGCCAACTTACATACATAGAAAGACGACATCATACTTACGGGAAAATCTCCTAACCTTTACTACTTTACCCAAAGTATAAAGGACTATCAAGACTTATAAGTGTTTCTCTCTTTACACTTGCTTTCACTCTCTCTCTCTCTCTGATGTCTAGCCTCTAGTATTTTCTAGTGTCCCTTGGCTGGCACCTTACATACATATTTATAGGTTGTATGACTTGGTTACCAAGCCAATCATGCTTAGTGGGGCATTCCCCACTACAAGGAGCACTTCTTACTAACTAGGCAAAACATGGGTTTGCTTTTATGGAGAGCCTGCCACCTCATATTGGACTGGTTCAACCCTTATCTTGGACTAGTTCAACCCTCATCTATTGCTTGCCCACATTCTTCTTGCCACGAGGAGAGCTTGCCAGCACATTAAACCCATGTAGTTATCCCTCTCTATGATCTTTGCAGATAAGGTTGTAGAGGCTTAGTGGTTCTATCCCATATCCTATGAACCCTTCTTTTCATAGGGCATGGGTAGAACCTTGCCCACATTCCACCTATCCTTTTGCTGCCTAGCTTGTGTTGTTGGCCTGGACCCCTACATATGTGCCAGTCTCTTGTGTTGCTGGTTCGAACCCTTACCTATGCACTAGTCTCCTGTGTTGTTGGCCTAGACCCCTGGTTGTGCACCAATCTCTTATGTTACCCTAGCCAACCTACGGGGCTCCTGTTAGCCAACTTATTCCTTGGCTAACCTCTCAAGGGAGACATGCACACCCCCCTAAAGAGTATTAGGGAATCTAGCCTTCTAGTAAGAGGACACCTTAGGCTACTTGAGTGATCACTCCCTTAATTGGCAGCCTACTTGCCTAACTTGCTGCCAAACCAGTGATCCAACATCCTCCCCTTTTGTGCCAATGCCCTAACCCACTTCCTCTTGACCGCAACATATGCTTGCTTGGTGTCAATGCCAAAGCCCGTATCTGCCTCTCCCAGCTTGCTGCCATGCATATTGACTCCTGCATTTGCCTTGTTTCCTTTGATGTGCCCGTCTCATGCCAACTTCATGCCAAACATTGGTACAAGGTATCACTAATGCTCATATTTCCCTATCTAGGGACTTAAGGGGCTAACACTAACCATTATTATCAATTTTGAACCCGATCCCAACCTTTACGAGAATTAGGGATCCCTGTCCAAGTCCTGTCCTTGGATCCTAACTAAAAGGTTATATTAAAAGGCTTTTCTTTGTTAAATAACAAGAAGATTTTGGTCTTTTTTTTTTCTTGCTCTACCAAGAATACTAAAATTTATGTCTAAAACCTATTAATATGGCTAGCACTAGCCATGATAGAACATTGGACTCCTAGGTTAATTCATCTGTTATTTTGTTCGAGGAAAAAGACATAAGGAAATTGAAAAAGTAATACGAGTATGTTCCACTACATATTTTAAAATGTTGCTATTTCAATTCATAGAACCTTTTTAAGAAGACTTGTTTGACTTTTTTTTAGTGTTCCTACTGTTAAAAAGAGATAAATGCATAACTTCCTTAGGAATAAAACTTAACTAAATGCACACAGTAGATTCATATATCAATTAATCAGCTAAAAGCAAAATTTATTAACTCGGATCCTAATCTTGAAAAGATGAAGAATAACATAATATCAACAAAAAATAATGACAGAGAATTAGAGAGTGAGACACAGCGAACTTGTAGAGTGTGTTCATGATGAGGACTGAGGATGGGCAAGTTAGAGATTAGGGTTAAAGTAAATTGTTCAAATTGTTCTTTTAAAAGTTGTATAAAACTGTGATATAAAAAATAAAATAATAGATTACACTAATAACTTATATATGAGAATTATAGTAAAATCTATTTAACTATGAATCTCCTGTATAAAATATTATACATGTTGTATATAATTGTCTTGTGTTTAGTGTGTCCATAAAAAATTTTTCAACAAAAATCCTCCTTTATGAGTTTGAGAGAAAGAGAGAGAGAGAGAGAGACTCTTATCTTCCCTTTTGGGTTATAAACTTATAATTAAATTAGAGTTTGAATATTTGATACAAACTTTTTTTTAGGGATGGGGAGTATATTTGTGAAAAAGTTAAAGGTCATTGATGTGGATAGAGCCATTCTTTCTCTCTCAAAAAAAAAAAAAGTACAAGTTTGCCTGCTGTCAACAATAGGTTTCTCTTCCTTTTCTTCTTTTCCCCCATTTTTTTTAATCATTTTGGTGAGAGACAAAGAAGAAGAAGAATTTCTATTATTTAAAAATTCATTAACATTTTGTATTTATAATACCATTTTACATTTTAGGAGATTTTATTAGAATATATATTTTACTATTTAGATATTTAAAATTATTTCTTAGTTTGTTATATATTCTTATTTAGAACTTTAGTCTCATTTAGTTTAATTGGACTAGTTCAATAGATAAAGTTTAAGTTAGTTCATTAGGAGAGAGATTGCCTATAATTATTGATAATTGATATTGATATTAAGTTTTCCAATGTGTTAATCCTTATTTGCTTTTTTGGGTACTGATTTTTGCATTTTCTTATTTTTGGGTGTTGATTCTTACATTTAAATTTTTAATTTTAATTTGCTTTTATTTTATGTAAGTTGTTCTACATCACTTTTTTTTATTACTTATTTCATTTTGTTTTTTGATTTTTGCACCTTCCAACTTTAACATATAAAAATCAAAAGAATAGAAGGATGGAAGAAGCTTTGAAAGAGGTCAACTTTTACATTATTATTATTATTGGGCAAGAGTGGTTTTAGGATGGGGGGTTAATTCTTGAGGAGTCCTTGTGTTGCAACCCTTTTTTTCAAAATTTTTTAATATGGTGAGGAGAAAATTCGACCATTGTAGGGACAACAAAATAAAAAGAGGAGTTTTTGCTATATCTTAGACTCCAAGGGTCCTAGGAAGGATCTTTTTTGTGAAGGGGTCTCTAAGGATATGATTGGGGAAGCTCTTAAGGATTTCTTACACAAGAAATGATAAGTCTAATCATACTAGAACTAATGCACTAAATTCAATCAGAACTCTAAAGTGAAAGGAGCATAGGTAACACTAAGATTGGGAGGTTCTTGTGTTGTGCCATCCTATCCATACTTTTTTCTTATGTTAGTAAGGGAATCCAACCATTTTGCAAACAAAGAAATTGAGGAAGTGATTTTTGTGGTATCTTGGACTTTGAGGTTCTTGGGAAGGGTCTTTTAAGTGAGGGTGATGAAAAGCTTAAAGATGATGCACGGAAGGCTTCAAAGGATGCAAAAGGTCCATTGCACATTTTAGAAGGCCCAATAACATGAGCTAAAGCCAAAAAGATGAAAAAAAGCACTAAATGAGCAAATTAAGGGCATTCAGGCCAACCAAACTACAAATGTTGTGAATTCAAGCTTGAAAAAGAGTCAAGACTTTTTTAATATGATTGGAGTACTTAATGGGATAGAACTAAGTAATAGCATTCACTCCTAAATAGGAGTTTATCCTGATTGAGTGATTGTATAAAAGTGAAAGTTTTCTATGTAAGAATTTGTCCTAGATAGGAGTTCTTCTTAAATAACAATTTGTCCTAAATAGGACTTTATGCCTCTTTAGGATTGCCATTTTAACCTATAAATAGGCACCTTCTTGTAAGCTCTAGAATATCAAACAATTTTAAGAGAAATATAAAGTAAGAGTCTTCTCCTTTGATTCTTTTGAGAACTAAAGAACTTATCAAAAAGTACCTCTATTTGTGGCATTTAACTCAACTTATTAGTCCTAATTCCCTTCTTTTCTGGAGTGTGGTGTCCATATTCTTATTAAATACCTTAGGTTTGTTTTCCTTTGAATGTTAGGTTTGGGGTTTGTGTTATTAAAATATGATTTAGTTTTCTTTGATATTCTTTGATTCCTTGCATGCATTGGGTCTTTAAGCCACATCTTTTTGGGGTTTTCTGTATTAGTTAGTATCAGAGCTTGACTCTAAATTTAGTTGGATCAACTAATTCTTCAATATGTTGCCTTGTGATTTATTTATTTCTATTTAGTTTGTCTATTAGGTGCATTACAATTCAAATGCACTAATCTATTTGTTCACAACCCTTCTTACTTTGCTCATTTGTTTGAGATCATAATTATAAAAAACATGCTAATTTTAATTCCAATTGTTGTCTCTAAGTATTTTATTGTTGTTTTGTGTTGAGAAAAATTAAAAAAAAAAAAAGAAAGAAAAGAGGAATGACAAAAAAAAAAAAGAGGAGCAAAAAAAAAAAAAGAGGCATCAAATTCAAGTTACTAATGAAAGTTAAACAGTTTGGTCATATTGGTCACAATAGTAATATAGTTTTCTTACAAAACTCCAATTCTACTATCTATTTTCTTGTTATGTCATCCAAGTTTGTCCTTTAGGTTTAACCCCCTATCTAGATTTTTGTGAGTTTAGTTTATTAAATTTGTTTGCCTTGATATCCTTTTTTGATTTTTTTTTTGATTCCTTATTCTTTAATTAGTTCAATTTTATGCCATTTATCTTATTCTATTCAAAATCAATCCTCTTGATTTAGCTTATTTAGTTCTTTAAAGAGCTAAAAGGGAAAATTTGAGTGGTTAAAAGCAAGAGTGAAGTTCATATTAAGAAAAAGCCATAATGAGTGTAAACACAAGGAATTATGACACCTTTTCTTTTGAGTGAAACAAGTGAGGGAGTGTTTTTTGAGGTATCCTAGTCATTTTGTGCAAAACTAATATTATGACTTCCAAAGACAAAGGTGTAGCTTATGACAGAGTTAGTGATGTGTCCTTTATGATGAAAGTTATGTAACAACAATTTGAGTGCATGAATACTAGATTTGATGATATAAGGGAGAGGGTGGAGGAGTAAGCTAATATAATAGTAAAGTTGTAAAGGAAGCATGGAAACTATGAGGCTCTTAATGTAAGAAGGTAATTAAGATGAGCCTATAACTGTGAAGATAATGTCGAAGATGATGAATTTGATGATTGAACTAATGTGGTTAGAGTTGCTGCTAATAGAAGGGATCAGAAAGATTTTGGGAGGCAAGGCACTTATGATTATGATTTAGGTAGTATTAAAATGAAAATTCCTTCATTCCAAGGTAAGAATGATCTTGATGCATGCTTAGAATGGGAGAAGAGGGTTGAATTGGTTTTTGACCGCCAGAATTATTCCAAGGAGAAAAAGGCAAAGCCTATTGCCATTGAATTTACTAATTATACTATTATTTGGTAGGATTAACTTATTTTGACTAGGAAAAGGAATCATGAGTGGCCTATTGATACATAGGAGGAGATGAAGGCTATCATGAGGAGAAGGTTCGTCCTTAATCACTATTATAGGGAGTTATACCAAAGGTTGCATGCACTCATTAGGGGCATTAAAAGTGTGGAGGATTACCATCAGAAGATGAAGATTGCCATGATTAGAATGAATGTAGAAGAAAATCGAGAGGCAACCATGGCTTGATTTTTGCAAGGGCTAAATAAAGACAACCAATGTGGTTGAGTTGCAACATTACGTGGAATTAGAAGACATGGTGCACATGACAATGAAAGTTGAAAGACAACTTAAACAAAAGGGTTCCATATGGTTTGGGTAGAATTTGGGTTTTACCTTATCTTGAAAGCCAAATTAGAGTAATAGGGATAAGAAAGTCAATTATAAGTCAAAAGCTGAGCTATCCAAGAGCAAGAATGTGGGTTCTAGCAAAGAGGCAAGTAATTCTAATCCCCAACCAAGTAGAAATAGGGATGCTAAATGTTTTAAGTGTTTGGGAAAGGGTCACATTGCATCTCAATGTCCAAATAAACGTGCAATAATTTTGAGAGGTAATGATGACATTGAAATTGCAAGTGAGTTAGATGATTCCATGCCATCATTGAAGGGTGAAAGTGATGGAGAGGAGTATTCGGTTAATAGAGTAGCTTTCGTCACAAGGCAAGCATTGAATGTACAAATGGAGGAAGAAAATGAGGTACAACAAGATAATATCTTTAATACAAGGTGTCTCACAAAGAGAAGGTATGTAGTATGATTATTGATAATGGGAGTTGCACTAATGTGGCTAGCACAATTATGGTTGAAAAGCTAAATTTACCAATTATGAAGTATCCTATGCCATATAATAGTGAAGTTAGGGTAAATAAGTAAGTGCTTATGTCATTTTCTATCATAAGGTACCATGATGAAGTTTTATGTGATGTTGTACCCATGCACGTAAGCCATATTTTATTAAGAAGGCCATGGTAGTTTGATCGGTGAGTTATGCATGATGGCTTTAAGAATTGATAATTCCTTTGTAATGAATGAAAGACCCATCACTCTTGTACCATTATCACCTTAACAAGCTTATAAGGATTAGTTAAGAATTAAAAATAAGAGTGAACAAAAAAGAGAGATTGAAAAAAGAGAGGACAAAACATGAGGACACTAGAGAAAGAGAAGAAAATAAAAAATTTCTATGCAAAAGAAAGTGATGTCAAAAAAGCTTTTTATGCCAAATAGCCTATGATTGTATTTTTGTACAAAGAGGCTTATTTTAACACTAATAAGTTTGACCTGTCTTTACCTAATGTTGTTATTTCTCTTTTGCAAGAATTTGAAGATGTATTCCTTGATGATGTTCTAAGTGGATTGCAACCTAAGAGAGGAATTGAGCATCAAATTGATTTTATCCGTAGTGCATCCATCTTAAACTAGCTAGCATATAGGAGTAATCTCTAGGAGATAATAGGAGCTTTAAAGGTAGGTTGAGGAACTTATTTTGAAAGAATATATGAGGGAAAACATGAGTCCTTGAGCAATTCCTATTTGACTTATACCTAAGAAAGGTGAGACTTGGTGAATGTGTGTTCATTGTTGAGCAATTAACAAAATCACTGTAAAGTATCATCACCCTATACTTAGTTTAGATGACATGTTGGATGGAATGTATGGTTCATATGTCTTTTCTAAAATTGATTTGAAAAGTGGATACCACTAGATTAGGATAAGAGAAGGAGATGAGTGGAAAATAGCTTTCAAAACTAAGTATGATTTGTATGAATTGCTTGTTATGCCATTTGGTCTCACTAATGCACCAAGCACTTTTATGCGATTAATGAATCATGTTTTATGTCCATTCATTGGTAAATTTGTGGATGTGTATTTTGATGATATTTTAGTCTATAGCAAAAGCCTAGAAAAACATCTTGATCATTTTTGTTCTATTTTAATTATTTTACGTTTTGAGAAATTGTATGCTAACTTCAAAAAATGTTCCTTTTGTACTAATTATGTCACATTTCTTGGCTATATTGTGAGTGCTAAAGGTATTAAGGTTGATGTGGAAAAAGTTAGGGCAATCTGTGATTGGCCTACACCTAAGTCAATCAGTGTTATGTATAGCTTTCATGGTCTAGCTAGTTTTTATAGACACTTTGTTAGAGACTTTAACACCATTGTTGCACCATTAACTGAGGTTATCAAAAAGAACATGAGTTTTAAGTGGGGTAGTGATCAAGATAAGGCCTTTAATTGCATCAAGGAAAAATTAAGTTATATACCCTTATGAGTTTTACCTGACTTTACAAAATCTTTTGAGATTGAGTGTGATACTTTAGATATTGGCATTATAGTTGTTTTAATGTAAGAAAGGTGCTCAATTGCCTACTTTAGTGAAAAGCTAAGTGGAGCAAGTCTTAATTATCCAACTTATGATAAAGAGATGTATACATTAGTATAAGCTTTAGAGACATGACAACTTACCTTTGGCCTAAGGAGTCTGTCATCCATACTAACCATGAATCTTTGAAGCACTTGAAGGGACAAGGAAAGTTGAACAAAAAACATGCCAAGTGGATCAAATTCATTGAGACCTTTTCCTATATTAACAAATATAAACAAGGTAAGGAAAATGTGGTGGCTAATGCATTATCTTACACTTATTGCAAAATTATTAGGATTTAAAAATATTAAAGATTTACTTATAAAAGATCTTGACTTTAATAATGTGTATGGAGCATGTGAGAAGTTAGCGTTTGAGAAGTTTTATAAGCATAAGGGTTTCTTATTTAGGGAAAATTGTTTATTTGTGCTTATGAGTTCTTTGAGAGAGTTGGTTGTGAGAGAAACTTATAAGGGTGCTTAAGTGGGTCATTTCAGAGTTAGGAAAACCTTAGATGTCTTAATTGAACATTTCTTTTGGCCACACATGAAACATGATGTTAAGAGGGTATGTAAGAAATGCATAACATGCAAATAAGTTAAATCTAGAGTTTTACCTTATGGCTTATATGCCTCTTTACCTATACCTAGCCATCCCTAAGTTGATTTATCTATGGACTTTATATTAGGGTTACTATGATCAAAAAGGGGTAGGGATTATGTATTTGTTGTTGTTGATGGATTTTCAAAGATGACACACATTATCTTATGCCATAAAACTAATGGTATAAGCAATGTGGCTAACTTATTCTTTGGAGAAGTTATATGTTTGCAGACATGTCACAAAGCATTGTTTCAGACTAGGATACAAAGTTCTTAAGCTATTTCTAGAAGACTTTATAGAGTAAGTTGGGTATTAAGTTATTGTTTTCAATTACTTGTCATCCACAAATTAATAGGCAGACTAAGGTGGTTAATCAAACTCTTTTTACTCTGTTGCATACTATTATTTGAGTGAATTTGAAAACATGAGAAAATTGTTTATTGCATGCTGAATTTGGATATAATAAAAAGTAAGGGTTTTCTCCTTCAATTCTTTTGAGAACTAAAGAACTTATCAAGAAGCACCTCTTCTTGTGGCATCCAACTCAACTTATCAATCTCCTTTCCCTTGTTTTCTAGAGTGTGGCGTTCATATCCTTCTTAAATACCCTAGGTTTGTGTTTCTTTGAATATTGGGTTTGGGGTTTATGATATTAAAATCTAATTTAGCTTTCTTGGATATTCTTTGATTCCTTGCGTTCGTTGGGTCTCTAAGCCACATTATTTTGGGGTTTTCCACATTCAAGGGTCCATTAGGGATATGACTAGGGGAAACTTTTATGGATTTCATGTGCAAGATATGATTGGTGTGATCATAATAGCATAAATGCACCAAATTTCATTAGCACTCCAAAGTTAAACATACATGGGTAAAAGTAATATTAAAATGAGTGACCTTTTGAGAAGTTTTTGGGTTGAGTTATGCCTTTTCGCACTTTTTCTTATATTAGAGAGGAAATTTAACCATTTTAGTGGGTACAAAGTTGTGAGAGGGGTTTTTGTGGTGGGTTGGATTCAAGGAGTCCAAAACTCAACAAGTGAACATGATTAGGTGAGAGTAGTTATAAGATGTGACTTTTTAGAAGTCCTTATGTTGCACCTTACTTTTTTGTACTTTCTTGTTGCATTAGGAGGAAAGTCAACCATTTTAGGTGTAGTAAAATAAGGGTTAGGGTTTTTATCATGTCATGGACTTTAGGTCTTAGGAATGGTCTTTTTGGTTATGGGTTCTCAAGGATATAACTAGAGGAAAATCTCACGGATTTCTTATGCATAAGATGATAATTGTGATCATACTAGCATAAGTGCACTGGTTAGAACTTTAAAGTTAAATATGACTGGGGAAGAGTAGCACTAGAATGTGTCACCTCTTGAGAAGTCCTTATGTTGCATAGTTCATTTTCACAATTTTTTTTTTTAAATATTGAGGAGAAAATTCAACCATTTTGGTGGTAGTTAATCTATTGAAGAGGTTTTCACTATATGTTAGACTTTGTAAGTCATAAGAAGGCTTGTTTTGGTGAGGGGATCTCTAGGTATATGGCAAGGAAAAACTCTTATGGATTTCTTATGAAAGTAATGATGTGTGTGCCCATATGCACTAATGTATTGGCTCACTCTTTTGTTTTGTACATCTTTCTTGCATTGGGGAGGAAATTAAAGAGGAGTAAAATCAAGGGAGGAGTTTTTGTAATGTCTTGGTGAGTACATCTCCAGGGATATGGTTAAGGAAAGCTTTTTTGGATTTCTTATGCAAGAGATGATGAGTGTGATCATACCAGCATTATTACCTTAGATCCCATCAAAACTATGAAGTTATATGTGCTTGGATGAGAGTGGTACTAGGATAGGTTGTCCTTGGAATTCATTGCATTGCAGCTTTCCTTTTTGTACTTTTCTTTAACATTGTAGAAGAAATTGGTCATTTACATAAGAGATATTATCTTGGACTTTAATAGTCTTTTTTTGTGGGAAGGCATATTTAAGGATATTAGAGGAGGAAGCTCTCATGGATTTCTTATACAAAAGATGACGAATGCAATCATACCAATATTAATTCACTAAATCCCATAATAACTTTAAAGTTGAATGTGGTTGTCAAAGAATAGCATTATCATTTGTAACTTCTTGGTAAGTCTTTGTGTTGCACCCTTTGTTTTTTTTTAATTTTTTCTTGCGTTGGGGAGGAAATTCAATTATTTGTGCAAAAGTTGATAGTGTTAGTGTATACTCTAGTAGCTAATGTGTTGGTTACTATTATAAATATCATTTAAATACATTCTTTATCTTTATTATTGTTTATATGATAATATGGTCATCAATAAACAATAAAGATAAAGTCCATGTAATGAATATATTTTGTAAAGATAATTATGTTGAAACCATAGTTATGAGATACTTATTATATCAAAGTATTATTCCTAAATATACCTAGTTGATTTACCATTAAGGTGGGATATTGATGGAGTTGTGAGATGAACCTATGCTATTTCTCTTTCCTATAAAGAAAATAGTTGATCTTGTGGACTATAGTATATAGATACTTAAAAAAAATATATGGATGCTTGTTAGATGAACAAGTTTACTGAATTGGCTTGTTATGAAAATTCCCAAATGAAACGTTACTTATATGTCTAAGGAAATTTTCATGTGATGGCTGTGTGAGTGATTGTTAGACTTGAGATCATAAGGTATCTCATATAGTTTTTGATATACTTTGATTTTATCTTTGGGTTTGCTAATCAAGAATTGCTTATAGAGGTGAATGTTGGACATATCATGAATTATATGGAAATAGTTGAGTGATCAATAAAAAATTCATTACTTTAAAGCAATTATGCAAAAATGTTTTGTTTATTTTTAATGAGTATTGATTCAAGAAATCCTTGCATAATGTGGAATGATGATTTATAAACAATTATGATATCATTAAGGACATTAATGATTGTACAAGTGTATAGTAATTAATATAATTGAACAATATAGAGTAGACAATAATTCCATATTTTGTGTCTAGTTGGAATATTAGTATGGCTAAAGTATTGAATCACACCGAGAGATTATGTGTTAAAGGAATTAGCCAAATCACCTTGAGAGTCCTTACATTTGAATGGTTATGATATATGACTATATGTCAATTTTGATTTATAAATATGAATTGATCATTTGGAGAATTAGTGATAAATGAAAGGAGATTAATTTATCTAATCTTTTGGGATTATAATTCATTTTCATTGCTAGCATTTTAAGATCTTAATGAGTTACAAACATAAAGACAATTAAGGAAATATAAAATAAAGATCAAGTTGAACTTGATTAATAAATTTAATAAATGTATAGGGTCAAATGTATGATATTTAAAAATACAAGGATTATAGTAAAATTTATTAGAAATTGATATAAATCTCCTTAATAAGATTGAAGATTTAAAATCCATATAAATACCCTACTATATATGACTAACCACTATTAGAGGTAGGACTCTTGGACAGTAGTGGTTTATTACAACCCACTAATAGGCTTGAAATAGAAAAATAATTGAAGATTACATTGTTAATAATTCTGTTGTCTAGAAGAGATAGTAATTCTATTTAACGTGCAATCGATCAATTCTTAAGAATTAAAATTTTAAATTTTCATTTACGCCATTTATTTTTTTGATAAATAACTTTGTAGTTCCTAACAGTGACATTAAAGCCTTGGTTTGCTTGCTAAATATAATTTAATTGCATGTTAAACTACTATTGATTATCAGTCATTAGTTTAATTGATTTATATGTTGATTTGTTATTATTCCAAATATAAAATTTTCCTTAATTTGATTTTGGTCAACTAAACAAATTGCTAAAACATGTGGCAAGGCCATAAATGCCTTGTTGACCAACATGCAAGATACTTATATTTAATATTATATTTGGAAAGTTAAGAGAAAACTTGCTTACAACTTTCTTATGTTTGTAGCTAAATTAATCTTTCAAATAAAAGTTTAGCATCGCAAGCTAATTCCTTATAAAATTCTAAAATATAATTTAAACATCCTAAAAACCTTTGCAATTGTTGCTTTTCTCTAATTTCATCAAAAATTTAAAGGCAAACTTGATTGCTTGGTCAATATGAATAATAATACCATTTTCAATGAAGTGTCCAAGGAATCTAACCTTGGTTTGGAATAGTTTCATCTTTTTAACCAATATGTTTAATTCATCTTTTTCAATAACCAGGGAAAATAAGTTTAAATGTTAAAATGCTATTTTATTGTGTTAAAGAATACTAACACATAGTCAATATAAACAATAGTAAATGTTGTATAAGTATTACATATTTCATTCATAATCTTTTGAAATTCAAAGTGTATTTTTTAACCAAAAAAGCATTACATTCCATTTATAATGTCTAAATAATATAATAAACACTATTTTGAATTTATTTTTTTGTGAATCTTGATCTGCTAATAACTAAAATTAATATAAAATTTTAAAAATATTTGGACTTTGTAAAGTTTATTAAGCAAATCTTTCTTATTAGGTATAAGATACCTAATCCATTTAAGGTTTTATTTAAAAACTTATAATTAATAACTAATCTTGGAATCCCTTATTTTACTTTTTCATCATTTTTAATATAAAATGCTAGGTAACTCCAAGGGCTTTTAATTTTTCTAATAAGTTTTTTTTAAGAGATCATTTATTTCTTTTTTATAGATCTTTAAATGCCTTGGCCTTATGGCTATGGGTCAGGCCATAGTAGGAAATTGACTTTCATTAAAAGTCACTTCATATGACAGTTCTACCACATGTTTTTTTCTATTCCAAAAGGTAATAGGAATCTCTACACAGATTAATGTTTCTAGCCTTTTTTGTACTTCTTGTATCTTAACTTAAATAATGAGACTATTAATTTTCTCTTGTAGGTGTTTTTTTTTTACTTCATCCTAAAGAGATTGAATAAATTTCTCTTTTCTTCTTATTGTCTTTTGAAGTAAATCTTTCTTCTTATATTGAGGAGTAGATATAATGTTAAAACTAATAAGTTTTCTATCTATTTCTAAGAAAGTCCCTTTATCATTAATCTCTTTATAGGATACAACATATGTAAGAAAAGATTTTCCAAAATAACATCTTATTTTAAGTTTTTAACTAATACGAATGAAATTTCAATACAAATTCTTTCATTACATATAATAGCTTGAAATACTTTATATTTAATAACAAGCTTGCATTTGTTGGCAATGTTTAACATTTCTGTTGTTTTTAAAAAGTATTTTGATGAAATTATTCATTTATTAATACAATTTATAATAGTGTATGAATATATTAAGGCTATTATAGAAAAGATATATTCTTTATTGATTGATACAGTAACCTGAATATGCCATTTATGGTAATAACCCTATCAATTAGGTTGATGTATTAGAGGGTGCTTAATTCTTCCTTTAATGAAGTCCTTTTCTATCATAGATTTTAGAACTAATACTATATCTTTTAATCCTTTTTTTTTTAGTTTTTAATTTTAGTTTTAAGCTCTTTAATAAAAGGTTTTATTACTGTTTTTCTAGTTTTTGAACTAGAATGATTATTTCTAACTCTCTGAATAACAATTTTTAAATTGTAATCTTCCATTAATTCTTTAAGCCTAGTCTCATTTAGAGATAGAGAGATAGATGAAGATATTTTTCTAATTATTTACTTTTTTCATTTGGATCTATAATCTTATCAATAAGATCCAATATCAATTTATCTTTTTTTGTAAGGACTAATAAGTTATTACTTTTACATAAAGGTTAATAATAATTGCATCAATTATCACAACTATAATTAGATTTTCCTTCAAAGGTAGTCTCTTTCTTAAGTAGGTTTACCTTTAATTTTGATTCCTCATATTCATCTTTTGATAAGAGGATATGTATTAATGACCTTTTAAAGTCTTCATCTATTAATAATTCTTGAATTTTCTATTTCATTTTATATTTATTCAAATAATACCTTATTTTTTGGCATTTATAACAAACAATCATTTTCTCTTTCTTTTTTT
>CM034046.1:8355876-8370763 GCA_019804595.1 Bruguiera parviflora
TAGAATAGGCCTTTTTTTTTCTTTTGATTTTCCTTTTTCATAAAAAGGATATCTTTTGAGGTATGTGTTTATAACCCATTTTCTTAAAATTTTTAAGATATCTTATAGGTGGATAACCCATTTGTTCACAAAAGTCTCCTAAAACTTTTTTGCCTTGAGTTTTTTCATTCTACAATTGCCTATGTAGTTCTATTTCATTACAAATTTTAACTTCTTTAGCTATTACTTTAGTAGCTAATTCTCTATATGTGTAAAAAGAGTAATCAATAATTCTATTGTGATAGGATTTTGACTTATTTTTTACTCTTTCAGAAAATAAGGTAGGTAATCCAAATAAAACCTTCTCTTTTCAAAAAATACTTTGGATGTCTAGGCTTTATCACTAAAGTTAACTCTTACTAATCTTGAGGAGATATTAAAGATTTTAATGGAGTCTATATCAAAAGAGAGGTTATTAGAAATGATATCTAATTTGCTTTAACCAAATGAAGACACTCAATTTAACTAAGTTAAAAGTACCTTAATGATGATATTATGCAAGATTCCTAGTACCTATATGAATTGTGAAGAGAAGAAGGAAAAAACCACTTTTAGAGGACAAGATGAAATGGGCTAGTTTTAATAAAACTACTTTAACACAAGTAGAGGATAGTGGAAAATAATGGAGCATTCCATTTAAAAAGTAGATTCCTCCCATAATGGTTATCACCTTTTTCCATGTATAAATAGACCTCCCACAGGCTAAAGGAGGCAGAGTCCAATTTGCTTCTCTCTCCCTCTTTTGTAATATCTCTCCTCCTCCTCCTCCTCCTCCCTTTGTAACAAAAACTTGTAATGATGTTTAGTGTTTAATGAAAACTTTATTTCTGTAAGTATTCATTTCTTACCTTTATTATCTTCTTTTCATTAATGTGTTTCTTAAACATATAGCTATAAGGCTTCACTATCAAACCATCTTAGTTTTTACATTCCATATTATAATAAAAGGGTTAAGAGTGTTGAACTCCATGCCATTTGGATTTTAAGGTTTAGTAGTATTCATATAATAGGTCCATGTCTTCAAAGGTCTTGCAATCCTTCATGCTCTAGATCATATTCATCATCAATAGTCTTTAAATCTTTGAAATTAAGGTCACTTTTTGAGATATTTGGATAATAGCTTCTAGTTTTTTAAAGATGATTAAAAATTATAGTCAAGATAATGTTTTACTCCTAATAGTGAGCTTATAAGTTAGAAGTGTTTTAAACTTTAGATCATTGTCATACTTGAGTATGTTTTTGCATATAATGAAAACAAGTAAATAATCTTGGGCCCATAAATTCCTTATTGAACATAATGAGATTCCATGCATTGTTGAGCTAATAATTAAGTAGTGTAACAACAATGGATCTATTGTATAAGGAAACTAGGTCTTATAAATGAGATAATTAAGTGCTTGAATGATTCCTTCTCATCATAGGAATGATGGAGTGGAATGATTTAAATATAAAGTGAATACCTACTTAAAAAGATTTGTGAAATCCTAGTACTAAGCTTTTGTTCAAATAAGAACATGGTTGCCATATTAAAGGACATTTTATATGATATGAAGGGGGGGATATAGT
Organism: Bruguiera parviflora; assembly: GCA_019804595.1. Lineage (NCBI taxonomy): Eukaryota > Viridiplantae > Streptophyta > Magnoliopsida > Malpighiales > Rhizophoraceae > Bruguiera > Bruguiera parviflora. The sequence goes on from CM034046.1 coordinate 8,357,482, forward strand.
ATAAGTGGGAGATTGTTAGTGTATGCCTAAGTAGTCAAAGAGTTACTTACTACTTTGATTACATATTTGATATTTCTTACATATTAAGTATCTTATTCTAAGCAAGGTTGCAACACAAACATCCTATTAGGAGAAATTAATGCACTCTATCCCCCATATGCTTGATACATAAGTTTACTTAATGAGGAGAGCTAAGAGTGCCCAAGGCATCACATCCAGAGCAAGGTGACCAAATAGGCCTTTATTAAGAGAACCTTAGAAACCTAATGCTAAGCATGATAGTCATATGGGTCACTTATTTGACGAGAACCACAAGGGCTTAACATTCCTTGTTTTGAGCAAGGTGGCCAAAGAAGCCCCTTATAGTGTAACTAAAGACAATTCATCTTGATTAAGGTTACAACAAAGGTCTCTCACATGAGGAGAGCTAAGAGGACCTAAGGCACCACATCCCAAAGGAGGATGTAATATAGGCCTCCTACCAATAAAACCTAAGGCACTACATTGTGAGTGTGGTTACCACATAAGCTTGCTAACCAAGAGATTTTAAGCCTTCTTGCCCTAATTGTGATCATCATACATCATGAGGAGAGCTAGCATAACTTAAGGTATCTTGTGTTGGTTGAGGTTGCCATATAAGCTTAATGCCAAAAGAATATAAACTACCTCATTATGAGCATAGTTATTACATAGGTGCATAAGGAGAGCTAGGTGGTCTTAAGACAACTCATCCATAGGCCTTCTAAGCCTTCTTGTTTAGATTGTGATCATCACACTTTATGAGGAGAAATAAGAGGGCCTAAGGCATCACATCTTGGCTGAGGCCACCATATAGGCTTACTACCATGAAAACCTATGCTACCTTGTCATGAGCAAGGTCACCACATAAGTGCTTGATGAGAGCCAAGCAGTTCTAAGGCACCTTATCTTTACCAATTTTGCCACAAAAGGCTTGGTAAGAGAACATAAGGTACCTTGTCTTGAGTGTGGTTACTATCTAAGTCGTCCACTCTAAGAGAGCCAAGAGTATGTAAGGGATCTTGTCTCTAGCAAGGTTAACTCATAGGCTTCTAGCAAGAGAAGCTAATGCATCCCATCTTAATGCATTCAACACATAAGTGTCTTACACAGGGAATGGCAAATGGGCTTAAGGCATTTCATCCTAAGCAAAGTTGCATCACAGGCACCCTTGCTTGGAGAAAAAAAGGCACTCCTTACTAAGTGTGATCACCTTATTAGTCTCACATACAAAGAGAGCTAGAAAGCAAAGGGCACTTATCTAAGCAAGGTCAGGCCACTTGCTAGGGGAACCTAAGGTACTCCATCCTTAGTGCCATCATTAATCTTGTCTCTTACATGAGGAGAGTTAAAAAAGCATAAGGCATCTCATCTTGAATGGAGTCATAACATAAGTCCATGATAAGGAGAACCTAATATACCATATCTTAAGTATGTTCACAACATAGTTTTCCTGTATAATAAAAGTCATCAAGGCCTAATGCATCTCATCTAATTGAGTTTGCTAGATATGCCTCTTGCTAGTAGAAATTAAGGCACCCTTTCCTAAGTGTAATTGCCACATAGGTAATAGCCTTAACGCACCTTATCCCAAGTGAGGTTTCTATAGAGGTGCCTTGCTAGAAGAAGATGATGAAACTTATCTTAGGTTTAATTACCACAAAAGATGTAAGAGCAAGGAGGGCTTAAGGAATCTTAATAGAGCAAGGTTGCCATACAAACCTCCTACTAGCAAAACTTAAGGCAACCCATCTTAAACATGATTGTCAAAAAGTTGTTTTGCATGAGTTGAGCTATAAGCACCTAAGGTATTGCATCAAGAGAATAGTCACTATATGGACCCTTGCTAGGGGAATTTAAGGCACCCCATATTGAGCATTATTGCAATACATGAGAAGAGCTAGGATGGCTTAAGTTATCTCATCTTGAGTGAGGTTGCCATATATGTATCCTTCTATGAGAACGTAAGATACCTTATCCTAAGTATAGTTGCCAAATATGGCTTCTTTAGGAGAATCCAAGGCACCTTATTCTAAAATTAGTTACTTTATAGGTTTCTTACATGAAAAGAGCCAAAAGGGCTTATGAAACCTTAACCTTCACAAGGTTTTCCATTAAAGCCCCATATTAGGAGAACCTAAGGCATCTTATATTGAGCAAAGTCACCACACTGGTCTCTTGGTTAATAAGGGCTTAAAGGGCAAAAAGGGCCTAAGGAATCTCATCTTGAGCAAGATTTCCGCACAAGCTTTCTTAGAGAACTTGACACAACTCATCTTGAGCATGGTTGTAACCTAGGTCTCTTACACAGGGAGAGTAAAGAGGTTTTAAGGCACCTTGGCTTTAGAAAGGTCGCCACATCCACCCTTTGCTTAGAGAAACTAAGGCGTTTTGCCATGGGCACAATTGTCATATATGTTTGCCTAACAAGAGAACCTCATATAAAGGCTCTTTATCTTGAGTAAGTTTAGCATATGGGCCTTTATCTAAGAGAACTTATGGTGCCTCCTTGTAAGCTTGGTGGTCATATGTGTGCCAAGCATGAGTTGAGAGAAAATTATCAAAGGCACCTTATCCTAAGAGAGGATACCATAGAGGCCCTTGGTATGAAAACTTAAGACATCTCATCTTAAGCATAGTTTCCACACAAGTCTCGTACATAAAGATAACTTAGAGGGGAAAGGCATGCTATTGTGAGCAAGGTTGTCATACAGGCCCTTGCCATAGAATCTAAGGAACCCTGTCTTAAGCATCATCACACACAGGTCTCTTACATTAAGAAAGTATGGATTGCTTAAAGCACTTTGTCCCCATTAAGATCATGACACTTTTCATCTTGTCTTTTATGTAACCACCACACTTGTCTCTTGGACCAAAAGATCTAAGAGCATCTAAGGCACCCCATCTAAACTTGGTCATCATATAGGTGTCCTATATAAGGAGAGCTTTGATGGTTGAAAGCACCTTGTCTTGAGAAAGGATGCTACATAGGTATCCTGCCATTATAATCCCAGCATAATCGCCACACAAATCTCTTACATATTTATAATTGGGATGGTGTTGAGTATCTTATCATAAGCAAGGTCACTAAATAGGCCCCTACCAAAGAACCTAAGCACTTGCTCTTGAGTATGGTTATCAAAAATGTCTCTTGTAAGAGCATAGCCAAAGGGGCCTAAGGTGCCTTATCCTAAGCAAGGTTGCAACATAGGCCTCATGCCAAAAGAATCCAAGGCACCCTATCCTTAGTGCAGTTGCCATACAAATCTCTTACATAAGGAGAGCCATAAGTGCCTTAGGCATCTTGCTTTGAGTGAGGTCATAACACATGCCACTTATTATAAGAAACTAGGGCACTTTGTTTTAAGTGAAGTTGCCATATAAGTTGTCTACATGAGTGAAGCCATGAGAGCCTAAGGCATTACATCTAAAGCAAGGTTGCTAAATAATCCATTATAAGAAAAAAAAAATTAAAGAATTGCATCCTAAGCATAGTAATGACAAAAGTCTTCTTTATAAGGCAAGCCATAAGGCACCTTTTTTGATGCGGTCACCATATAGGTCTTATGAATAAGGAAAGCCAAGAAGGCCTAAGGCACCTCATCCTAAGGGAGTCCACCATATAGTCCCATTATAGGTTGAACTTAAGGCACTATATCCCAAGCATGGCCACCATGTAGGTGTCTTACACAATTAGAGCTTTAAAGGCCTAAAACATCTTATCCCTAGTAAGGATGTCACATAAGACCCCTAGTAAGAGAATCTAAGGTAGTCTAATTTAGATTGTTACTGTGATATAGGCCTCATGCATGGGGAGTGCCATGAGGGTATAAGCCATTTTGTCCCATGCTAGAAAAACCCAAGGCATCTTTGTCAAAGCATAGTCACAACACAGAGGAGAGCTGAGAGGACTTATGGCATCTTATCTTGAATGAGGTTGTAACATAAACCCCCTACTAGGAGAAATTAAGACACTCTATCTTGAGTATAATCTTGACACTTGTCTCCCATATTAGAAGAGCTTAAAAGTCTTAAGGAATATCATCTCAAGTGAGGTCACCACAAAAGCCCTTTACTAAAAGTACTAAGGGCACATATTCTTGAGAACCATTACCACATTGGTCATTTGCATGAGGAGAAACTAAGGTACTCTATCCTAAGTGTTGTTGCCACATTGGATTTATGGATAAGGAGAACTAGGAGGCCTTAAGGCATCTTGTTAAGAGTAAAGTTGCCATACAAGTGTCTTGGCTAAAGAACCTAAAGCATACTATCTTGAGCACATTCACCATATAAGTCTCCTTTACAAGGGTAACTAAAAGGGCATGAAGTATACCTTTTTAAGCAAGGTTGCCATAAAAACCTATTACAAAGAAAGGCTAGGGTACCCTATCTTGAGAATAGTTGCCACATTACTGCTCGAAGAGCATTAGAAGGGCTTTACACACCTCATTCAAAGTGTGATCACAACAAAGATCCTTTGCTAGAAGAAACAAAGGCACTTAATCCTATGTATAGTTGCCACAAAAGTCTCCTACACAATAAGAGCCAAGAAAGCCTAAGGCATCATGTCTTGAGTGAGGTCACCATATATGCCCTTGCTAAAAGTTTGCAATGTAGACCCTCACCAACAAAACATATGGCACTCCCTTTTGAGTAGGTCAACTCATGAGTCTCTTAAACAAGGAGAACTAAGAGGTGCTAAGGCACCTTATCTTGAGAGAGGTCATTGTACAAGTTTGCTAGTTGAGGTATCAAAGGTACCTTATCTTAAGCATGGTTGTCATACAAGAGAACTAAGTGAGCATATGACATCTTGTCCCAAGCAAGGTCACTACATGGGCTTGTTGCTAAGAGAGCATAAGATACCTATTCCTATAGGTAGTCACCATACAAGAGTCTTGCACAAGAAGAGCCAAGAGGGCCTTAGGCATCTTATGCCAAGCGATGTCACAATACAATCCCTATGTTAAGTGAAACAAAGGCACTTTATCCTAAGTGCACTCACCAAAAAGGTCTCTTACAAAAGTAGAGTTTAGAGGGCCTAAGCATCATGCTTAAAGTGAGGTTGCCATAAAGGACCCTTACTAAGAGAGTCAAAGGTTTCCTATCTTAAGCATAATCACCACTAAGGATTCTTACAAAAGGAGATGTAGGAGGGTATAAGGCAACTTGTCCTTAGTAAATTTAGAAAACATGCCCTATGACAAGAGAACTTAAGGTGTCCTATCATGAGCTCAAGTACCAAATAAGTGTCTTGCACAATAGGAGTTAGGAGGGTGTAAGGCACCTTGTCTTGAAAAAGGTCATGACATATGACACAAGCCTTATGCTAAGAGAACTTAAGGTATCCTATCATGAGCTTACTTGCCATATAGGTTTGTTGGATGATAAAAGCTGAGATGGCTTAAGCCACCTTATCCTAAGCAAGGTTGCTACACTAAACCCTTAGTAGGAGAACTAAAGACAACACAACCTAAATGTTGTCACACTATAAGTCTCTTATGGGAGAAAAGTTAGCATGGTGTATAACATCTCACCCTAAGTAAGATTAGCACATATACCCTTTATTAGGAAAAGGTAAGGTATCCCTTCCTAAGTAGAGTCACCACATAGGTCTTTTTAACTAGTAAAGCTAGAGGTGCCTAAGGCACCTTATCTTAAGTGATGTTGCCACACAAGCCACTTGATTAGAAAGCTTAAGAGACCCCTTCTAAAGGGCAATCACCACAAGTCTCCTACATAAAGAGAGCTAAGGGGGCATATGGCATGTTGTCTTGAGTTAGGTCCCTATATAGGCCCCTTTTAATAGGAGAAACCAAGGCACTTAGTCCTAAGCACAATTGATACACTTGTCTTTTACATTAGGTCAGCCAAGAGTACTTAAGTTATCTCCTCTGAAGCAAGCCACCACATTGGCTTCTTGTAAAGAGAAACTAAGGCATCCCTTCCTAAGCATGATTGCCCTATATATTTATTGCACAATAAGAGTAAGGAGGGTCTATGCATCTTGGCCTAAGTGAGTTTACTAAATAGGTCTCCTTCAAAAAGAACTTAAGGCTTCTTATCCAAAGCATTATTGCCACTTAAGTTTACTATATAAAGGGATTAAAGAGTGATATGAACTCCGTTTATATGTAAATCGAACCCAACACTAATGTTGGTATAGGATTGTTCTAACAAAGGTTAAAGGATTTGGAGTTCTAACCCAATGATTATAAACAACCAAGAACTAGAACTATAAGATTCAGATACCACTCCTAACAACAATAACAACGTTGAAGAAGATAGGTCTAGTGAACCAACACATGCAAATATGAAAGTTCAAAATTAGTTCTCAAAGAACCAGAGAAAATAGCTCATACACTCATGAAAACAGGTCTGCCCCCTCCAGCCACCCTTTTTGCCCTTTTTATATGCTAACTCCCAGAAACTCTAACTAATAGGCTGGGCTTGATAAGGAAATTTGTTTAACCCATTAAATAATAATAAAAACCTATGGAAATAACCCACTTAAAGGCCTAATTATAGGCTTTCAAATCCAACTTCCTTCCCAAGGCCATGGTTTGCAAATTCCTCCACAGATGACACATTTGCAAGCCCTGATGAAGACTTCATCCTCCTTAACTTGTACTTGGCAACTTCCTGATAGTAAATGTTGCACAACAAGTTGTTGAAAGTTTCCTTTATTTTCTTTGACCTTGCCCTTGTCATTGGTCCTCCGAGGTTTTGCAAAGCATTAACTCCCTTGTTGATTTGAGTTGGTACAATATGGTTTCCATAATTCCCGCTCTTCTCAAAATGATATGTCCTCAAATCAGCACCTACATCATCAAAGAGAAAAGGAGAAGTGTCAATAACATTAAATGTTGCACTCATATTATACTCATTTGGCAAGTCAAGTTTATATGCATTATCGTTGACTCTTGCCACTATTTGAAAAAGACCATCTCCCCTTGGTTGTAACTTTGATTTCCTTTGCCTAGGAAATTTATTCTTCCACAAATGTACCCAAACCCAAACACCAGGTTCAAAAGTGATATGCCTGTGACCTTTGTTGACTTGTGTTTCATATTGTTTAGTTCTTCTCTCAATGTTAAGCCTAACTTTCTCATGAAGTTGCCTAACCACTTCCGCCTTCTTTTTCCCATCTAAATTAACCCTATCCTGTATAGGCAAGGTACTAAATTCAAAGGCAATAACGGATTAAAACCATAAACAAGCTCTAAAGGAGAATAACCTGTAGCACTATGAACAACACGATTATAGGCAAACTCCACAAAAGGCAAACATTCTTCCCAGGTTCTAGAGTTCTTACCAATAATGACACGCAACAATGTACCAAGAGTTCGATTTACTACCTCAGTTTGTCCATTAGTTTGTGGATGGTAAGTTGTAGAAAACAACAACTTTGTTCCAAGCTTACCTTATAATGTTTTTCAAAAATGGCTCAAAAATTTTGCATCACGGTCTGACACAATACTCTTTAGCACTCCGTGTAGGCGAACAATCTCTCTAAAAAATAAGTCGGCAATTTTTATGGCATCATCCATTTTGGTGCAAGTAATGAAATGTGCCATTTTTGAGAACCTGTCAACTATAACAAGAATACAATCTCGGCCCTTCTTAGACCTAGGTAACCCAAGAATAAAATCCATAGAAATGTTGGTCCAAGGTTCACATGTAGCTTTCTATGGAACTTACCGAAGGTAGCCTTCTCACATGTAGCATATATGTTACTAAAGTTAGCATCATTAGCATACAATTCAATAATGTACATAAACCCCAGCAACTTAACATTCAAAGTGCTAATCAATGTGTACCTATGCGATAAAGTGTTAGCAACAACATTTTGCTTACCTGATTTGTATTGAATTACGTAAGGAAAAGTTTCAATAAATTCAACCCATTTTGCATGTCTCCTATTCAACTTACCTTGCCCCTTTAAGTACTTTAAAGACTCACAATCAATATGAATTACAAATTCCTTAGGCCAAAGTTAATGCTGCCACGTTTCTAAAGTCTTAACAAGTGCATACATTTCTTTATCCTAAGTTGGATAATTCATTGTTGCCCCACTCAACTTCTCACTAAAGAATGCAATAGGTTATTTCTCTTGCATAAGAACCCCCTTAATCCCAATGCCTGATGCATCACATTTAATTTCAAAGATCTCAAAAAAATCAGGCAAAGTAAGAAGTGGTGCATTACATAACTTAGACTTAAGTAAATCAAAGGCATCTTGTTGTTCTTTACTCCACTTAAAACCCACACTCTTTTTGACCACCTCAATCAATGGTGCAGCTATGGTACTAAAATCCTTGATGAATCTCTTATAAAAACTAGCCAAACCATGGAAACTCCTCACATCACTCACACTCTTAGGTGTAGGCCATTCTTGAATTGCCTTAATCTTCTCTTTATCAACCTCTATGCCATGAGCAGACAAATCATAATCCAAAAAAATGACAAGATCCTTGCAAAAGTTGCATTTCTTCAAATTGGCATACAATTTCACTTTCCTCAAAACATCAAGTATACAATGCAAATGTTTAACATGCTTTTCCAAATTCCTACTGTATACTAATATGTCATCAAAATAAGCCACAACAAACTTTCCTAAGAAAGGTCTCAAAATATGATTCATTAATCTCATAAAAGTACTGATACGAACTCTGTTTATATGTAAATGGAACCCAACACCAATATTGGTATAGGATCGTTCTAACAAAGGTTAAGGGATTTGGAGTTCTGACCCGATGATTATAAACAACCAAGAACCAGAACTATAAGATTCAGACGCCACTCCTAGCAACAACAATGTTGAAGAAGATAAATCTAGTGAACCAACACACCCAAGTATGAAAGTTCAGAATTAGTTCTCAAAGAACCAGAGAAAATAGCTCATACACTCATGAAAACGGGTCTGCTTCTCCTAGCCACCCTTTTTGCCCTTTTTATATGCTAACTCCCAGAAACCCTAACTAATAAGTTGGTCTTAATAAGGGAATTCATCCAACCCACTAAATAAGCTGGGCTTAATAAGGAATTTCGTCTAACCCACTAAATAAGCAGGGCTTAATAAGGAATTTCGTCAAGCCCACTAAATAATAATAAAAACACATGAAAATAACTTACTTAAAGGCCCAATCATGGGCTCTCAAATCCAACTTCCTTCCCAAGGCCAAGGTTCGTAAATTCCTCCACAAATGACACATTCGTAAGCCTTGGTGAAGACTCTATCCTCCTTAACTCGTACTTAGCAACTTCCTGATAGTAAATGTCGCACAATGGGTTGTTGAGAGCTTCCTTTATTTTCTTTGACCTTGCCTTTGTCATTGGCCCTCCAAGGTTTTGCAAAGTATCTACTCCCTTGTCGATTTGAGTTGGTATAATATAGTTTCCATCATTCCCGCTCTCCTTAAAATGATTTGTCCTTAAATCAGCATCTATATCATCAAAGAGAAAAGGAGAAAGGTCTGAAACATTAAATGTTGCACTCACACTATACTCACCTGGCAAGTCAAGTTTATATGCATTATTGTTGACTCTTGCCACCATTTGAAAAGGACCATCTCCTCTTGGTTGCAACTTTGATTTCCTTTGCTTAGGAAATCTATCCTTCCGCAAATGTACCCAAACCCAATCACCAGGTTCAAAAGTGATATGCTTGCGACCTTTGTTGGCTTGTGTTTCATATTGTTTGGTTCTTCTCTCAATGTTAAGCCTAACTTTCTTATGAAGTTGCCTAACCACTTCCACCCTCTCTTTCCCATCTAAATTAACCCTGTCCTGTATAGGCAATGGTACTAAATCCAAAGGTGACAATGGATTAAAACCATAAACAAGATTGAAAGGAGAATAACCTGTAGCACTATGAACAACACGATTATAGGCAAACTCCACAAAAGGCAAATATTCTTCCTAGGTTCTAGAGTTCCTATCAATAATGGCATGTTGTTGGTACCAAGAGTGGGGCAACATTGAATTATCCAACTTATGATAAAGAAACAATATACCAAGAGTTCGATTTACTACCTCAGTTTGTCCATCAGTTTGTGGATGGCAAGTTGTAGAAAACAACAACTTTGTTCCAAGCTTACCCCACAATGTTTTCCAAAAATGGCTCAAAAATTTTGCATCACAGTTTGACACAATACTCTTCGGTAGTCCATATAGGTGAACAGTCTCTTTAAAGAATAAGTTTGCAATGTGTGTGGCATCATCCATTTTGGTGCAAGCAATAAAATGCGCCATCTTTGAGAACCTGTCAACTACAATAAGAATACAATCTCGGCCCTTCTTGGACCTAGGTAACCCAAGAATAAAATCCATAGAAATGTTGGTCCAAGGTTCACAGGGAATTTCTAAGGGCATATACTTACCATGGGGAAAAACTCTAGACTTAGCTTGTCTACAAGTAATACACTTAGCACAGGCCCTTTCAACATACCTTTTCATATGTGGCCAAAAAAAAGGTTCATTTAAAACATCAAAAGTCTTTCGAATGCCAAAGTGTCCCATTAAACCACCCCCATGAGCTTCTCTTACAAGTAATGCTCTCAAAGATCCCTGTGGAATGCAAAGTTTATTTACTCGAAACAAATACCCCTCATGTCTATAGAACTTACCAAATGCAGCTTTCTCACATGCAACATATACGTTACTAAAGTTAGCATCATTAGCATACAATTCAATAATGTGCTCAAACCCCAGCAACTTAACACTCAAAGTGCTAATCAGTGTGTTCCTATGTGACAAAGCATCAGTAACAACATTTTCCTTACCTGATTTGTATTGAATTACATAAGGAAAAGTTTCGATAAATTCAACCCATTTTGCATGTCTCCTATTCAACTTACCTTGCCCCTTTAAGTATTTTAAAGACTCATGATCAGTGTGAATTACGAACTCCTTAGGACAAAGATAATGCTGCCACGTTTCTAAAGTCTTAACAAGTGCATACATTTCTTTATCATAAGTTGGATAATTCAATGTTGCCCCACTCAACTTCTCACTAAAGAATGCAATAGGTCATTTCTCTTGCATGAGAACTCCCCCAATCCCAATGCCTGATGCATCACATTCAATTTCAAAGATCTTAGAAAAATGAAGCAAAGCAAGAAGTGGTGCGTTACACAACATAAACTTAAGTAAATCAAAGGCATCTTGTTGTTCTTTACTCTATTTGAAACCCCACTCTTTTTGACCACCTCAATCAATGGTGCAGCTATGGTACTAAAATCCTTAATGAACCTCTTATAAAAGCTAGCCAAACCATGGAAACTCCTCACATCACTCACACTCTTAGGTGTAGGCCATTCTTGAATTGCCTTAATCTTCTCTTTATCAACCTTTATGCCATGAGCAGACACAACATAACCCAAAAAAATGACATGATCTGTGCAAAAGTCGCATTTCTTCATATTGGCACACATTTTCTCGTTCCTCAAAACATCAAGCACACAATGCAAACGTTCAACATGCTCTTCCAAATTCCTACTGTATACTAATATGTCATCAAAATAAGCCACAACAAACTTTCCTAAGAAAGGCCTCAAAATATGATTCATTAATCTCATAAAAGTACTAGGTGCATTAGTCAATCCAAATGGCATAACTAACCATTCATACAAACCATGCTTGGTTTTGAATGCAGTTTTCCATTCATCTCCTTCCCTCATCCTAATTTGATGATATCCACTCTTGTACTCAGCATTCTCAAATGCATTTATCTTCTTTTTCCCTCCTGCATTTTCTTTTCTCTCAACTCTCTCTATCTTTTCGCTCCTCCTCTTTTGCTCACTTTCATAAAGTCTCACTTTGGTCTTCATACACCTGTTTTGGAGTTAATGGTGCCAGTGTAAATGGTCTTCCATCCATGGTGAATGAATAGCGGTTCTTGTAACCATCATGCAAAACTTTTCTATCATATTGCCAAGGACAGCCCAATAACAAATGTCCGATCTGCATTGGTACAACATCACAAGACAATTCGTCCTTATATCTACCAATGGAAAATGGAACCACAACTTGTTTAGTCACTGTTACCACTCCACTGTCATTCAACCATTGCAAATTATATGGCCTAGAATGTTTGGTTGTAGGCAAGTTCAATTTTTCCACCAATTCTGTACCTCCTACATTAGTGCAACTACCACCATCGATTATCAAGCAACAGAGTCTATCTTGAACTAAACATTGAGTATGGAAAATATTTTTCCGCTGAATCTCAGCATCATTCTCCTCCTTAACCTGCGCACTTATGGCTCTCCTTGCTACTAAAAGCCTTCCACCATGCTTCGGATACTCTATCCCTTCATCAACATCACTAGCGTCCTCTAATGGCAGCATTCAGTCTTCATCACCAGCTTCACTGCCAGACACATAGTCACCATTCTCCTTAAGGTACATGGTTCTCTTGTTAGGACATTGTGAAGCCACAGGACCTCTACCCAGACATCTAAAGCATTTGATGTCTCTAGTTTTTCCTTGGGTGCCCTTAAGTTTTTCTTCAAATTTGCCCCTTTCCATGCTACCCCCACTAGTCTTGGGTCTATGTGAATTGCTTTTTTGCTTAGAAGTCATCTTCTCTTCCTTCTTCCCCCAGTTCAACTTCCAAAAAGATGAACCTAAGTTCTGCTTATGACCAGAAGTGCTCCTCCCCTTAAGCTGCCTCTCAACATTCATGGCAATGTGTACCATGTCTTTAAGCTCTACATAGTGTTGCAGCTCTACCATATCAGCTATACTCCTATTCAACCCATAGAGGAACCTAGCCATGGTTGCCTCCCTATCCTCCATTACATTTGCCCTAACCATAGCAATTTCCATCTCCTTATGGTACTCTTCCACACTCTTGGAACCTTGCGTAAGGCTCTGCAGCTTGTTATACAAATCCCTATAATAAGAGCTGGGAACAAATCTCCTTCTCATGATGGTCTTCAACTCATTCCAAGTTTCTATAGCCCTCTCAAAATTACTTCTCCTAGTGGTAACTTGCTGGTCCCACCATACTACAACATAATCAGTGAATTCTATCACAGCTAACTTCACCTTCTTCTCCTCAGAGAAGTTGTGGCACTCATATATTAATTCTACCCTTCGTTCCCAATCTAAATAGACATCAAGGTCAGCTTTCCCATAGAAAGAAGGTATTTTCATTTTAATACTACTAAGATTTTTGTCTACTCCTTCCTCCCCTCTATTTCTGTTATCCCAACCTCCATTGTACCTATCATAAACATTTCCATTGCCTCTTGTT
>CM034046.1:8370863-8400742 GCA_019804595.1 Bruguiera parviflora
ACTCCTTCCTCCCCTCTATTTCTGTTATCCCAACCTCCATTGTACCTATCATAAACATTTCCATTGCCTCTTGCTCCTCTACCATTCCTATTACCACGTCCTCCTCTAAAACCACCTCTGAAGTTTCTACTAACATTGTCACCGTCATCATAATAATCATCACCATCTTCACCAAGGTCATGTTCAAATTGCTCCTTCATGACCCTCCCAGCTGGCCTTTTAGGATTAACACTTGATTCTCCTTCTATTTGATCCATCCTATCTCTAACTTCCCAAAGCACTTGGTCAATCCTATCAAACTTATGTTCTAAGGATTTCATAAGCAATTTGAAATCTGGAACAACTACTTCCTCCTCTCCATGTGGGAAACTGCCTTCTTTATCGTTAGACATCATACATGCAAGATTGTTAGTAAATAAAGAATATGCCTCACAAAACTCACTCCCTTGCATGTTTGCTCTCCACTCAACTACAGTAGTCCTTAACTCTTGTCTTTCACACAATAAATTGCAAAACTCTAAGAGCTATTTCAGTAGTCCCAAGCAAACTAAATTCAAAACAAACAAAACTTGAATATATCAATCCTAGACCTACCTCTTCAAAGAAGTGACATGACTAAGAAGATGGGCAATAAAGCAAACCAAATGACAAGAAATTCAATGATATGAGCAGTCTAATTGGACAACAACCAATTATCAAATATAATTGAGTAAATGACCAATTGAGCAATGAACCCTTTTTTTTTTTGGTTAAGTAATGGGTATTTCCGTGGAAGGAACAAATATCAGAAAAGAAACCCATGAAATACACGATTTTGTTTTTGTTTCTTTTTTTTTGCATTTTTCTTTTTTTCTCTTTTTGATTATTCAACCAACATCAAAGAATAGACGAAAGATATGATAACAAACAATATAACTAACTTGAGTTAGAGCCAAGGCTCTGATACCAAATGATACGAACTTCATTTATATTTAAACGGAACCTAACACTAATGTTGGTATAGGATTGTTCTAACAAAGGTTAAGGGATTTGGAGTTCTGACCCAATGATTATAAACAACCAAGAACCAGAACTATAAGATTCAGACGCCACTCCTAGTAACAACAACATTGAAGAAGATAAGTCTAGTGAACCAACACAACTAAGTATGAAAGTTCAGAATTAGTTCTCGAAGAACCAGAGAAAATAGCTCATACACTCATGAAAACGGGTCTGCCTCTCCCAGCCACCCTTTTTGCCCTTTTTATATGCTAACTCCCAGAAACCCTAACTAATAAGCTGGTCTTAATAAGGGAATTCGTCCAACCCACTAAATAAGCTGGGCTCAATAAGGAATTTCGTGTAACCCACTAAATAAGCTGGGCTTAATAAGGAATTTCGTCAAGCCTACTAAATAATAATAAAAACACATGAAAATAACCTACTTAAAGGCCCAATCATGGGCTCTCAAATCCAACTTCCTTCCCAAGGCCATGGTTCGGAAATTCCTCCATAGATGACACATTCACAACCCTTGGTGAAGACTCCATCCTCCTTAACTCGTACTTGGCAACTTCCTGATAGTAAATGTTGCACAATAGGTTGTTGAGAGCTTCCTTTATTTTCTTTGACCTTGCCCTTGTCATTGGTCCTCCAAGGTTTTGCAAAGTATCTACTCCCGTGTCGATTTGAGTTGGTACAATATGGTTTCCATCAAGTTCTAGGTGCATTAGTTAAACCAAAGGGCATAACTAACCATTTATACAAATCATGCTTGGTTTTGAATGCAGTTTTCAATTCATCTCCTTCCCTCATCCTAATTTGATGATATCCACTCCTAAGGTCAATTTTAAAGAAGTAACACGCATCATGTAATTCATCTAGCATATCATCAAGCTTGGGTATAAGATGTTGATACTTATCTGTTATTTTGTTGATAGCTCTACAATTGACACACATCCTCCAAGATCCTTCTTTCTTTGGCACAAGCAACATTAGCATTGCACGTGGACTCATGCTCTCCCTTACATGTCCATTTTTCATCAACTCATCAGCTTGCCTTTGAAACTCCTTTGTCTCCTCAAGATTACTTCTATATGCTGGCTTATTGGGAATGGGAGCTCTAGGAATAAGATCAATGTGATGTTCAATCCCTCTCTTTGGTGGCAAACCATCTAGGACCTCCTGAGGGAACACATCATTATAATCCTGCAACAAAGATGAAATAGCACTAGGTAAAGATGAATCAAGGTTAGTGCTAGAGAAATAAGAATTTTTGTAAAGGATTAAGATCATTTATTGCCTAACTTGGAAGGCAACCATAACATCTGCTCCTTTTGCAAACATACTTACTTGTTTTCTTTCATCTTCACTCTTGTGAACCTAACCACTCTTATACTTAGCACTTTCAAATGCGTTTATCTTCTTTTTCCCTCCAGTACTGTCTTTTCTCTTGACTCTCTCTTTCTTTTTGCTCCTCCTTTTTTGCTCACTTTCATAAAATCTCACTTGGTCTTTATACACCTATTTTGGAGTCAATTGTGCTAGTGTAAATGGTCTTTCATCCATAGTGAATGAATAACGGTTCTTGTAATTATCATGCAAAACTTTACTGTCAAATTGCAAAGGACAGTCCAATAACAAATGCCTAGTCTGCATAGGTACAACATCACAAGACAATTCGTCCTTGTATCTACCAATGGAAAATGGAACCACAACTTGTTTAGTCACTTTTACCACTCCATTGTCATTCAACCATTGCAAATTATATGGCCTAGGATGTTTGGTTATAGGCAAGCTCAATTTTTCCACCAACTCTATACTTGCTATCTTAGTGCAACTACCTCCATCGATGATTAAGCAATAGAGTCTATCTTGAGCTAAACATCGAGTATGGAAATTATTTTTTCATTAAATCTCAGTATCATCCTCCTCTTTAACCTACGCACTAAGGGCTCTCCTTGCTATTAAAAGCTTTCCATCATGCTCCGGATACTCTATCCCTTCATCAACATCACTAGCATCCTCTAATGGTGGCATTTGGTCTTCATTATTAGCATCACTACCAGACATATAGTCACCATTCTCCTTAAGGTACATGGTTCTCTTGTTAGGACATTGTGAAGCCACATGACCCCTACCCAGACATTTGAAGCATTTGATGTCTCTAGTTTTTCTTTAGGTGCCCTCAAGTTTTTCTTTAAATTTGCCCCTTTCTAGGCTGCCCCCACTAGTCTTAGGTCTATGTGAATTGCTTTTTTTCTTAGAAGTCATCTTCTTTTGCTTCTTCCCTCAGTTCGACTTCCAAAAAGATGAATCTAAGTTATGCTTATGTCCAGAAGTGCTCCTTCCTTTAAGTTGCCTCTCAACTTTCAAGGTAATGTGTACCATGTCTTCAAGCTCTACATAGTGTTGCAGCTCTACCATATCAGCTATGCTCCTATTCAACCCATAGAGGAACCTAGCCATGGTTACCTCCCTATCCTCCATTACATTTGCCCTAACCATAGCAATTTCCATCTCCTTATGGTACACTTCCACACTCTTGGAACCTTGCGTAAAGTTTTGCAACTTGTTATACAAATCCTGTAATAAGAGTTAGGAACAAATCTCCTTCTCATCATAGTCTTCAACTCATTCCAAGTTTCTATGGTTCTCTCAAAATTCCTTCTCCTAGTGGTAACTTGTAGTCCCACCATACTACAATATAATCAGTGAACTCTGCCACAGCTAATTTCACCTTATTCTCCTCTAAGAAGTTATGGCACTCATATATTAATTCAACCCTTCATTCCCAATCCAAATAGACATCAGGGTTAGCTTTTCCTTGGAAAGAAGGTATTTTCATTTTAATACTACTAAGATTTTTGTCTACTCCTTCCTCCGCTCTATTTCTATTATCCCAATCTCTATTGTACCTATCATAAACATTTCCGTTGCCTTTGGCTCCTTTATCATTCCTATTACCACATCCTCCTCTAAAATCACCTCTGAAATTTTTATTAGCATTGTCATCGTCGTCATAATAATCATCACCATTTTCACCAAAGTCATGTTCAAATTGCTCTTTCATGACCCTCCTAGCTAGCCTCTTAGGATAGACACTTGATTCTCTTTCTATTTGATCCATCTTGTCTCGAACTTCCTAAAACGCTTGGTCAATCCTATCAAACTTATGTTCTAAGGATTTCATAAGCAATTTGAAATCTAGAACAATTATTTCTTCCTCTCCATGTGGGAAACTGCCTTATTTAGCATTAGACATTGTACATGCAAGATTGTTAGTAAATAAAGAATATGCCTCACAAAACTCACTTCCTTGTATGTTTGCTCTCCACTCAACTACAGTAGTCCTTAACTGTCGTGTTTCACATAATAGATTGCAAAACTCTAAGAGCTCTTTCAATAGTTCCAAGCAAACTAAATTCAGAACAAACAAAACTTGAATATATCAATCCTAGACCTACCTCTTTAAAGAAGGGACCCAACCAAGAAGATGGGCAAAAAGCAAATAAAATGACAAGAAATTCAATGATATGAGCAATGCAATTGGAGACCAATCAATTATCAAATATAATTAAGTAAATGACCAATTGAGCAATGAACCCATTTTTTTCTTTTTTGGTTAACTAATGGGTATTTCTGTGGAAGAAACAAATATCAGAAAAGAAACCCACAAAATACATGATTTTATTTCGGTTTTTTTAAATTTTTTGTGTTTTTTTTCTCTTTTTGATTATTCAACCAATAACGAAGAATACACGAAGATATGATAACAACAATATAACTAACTTGAGTTAGAACCAAGGCTTTGATACCGAATGATACGAACTCTATTTATATGTAAACGGAACCTAACACCAATGTTGGTATAAGATCGTTCTAACAAAGGTTAAGGGATTTGGAGTTCTATCCCAATGATTATAAACAACCAAGAACCAAAACTATAAGATTCAGATGCTACTCCTAACAACAACAATAATGTTGAAGAAGATAAGTCTAGTGAACCAACACATGCAAGTATGAAAGTTCAAAATTAGTTCTCAAAGAACTAGAGAAAATAGCTTATACACTCATGAAAACGAGTTTGCCCCTTTTAGCCACCCTTTTTGCCCTTTTTATATGCTAACTCCTAGAAACCCTAACTAATGAGTTAGGCTTAATAAGGAAATTCATACCATAACTAATAAGCTGGGCTTATTAAGGAAATTCGTCCAACCCACTAAATAATAGTAAAAACCCATGGAAATAACCCACTTAAAGGCCCAATCATGGGCTCTTAAATCCAACTTCCTTCCCAAGGCCATGGTTCGCAAATTCCTCCACAGATGACACATTTGCAAGCCCTGATGAAGACTCTATCCTCTTTAACTCATACTTGGCAACTTCCTGATAGTAAATGTTGCACAATAAGTTGTTGAGAGTTTCCTTTAATTTCTTTGACCTTGCCCTTGTCATTGGTCCTCCAAGGTTTTGCAAAGCATCAACTCCCTTATTGATTTGAGTTGGTACAATATGGTTTCCATCAAAGAGGGCCTAATACATCTTGTCTTAAATAAGGTTGCCACATAAGCCCTCTACTAAGAGAATCTTAAGTATTCTATCTTAAGCATAGTCACTACATAAGTCTTTTATAAGAGGAGACCTAGGAGTGCCTAAGGAATCTTATTATGAGCAAGGTCTTCACCTTATCCCTTTTAAGTAGAGCCTGAGGCAACTTGTCTTGAGCATGGTCATATCACTTAATGAGGATAGCTAGGACAATATAAGGTGACTCGTTTGGAAAACGGTTGCCACATAACCTTTTACGAAAAGATAGTAAGGCACCTTATCTCAAGTGTTGTAGCCAAATAGATCTCCTACACTTACAAAGCTAAGAGGTCTTAAGGCATCTTATTTAGAGCTAGGTTACTACATAAGGCCCCTAATAGGAGAACATATGGCATTGCATTTAGAGCAAG
Organism: Bruguiera parviflora; assembly: GCA_019804595.1. Classification (NCBI taxonomy): domain Eukaryota; kingdom Viridiplantae; phylum Streptophyta; class Magnoliopsida; order Malpighiales; family Rhizophoraceae; genus Bruguiera; species Bruguiera parviflora. The sequence goes on from CM034046.1 coordinate 8,376,803, forward strand.
GTCACCCTATAAACTTTGTGAACAAGGAGAGCCAAAAGGGCTTATGGCATCTCATCTTGAGAAAGGTTAACATATAGACCCTATGCTAGGAGAACCTAAAGAACCTATCTTGAGTGTAGCCACCCTATAAATAGGGATAAGTTCACCATTTGGTTAATAACTTTTCAATTTTTCTAATCTCTATTAGTAACTAGAAAAAAAATCCAATTAAGGTTATTATCATTAAAGAAAAAAAACATAAATGAGTTAGTAACTTTCAAAATATTAATTTAGTCATTAAATGCTGAAATGGTGCTTTCGTGGCAACTAATGGGGTTAATCTAATTTATCCAAGTTAGCTTTTAATCCTACTTGGCAAGTCAAAATTACTTTGAATTTTCTCCTTCCACCTCAAATAAGTCTCCCTCATCACATCTCTCTTATCTCTAACAATCTACTCTATCTCTTTGTTTACCAATTTCCTTTTGACCATCTTAATTTCTTCTTTAATATCTATTCGATGAGCTTGCTTCCCTATCAAATCCCATGGCTAGTGAGGACTCTCCTAAGATCCTTAGTCCTTTTTTAAATTTAATATACAAATAAATCCTTAATTTTAGTAGTTTTGACACGCTTAACTCAACTTTTAAAAAGTAACAATTTTGTCATTGTAGAAATTTTTTTGTGCCAAATTTTGTCATTGTTGTTAATTTGCATAACCATTAAGATAACATAGTTTTGTCCACATCATCAATTTGAGCATGATATTCCGACATGCCCCTCAAATTGACAAAAAACTTTAGTAGGTTCTAATGATGGGATAGATTTGTTACAAAAAAAAAATTCTATGATGACAAAAATGTTACATTTTGGTAGGCTAAATTTTTTATAACCATAAAATTGATGATTTATTTGTATATTAACCCTACTTTTTTATTTGTCCTTTACTAGCTAATTGTTCTTCATATTTCTAATAAAGAGAGAATTGTAACGAAATTAAAGAGGCAAAATCAAAATAAATATAGAGCTCATTAATTTAAACAAAAAGGAAAAGAAAAGCTCATTTTGATTTGGGAATGAAATTAAGGTTAATGAAGAAAGGTGAATGGATTAGCAAGAATAGCAATAATTAATTGACAAAATAGAAAGAACAACAAACCCAACTTGATTATTTATACTTGGAAGCATTAGACATGAAATAAAGGGGAAAAAAGAGTAATTGACACAATGCACTTGGTTTTTTCTTAGTGATTTAATCAAAGTTCTCTCTTTTTTTTGTTGCAATATTTTTCTTTAGGATTTGTAAAAGGTGAATTATACTAGTAAGTGGTGAAAGGAGAGGAAGAGAAGCAAAGGAAGAAGAAATGAACTAAGAGAGAGATCTAATGATTCTTTTTCTGATCATTCCTTTTCTCTTTGATCAATCATTTATTACTCCTCTTCTTTTTTATTTTGCACACTATTTAATATTTATCATTTAAATTTTAGGTTTCAAAGGGCATTAATGTAAATTTTCTCATAAATTATCATTGGCTTTTATTATCTTTTTCAAGAATAAGACCCCCTAAAATTGTCAAAAATTTCTTCCACATTTGCTATCTTCTTCTTGCCTTGAAGTCACCAATTTAGTGGCTATTACACCACTTTGCACACACATAGAGGGAGAAGGAGTGGGGGGTAGAGCAAATGTTGTCTGCAATAGTTGCATTCTTCAGGTTACTCACAAGAAAGCCTAAATGTAGAACAAAAGGAAGGGGGATAAAAGCTAGTGAACAAAGTAGTAGAATTTCCACCAAGATACTAAATAAACATCCCAAAATTAAAAAGATGGAGAATTTTCCAATCATTTCATTGATTTTCCCACATTTTTCCCGTAAACCCAACAAGCTAACATAGAATTTAGTTCCAAGAAGAATAAAAATTCAACCTAAGATATATAGACAAAAATAGGGGAGAGTTAAAGATGAGCCATTCAAGGAAGGCATAACACTCCGTGCTAGTGAAGATAAAAGGTGAAGTAGATGGCGAGAAGAAGAAAAGGAATTAAAATGGTGAGAAAGATACTAGTAGAGAATATAAGAGAGAGAGAGTAGATTGATGATGAGAGAAAAGGGAGGAGAGTCATTTGAGGTGAAAGGAGAAAAAGTAATTTTGACTTGCAAAGTGGCGTTAAAGCTAATTGGGATAAATTAGATTGACCATATTAGTTACCATATAAGTGCCATTTCAACATTAATGGCCAAATTAATTTTTTAAAGTTATTGACTTATATGTGTCCTTTTTTGAAGAGTACTACCCTTAATTAGAATCTTTTTTAGTTATTTATTAGGATTTGAAAAATTGAAAAGTTACTAATCCAATGGTAAACTTATCCCCCACACAAATGTATTGTGTGAGGAGAGCCAAGAGGGGTTGAGGTACCTTATCCCTTGTGAGATTGAAATAGGTGGTCCCCCAGGACAAATTAAGTTGTCCCTTCTTAAGCGGAGTCAACCTTTGGTTCTTTTATATAAGGAGAATGAGGAAGGCCTATGCCACATCTTTCTAAGTGAGGTCTCTTGTTGAGAGAAGCTAAGGCACTTTGTCCTAATAATGGTAGCACATCAATATCTTGTATGAAGGAAAGGAGGGTGTAAGGCATCTCATCTCAAATGAGGTCACCACATAGGTGCCCCTGCCAAGAGAACTTATAGGACCTTATTTGGAATAAGGTTGCTCCACAAATTTCCTACATAAGAAGACCTAAAATGAGCTAAGCCATCTTATCCCTAGCAATTTTTGCCGCACTAACCCCCTGATAGGAGAAACTATGGTACTTCTTTTGAAGTACTATCATTACATAGGTCTCTTACATGAGGAGAGCCACAAGGACTTAAGACATCTTTTCATAATCAAGGTTGCCATATAGGCCTTTAGGCAGGAGATCTTGGTTGCCCTACTTTTCTCTTACAGAAAGAGAGGTAAGAAGGCTTAAAGCACCTCCTTCTGAGTAGGGGTGCCATATAAGCCTATATAAGGAGAACCCAAGGTACCTAATCTTAAGCATTATTGAAACATGTGTTTTACACCAATAGAGCTAAGAGGGCCTAAGGCATGTCATTTTGTGCAAGCCCACCACATAGGCCTACTATAATGAGAAATTAAGGCAGCCCATTCCAATTAAGATTGCCGCATAGGTCTATTGTTTAAGGAGACCCAAAAGGGCCTAGGACATCTCATCTTGAGTAAAGTTACAACATAGGGCATATGTTAGGAGAAAGTTTGGCACACCATCTTGAGTGCAATTGCCACAAAAGTGCCCTAGATAATAAGAGCTAGGAGTGCCTATGGCATCTTGTCTTAAGTATGGTTACCACATTGGCCCTATGCCAAAGATTAGAGCATCTTCCCTATAAAAGTCTCCTACGTAAGTAGAGCCAAGAGGGCTTAATCTCATTGCAAGCAAGATTGCCATAAAGGCCCCTTGATGAGTGAGAATTTATTTATTTATTCATTTTTGCATTTAGTTGTTTTTAATAAGTTTTATACTTGTTTAAGTTGATTAGTATATATTTGTGATTTAGGTATATTTTGGGGAAGCATTGAGAATTTGTGCTTTTAGTAAGCAAAAGTCCAACATTTCATCATTATGACCTTTGCCACTTATTTTAGAGTTTTCATTGACTCAAAGGTCTAAATTGGAAGAGCGGTCTTTAGTGAATTTGTAGTAGACATCTCAAATTTTCTATATTACAATCATGAGATCTGAGTTCATTCATGCCTTTAGACATTGCTTCAATGACAAGTAGAAAACTAAAGTCTAGTCCTACTTGGAATAGGATTTTCGTTTGAGCACTAAGTACTTAAATAGGTATAACATTAACTTTAAACATTTAAATTGGGTAATTTGAAAGCCTAAATCACAGCTCACCTTTAGGCCTATAATTGTTATGAAGACACCCCAGCCTATATTAGTTGTTTAGTTGTCCAAAAATAGCTAAGAAGTCACCATAGAATTTATCGTGGACTAGATTGAGTTAGTCTCAATTTTTAGGTTATAACTTAGGCTTTAGACTTTTGTTTTAGGCAAGATTGAATGCATTGGAAAGTTAAAGAAGAGGACTACAACTTTGATGAAAAATGAAACCCTTATTCTTTAGGGTTTTTTGGTGGCTACTATATACATTTTTTAGGATAACAATAACCATTTTTTGAGAGTAGAAGGAGGAGATGACCAAAGAATTAAATGATCACTTTAGAAGGAAATTGCTTTTAGAATGCATAGTTAGCATTTTCAATAGCTTTAAAGGATTTCGAAACTTTTGATATTTCAATAGTAGAGATTGTTATGGTATGTTGTTCTCTTTTCTTATGGAATTGTTTTGGTTATTGTAATTTAAGAGTTGAATGATTGTTTGTTCAATTAATTTGGTCTGACTTGCTAAATTGATTAAATGTATATCAATTGCTAGAATTAGGAATTGTGAACCATTTTTATCCTTTTTGTAATCACTAATTAGCAATTAACAATAAGGGATTATGGAAAAGTTTTCATCTTTTTGTTATGAATAACTTAATGTAGGTTAAATGATCTAAACTTATTTGATAGTTGTTTGTATTAACCTATTTTCCTAGTTCTAAAGTTTGCTAGTCTATTACTCTAGAGAGCTTATTCTAGGGGTTTAATAGTTAGAGTCTTCGTAAAGAGCTTGTTTTACTTAGTGAATAGTTAAAGAAAGATTTAGGTAATAGAGCTTATCGTTATTTAGGGTTGATAGTTTCATTAGAATTAAGACAACATTATGCATGATCAAAATCATTAAATATCATAATTGCAAAAAAACCTAGACTTGGATTTTAGCATATGATATTTTAATAATTTATTTTGTTGGATTGGTTTGTTTATTTTATTTATTACAAAATAGAATGAAATTTTCTCCTCAATTACATTAATGTCTTTAATTTTTAGTTAATTATTAGTGAATTAATTGCACTCTTTATGGGATTAATTGTTACTTACACTGTCTACTATTGAATAACCAAGAGTATGGTATTAAATTTTTTTGTGCCTTAACAATAGATACCAAAATATAGTGCTATTGTTGGGGAATTTTTTCTATCAATTTTTGTTCTTTTCTTTTGCATTTTTTTTTCATAGTTTAATTAAGTTGAATATAGTGATTATAACCCCTTTTGTGTGTGAAGTTGTGTTTTTTTCAGGTGTTTTCAATGTTTTTGGTTATGGTGGCATTGTTCTTGGAGGAAATTTTGGTTGAATTAGGTGATGAGCTTACATTGTTTTAAGAAAAACATCATTATGAGCAAAACCAATTATTATTATTTGCCTTACCTTCTTAGGCCCTAAAAATGTTGTCTGATAAGGTTTTTGTAATTTTTATAATTTTTTTGTAATGTAATTCTATTTTTTCTTAAATATTTTTGCACATCTCTTCTTTATTTTGTGTTTATTTATGGTTTATGACTTGATCATCTCATTCTAAACTCATTATTGATCCAAAAGTTGAAAGAACCTTGCAATGGTTGAGGAGAGAGGCTAAGTAGAACTAAGAGCAAATTGTGGTTACAACACCAACATAGTCCTTGATTCAATGTCTAGGAGTTCATTAAGTGATTATGAGCTTGAGAACATGGCTGCAAATAACAAGACTTTAAAAAGAACATGTTGCTTCTAACTTTCATTTAAAACCTTTGTGTATACAATATCCCGAGTTAAATGTAGCTTTTGAGCTTAAATCAAGATCAATATATTTGTTACCCACTTTTCATGGCCATGGGGGAAAGGATCCTAACAAACTTTTGAAAAAATTCCATGTTGTTTATTCAAGCATAAAGCCAATAAGGGTGATGGAGGAGTAGATGAAATTGAAAGCTTTTCCATTCTCCTTGCTGATGATGCCAAGGATTGGCTTTACTAAATATTGTCAGGGTTAATCACAACATGGAATGAGATGAAGAGGCAGTTTTTAGAAAGTTAGTTTCTAGATTTTGGGGCCACAAACATAAGAAAAGAAATTAGTGGTATTTGCCAATACAATGGAGAGAAACTTTATGAGATTAAGGGCAATTCAAGAAGTTGTGTGCAAATTATTTACACCATTAGATAAGTGATTAGTATTAATTCAACATTTTTATGAAGGCTTACTTCTTATGGACAAGAACATGGTAAATGTAGCATATGGAAGAGCTTTGGTGGAGAAGACACTGGATGTTGCAAAGAATTTGATCTCTAATGTGGCCATAAACTCCCAATAGTTTGGAATGTGACAAAATGCCCTAATTAGAAAAGTGCATGAGGTAAGTACATCTACTTTTTAGCAATAGATTTCTAATCTTACCTCTATTGTTTGATAGATTTTTATGGGAAGTATACAACAAGCTAAGGCGTATGGCATATGTTCAATGGTGGAACATGTAATTAACATGTGCCTAGTTCTTTAAGAGAAGCAAGTGAATGCTGTAAGGGGATTCTTAGGGCAACCAAAAAAGTATGAACCCTATTTTAATACATAAACTCCAAGATGGAGAGGTCACCTTATTGTACCCCTATTTTGTTTGCCTTATTTGCTCCCCCTCTTGTGAGATTAGTTTTGTAAGTTTGGATTGTAGACTGTTATTTGGATGTGAAAAAGTAAATGAAGTAGTAAGAAAAATAAATAAAAGAATGAAAAAACAAAAAAATAATAATTGAATTATTGCTAATGTCCAATATACAATTAAAAGTCTAGTATACAAATTATATCTTGCCTTGGAAAAGGAGAGCTGACAACCAGTGTAGCATTTAAACTAATCCCAAAGTTAGAAATTTGCTTTTGGATACTAGTCACATCATTGAACTGCAAAGGGGGCCTTTCCTTTGTCAAACACCCTAAGCTAAGCTTCTAAATGTAGTTATATCTATTCAGCCTCTCTTCAAGGTCCAATGGCTCAATCTAAGTATGAATCTTATAAGTCAAAAACTTACAAAATATTAAATATGTATAGATATAAACTTAGTTGTTCAATAAAAAGCAAAATCAATCTTAACTGTTCAAAACAAGCAACTTAATCTAAACTATCTTGGAAAAAGCAATCAAGGATTAATGCTTAAGATCATGCTTATTTCTTCATAAAAAGAGCTAACATTTAATAGAGCAAGGAGGTTAAAGAGGGAGTTTTTAAAGGACATCATGAAAAGACATAGTCCTTTTGTGAGGTAGCACAAGAGAAGGAAAGAGTTTTGAGATAGTCAAAATTTTTAGGGCCGAAAGAATCTTTTAGCTAAGTTGACATAAAGAGAGTTTAGAATAGGTACACCTTAACTTAAGCCATAGGGGGAAATAAGTAGCTAGTTTAGAATGCATATCAAAATAAATAGATAAGATTTCAACAAATTGAATGGCCACTTCAACCTAAACAAGTAGCTTTATCTAGTACAAGTACATCATTCGAAGATATGTTCAAAATTTTCTTAACTGACATTCAACAATTCCAGCATGAGATAAGGGCAACCATAAACAATTGGGAGAAATAGCCAATTTAGAATGTATATCAAAATAACTAGACAAGATTTTACCAAACTCAACGGCCATATCAACCTAAATAAGTAGCTTTATCTAGTATAGGTATGTCATTGGAAGATGTGTTCAAAACTTTCTTAACTCGCACTTAACAATTCCAATAGGCAACAAGGGCAACCATACACAATTTGGAGAATTAGGTTAGTTAGTTATCTTCCATAATGAGTAGACTAGATGCTCAGGGGTCAGGCAAATTACCTTCTTAAATCCTAGTATATTCAAAAGAGAATATTAGTGTCATATCATTAAGAAGTGGAAGAGAGCTAGAAGAACCATATAAGAAAACATATGATGTAGCTATTTAGGAGGAAATTAAGGAGGTAGAAATCTCTCAATCTAAGGTAATGCCTAATCCTTTTATTTAGATCAAAGGTAACCCCCTTCCATTTCTAACTAAGTACATAAAATCTAAAAGGGAGGAGTAAGAGAGAGAAATCTTTAAGACATTTCACAAGATGAGGTAAATATATTGCTATTAGATGCAATAAAGTAAGTACTAAGGTATGCAAAATTTCTTATCGAATTGTGCACTAATAAGCAAAGACTAAGAGATGACGAGAAGATCATAGTGGGGGAGAATGTATCCACAATTCTCTAATGAAAAATTTCTTCTAAGTGCAAAGATCCAACTATGTTCACCATCTTGTGCAAAATAGGTAATACTAGATTTTAAAGAGCTATGTTAGATTTAAGAGCTTCTATTAATGTGATACCATGATCCATTTATGCTTCATTAAATCTAAGACCTTTGAAAAATATATTATTATACAATTGGCTAATTATACTAATGCTTACCTTGAGGGGATAGTTAAGGATGTGTCAATGCAAGTGAATGAGCTAGTGTTTTGAGGTGACTTTTACATAGTCGATATGGAGGATGATGCTTTTCCTAACTATGCACTTAGTTCATTAGGGAGGTCATTCTTAAAGATAATGCATAAGGATAAGAATTGAAATGCATGAAGGTACCTTGATGATGGAGTTTAATGGCCATCAAATTCAGTTTATTTATTTATTTATTTTTGTTATAAAATTAGAATTCAACTTTTTTACCTAATTACATTAATGTTTTTAATTTTTAATTAATTAGTAGTGAATTGATTATACTCCCTATTGGGTTAAATTTTACTCACATTATTTATTATTCAATAATTAAAAGTAAGGTATTAAATCTTTGGTATCTTAACGACAATTAGGACCCCTAGTTAGGAGAACATAAGGCATCTTATTACTAGTGCAATCACCATATAGGCCAAATGCAAGTAAAATCTAAGGCACCCCCTTTCGATTATGGTCACCATATGTTTCTTGTATAGGGAGAGCTAAAAGACCTAAGGCAACTTGTCTTGAGCAAGGTCACCACTTATGTCCCTTAAGAAGAGAACATAAGGTAGCCCTTACCAATATCAATCACCATATTGGTCAATTATATAAAGAGAGTTAGGATGGCCTATGTCGCATTGTCTCAAGTGAGGTCACCACATAGTGGACCATCCAAAAGAAACTAAGGCACCCCTTCTTAAGTGTAGTAAGCACAATGGTCTCTCATATGAGGAGAGTCAAGTGGGTTTAAGGCATTTTCTCCATAGTAAGGTCCTTATACAGTCATCTTGCTAAGAGAATTTAAAGAACCTTGTCTTAAGTACTATCGCCAAATAGGTCACTTGTTTGAGGAGAGTGAGGATGGTTTAAGTCATTTCTTCTCCAACTAAGTTGCCAAATAGGATGCCTCCTAGGATAACACAAGGCACCTTATGCTAAAAGTAGATGCTTCAAAGGTCTCTTACATAAGTATAGCTAGGAGGGACAAAGGCATGTTATCTAAGTGAGGTCATTATATAGGCCCCTTACCAAGAAAACCAAAGGCAACTTGTCTATATTGTGATCACACATAGGTCTCCTACATGAGCAAAGTTAAGAGGGCATAAGTCATGTCATCTAGAGTGAGGTCACTAGACTAGCCCCCTTTTTAGAGAACTTAAGGTACTTTCTCTCGAGCAAGATCATTATGTAAGTCTCTCGTCTCGATAAATATTGCACATAAGCATCCTTTAGGAGAACTAAAGGCTTCCTATCATAAGCATGATTTCCATATAGGTCTCACGTATGAGGAGATGTAGTACAACTTAAGGCATGTCATCCCTAGTAAGGTTGTCATAAAGACTCCTTGCAAAGCACACCTTAAGCTTTTTATCCCAAGCATGCTAGCCTTACTATATTAGGAAAGGTAGTCTAGACCAAGGTCACCATATAAGCCTTTGACAAGACAAACTAAGAACCCTATCCCAAAAATTATCACCACATAGTTCTCTTACATGACTAAACTAAAAAGGGCTTAGGGGGTCACATGCCAAGTGAGTTTGCCATATTGCTCTCTACTTACAGAACCTAAGGCATCTCATCTTGAGTGTAATCATTGTATAGGTCTCTTTAATAATGAGAGCTATAAGGCCTTAAGGCACCTTATGCAATGTGAATTCACCACATAAGCCTTTAGGAAACTAACCCATCCTATATACGAACACCATATGGGACTTCTATATAAGGAGATTGAGGAGGGCTTACAACACCTAATTTTGAGTGAGGTTGTAACATAGGAACACATATTATCATTATATAGCTCTCCTATACAACTAAACCAAAAAGGGCCTAAGGGAGCACATAACAAGCAAGGTTGTTGCATAGCCCCTTATAAGGAGAAGCTAAGGCACCTCATCTCGACCATAATCACTAAATATGTTTCCTTTATAGGGAAAGCTAGTAGGACTTGAGGCATTTAGTGCCAAACAAGTTCACCATATAGGCCATTTACTGTGACAACTTGATGTTGCTTAACTTGAGCGCACTCACCATATAGGAGTCTTACATGAAGAGGGCCTAAGGTACCTTATCCCAAGCAAGGTCATAACATAAGCCCGCTACTAGAAGAGCCTATCATGCCATATCTCGTGCACATGCTCTACATATGTCTTTTGCATAAGAAAAAGCTAGAAAGCATAAGGTATCTAGTCTAGAGCAAGGTTAGCATAAAAGCCTTTTACTAGGAGAACCTAAGGCAACCTATCTTAAACATTTTTTCCATATAGGTCTTCTATCATAGGAGAGCTTGGAGGGCCTATAGTTCCATCATTTTGAGAAAGGTCAATATGGATGCCCTTCACCATGATATCCTAAAGCATTCCATCTTGATTATCATTACCACATATTACACTTGTATTGAGGGAGCCAAGCTAGAAGAGATTAAGCCATTATGTCCTATGCAAGCTCACCACAAAGGCTCCTTTTAAAGAGAAATTAATGCACCATATCTCGAGCATGTTCATTATATTAGTCTCTTATATGAGAAGAGCCTAGAGGACAAAAGGGCATCTTGTCCTAAGTAAGGTTGCCACATAAGCTCTTTGCTAGGAGAGCATTAGGCACCTTATCTCCAAGTCTGTCTTTATGTAAGTCCTACATATGAACAAAACCAAGAGAATGTAAGGTGCCTTGTCCCTAACATAATCTCCTTATAAGCCTCTTAGACAAGTAGAGGTAGAAAAATCTAAGGTACCTTGTCCTAAATGAGTTTGCCAAGCAAACCCTAACCAAGAAACCTAGTTACCTTATCCCAAGTAAGATCACTACATAGGCCTTATGTATAAGGAGAGCCAAAAGGGACTAAGGTCTTTTATTTCGTGTGAGATCAACACAAAGGCCCCTTCCTAGGAGAACCTAAGGCCCTTTGTCTAAAGTATGATTGCTGTATAGGTCTCCTACACAAGGAGATTCAAAAGGGCCTAAGACATCTCATCTTAAGCTAAAAGGGCTTAAGGTAGCAAGTCCCAAGCAAGATTGAAAAATAGGCTTTTATTAGGAGAACCTAAGGAACTTTGTTGTGTGAACAATCACCATACATGCCTCCTACATGATAAGAGCTAGGAAGGCAAAAGGCATTTCTTAGAGTAAGGTCCCTACGAAAACCTCTTACCAAGCTAGCCTAAAGGGCCTAAGGCATCATGTCCTAATTAAGGGGTTAAGACAACTTGGTCAAAGTGAGTTCACCATATAGGTACCCTTATAGGGTAAAGTAAGGCAACCTATCTTGAGTGTGGTTGCCATATAGGTCTTCTTCTACACGAGAAGAGTGATCTTGAGCAAGATTTTAACATAAGCTTGCTATTAGAAGAACCTATGGCAACCCATTTCAATCATATTTGCCATATAGGTCTAAGCCATCTTATCTAGAATGACATCGAAACATAGGTCCACTTTAAGGATATCCTAAGGTATCTTATCCCAAGTGTGTTTTCCTAAGGCTCCTTCTACTCTTTTGCGTGCTAATATTCAAATCTATTTTAAAACATGGGAAGATTGTTTACCGCATGTTGAGTTTGCATATAATAGGAGTGATTATTTACTAGTTACTCTTCATTTGAAATTGTTTATGGTTCTAATCCTCTGACTCCTTTAGATTTGGTGCCTATACCTATCAATGAGTTTGCTAGCTTAAATGGTGCATGTAAAGTTGAAATGGTGAAGAAATTGCATGAGAAGGTGCGATAACATATTATAAAATGAACTTAGCAATATGTATCCTATGTTAACAAAGGGTGAAAGAAGGTGGTGTTTGAACTTGGTGATTGGGTTTGGGTGCATATGTGCAAGGGACGGTTCTTAGCTTGGAGGCGTTCAAAATTACAGCCTAAAGGAGATGGTCCATTTTAAGTAGTACCATAAATTAATGACAATGCCTATAAATGGACCTTCCTAGTGAATATAATATGAGTGCAACATTTAATGTTTCTAATTTTTCCCTTTTTGATGTAGGTAATGATTCAAGGATAAATCCTTTCAAGGGAAGGGGGAATGATGAGATGCTTGGAGATGATACATGGAAGGCTTAAAAGAATGCAAGAGGTCCATTACACATTTGAGAAGGTCCAATAATACAAGTTAAAGCCAAAAAGAAGAAAGAAGCACTAAATGGATTGATTAAGGACATTCAAGCAAACCAAGCTACAAATGGTGCAAATTTAAGTTTGAAATAAAGTCAAGTCTTATTACTATGATTGAACTACTTAATAGGCCACGACTAAGTAATAACATTTACTCTCAAATATAAGTTTATCCTAAATAAGTAATTATTATAAAAATGGAAGTTTTTTATATAAAAATTTGTCCTAGATAAAAGTTTGTCTTAAAAAAGGACTTATCCTAAATAAGAATTTGTGCTTATTTAGGATTGCTATCTTAACTTATAAATAAGTACCTCCTTGTAAATTTTGGAGAACTAGATAATTTTGAGAGAAATAAAAATTGAGAGTTTTCATTTTCAGTTCTATCAAGAATCAAGTACCTCTTTTTGTGGTGTTCAACTCAATTTATCACTCCTAATTCCCTTTTTTTTTGTTTGGAGTGAGGAGTCCATTTCTTTCTAAATACCTTAGGTTTGTGTTCCTTTGAATGTTGGGTTTAGGGTTTGTGTTATTAAAGTTTGATTTAGCTTTCCTAGATATTCTTTGATTCCTTGCATACATTGGGCCCATAAGCCATGTCTTTTTGGGGTTTTGCATCAATTTCCATACAGGTCCATGCAAGGAGAACCTAAGACACCACATCATAAACATGGTTGCTATAAAGGCCTCTTACACATGGGGAGCCATGAAGGTATAAGTAATCATCTCTAAATTGAGGTTGGTACATAAGACTCTTGCAAAGAAAACCTAAGGCACCCTGTATTGTGCAAGGTCTCCATATAGGTTTCTTAAACAAGCATAGGCATATGGATAACTATTAACAAGTGCACTAATTGCTCAAGTAATATAAATAATGATTAGAATATTGTTCAATAATGATTGAAAGAAAATATGTACTAAAAAAGTTATTGAGCTTGAATTATATTTAGAAAATTGATTTTAAAGATTAGAAAGGTAAAGAGACACAAATGAAATATAAATATAAAAATTAAAAGCTAAATAATGAGAGTAAACTATGATTAAAAGATACTAGGTAATAGGTACTAGAGCATTGGTTGACCACACCAATGTTACATAGAGTTCTTAGCTAAATAGCTATCAAGAAGATGATTTATTAATGGGATAATAGAATTTCCTATGTTATTCAATACACTTGTTTGAGATGTATTAAATATACCTTTACCTATTAATGTACTATATCTTTATATGGATTTAAATAAATGAACAAGAATTAAGTTTTATGAAAAACTCTAACTTAGGTAGGTACCTTCAAAATTCACCCATCACTACTCTATGAATCATGTTTTAACATCTTTGTATTTTGTTTAATTAATGGTGTGCATTATTTAATTTATTACAAGGCATCTCCTTCTGTTCTCAACCATACACAACAAATTAATTTAAAAGATGATAAAGGCTTTAACAGCATTACGGACAATAATGCACACACTCAATATGAAAAAAAAAAAAAAACATCTTGCATAGCATAAAAGCTAAAGAAAACTACATAAATAGTTAGTTCAAGGTTAAAAAATATTCAATATAGGACACTTAAAACTTTTGGCCTTATCTCATATCTCCTTTTTGTTGTGAGAATCACACAATTTTCACTTTTGTAATGAAAGTTATGATCAAAATACCAAATAGTCCTCAATCATTTATGGGACAAGATCCTAATTAATTTTGGTTTCCTAATAAGGATAGGTTTCCTCTTTATGAAAATCAAAAAATCAACAAATCAACAAATCAATCCAAGACTTCTCTTGATGATTCTCTTATTTTCTTTTTGTTTTTCCTTTTTATGGCTCAAAACAATTCGAAATATTCAATATGCTCCTATCCCATAAAAGAATGTAAAAATAGGTAAAATTTGCATAAATTTAGGAACAATAATACTAATTCTAGAGTAAATTTAGTTAAAAATATATATCATAATAGATCTAATCACACCTTATCCTTGAACTTAGATGACACACAAATCTCATACATGAGGAGATCTAGGAAGGCATAGGTACCACGCATTAAGCAAGGTTGGCACATAAGCCCCTAGCCAAGGTAACCTAAGCACCCCATCCCCACTATGATAGCAACATAGGTCTCTTGCATAAGGAAAGCCAACATGGTCAAGGTCGTCTCTTCTTAAGCCTGGTTGCCATAATGGTCACTACTAAGAGGACCTATGAAACTTTGTCCTAAGAGCAATAACCACACAAGTCTTTTACATCATGAGAGCTAAGAAGGCCTAAAGGATTTTGTTTGAGCTTGATTTTCACATAGGCATCTAGCTAGGACAATTAAAGGCACCCTATCCTAAGCATAATAGCCACATAGGTCTTTTACATAAGGAGAGCTAGGATAGCCTAAGGCATCGCATCTTAAGTGAGGTCACCATATAGGCCTTTGGAAGAAAACCTAAGGCAACTTGTCCCAAGCACAATAGCCATATAGGTCTACGATACATCATCAAGATTACTATATAGCTCCCTTAGCAAGTGAACCAAGACACCTTATTTAGAGCATAGTTACCATATTGTTCTCTTACATGAGGAGAACCAAAAGGGCTTAAGCTCTTCATCCTAAGTTAGTTTACCAAAAAGGCCCCCTTGCAAAGAGAACTTGTGACACTTTGTCCAAGCATTGCCATTAAACAAGTTTCTTGCACAAGGAGAGATTGGAAGGCCTTAAGCTTCTTTTACTAAGTGAGGTCTTAACATAACCCCCAACTAGGATAACATATGGCACACCGCCTTAAGCTTTGTCAACACATTGGTCTCTTTCATAAGGAAAGCCAGCATGGTCTAAGTCATCTCTTCCTAAGAATGGTTGCCACATAGGTCACTTGCTAAGAGGACCTATAGAACCCTATTTTAAGAAAGGTTGCCAAATCAATCTCTTGCATGAGGAGAGGCAAAAAGGCCTAAGGGATTTTGTCTTAAGTGAGATTTCCATAAAGGAACACTGCAAAAAGTGCCTAAGGCACCTAATCCTAACTATCATTGAAACATAAGTCTCTCCTATGCAAGCAAAGCTAAGAGGGCCTAAGGCACCTTATTTCAAGTGAGGTTGCTTTTTAAACATCCTATTAAGAGAACCTAAGGCATCATATCTTGAGTAGGATTGCCATATATGTCTTTTTGCTCAAGGAGAACTATGATGATCCAAGGCATCTTATCCCAAGTGAGCTCAACGATAAGACCCTTAATAGGAGAACATAAGGGCTATATGAAGGAAAACAGGAGTCTATTTGCAGTTTTAGTATTGCTTGTACCTAAGAAAGCTGAGACATGTAAGATTTTCATTGACTATTGAGTGGCAACAAAATGATAATAAAGTATTGTCATTCTATACCTAGATTAAATGACATCTTAAATGAATTGCATGGTTTATGTGTCTTTTATAAAATTGATTTGAAAAGTGGATACTACCAAATTAGGAAG
Source organism: Bruguiera parviflora (assembly GCA_019804595.1). NCBI lineage: Eukaryota > Viridiplantae > Streptophyta > Magnoliopsida > Malpighiales > Rhizophoraceae > Bruguiera > Bruguiera parviflora. The sequence goes on from CM034046.1 coordinate 8,392,733, forward strand.
GGAGTGGGAGACAAGTAGAAAACAACTTTCAAAACTAAATATGATTTGAATGAATGGCTTGTTATGTCATTTGGTCTCATTAATGCACTAAGTACTTTTATACAATTGATGAATCATGTTCTGTATGCATTCATTGGCATGGTTGTAGTTGTCTAATTTGATGATATCTTGGTTTATAAAAAAATAACCTAATTAAACATTTTGATCGTTGACATTTGTTTTTAGTGTTTTATGTTCTGAAAAATTGTATGCTAACCTCTAAAAATATTCCTTTTGCATTGATTAGGTCATATTTCTTGGCTATGTTCGTCAAACAAAAAAGCCTTTGATCTCAATTAGCTTTTCTTACATGGTTTCAATCATTTATTGCCCAAAAATAAGAATATCACTTTATTTCTTGCTAATAAGTCCCCGATGATGATGTAATGTAAGATTCTCAAGACATATATGAGTTATAACATGCAAAGAGACAAATAACTCTAGGTGAAAAAAGAGTCACGGGGCTAGACAGATGACTTTTATTAAAGCTACTTTATTTCTTGCTAATAAGTTCCCAATAATGATGTAATGTAAGATTTTTAAGACCCATATGAGTTGCAAAGTGCAAAGAGACAAATAACTTTAGGTGAAAAAGGAGTCATAGGGCTAGATAGAGAGTTTTTATGAGAATTACTTTAAGAAAAGCAAGTTAATAAAAGTAAGGGAACAAGGACATCTATACCTTATAAAAGATAAGGGTAAATGTGTCAGATAAATAAGCTCTAATAACCATATTAAAAACCTATCAAAAAGTTAATCAAGACTAATGACTCCTATATTTGATGGACTTCAATCATCTCTTGATGTACTTGTTGGAACAAACATAATATTTGGTGCATTTCATGTTATTAAGGCTCCTCCTTTTGTTGTACGGAGTCATTCACATAAAATGATTATTAAAATTTACTTTTATATCCATAGCAAACATTAGACATGTAATTTTTTACACCTATGGTGCTTTAAATCCATTAAATTTTGTCAAACAAAAGAGCCTTTAATCTTATTTAAATGGATGAAAAGGTTATTAGTTTTAAATTTATATCTACTCCTTTATATAAGGAGATAGACGTACTATAAAAATAACCATTGAGAAAAAGTTTTAGATTTTGAAAATGTTGTTCAATGAAATTAGAAAATACTAATACATCATCAATATAAACAATTGTAATTTCCAAATAAGTATTAAATATTTTATTCATGATATTTTGAAATTTTGAGGGTGGATAGGTAAAGAGAGGTCGAGTCTAATTTCCTTCTTTCTCTAAGTTTGCTTCTTTCTCTCCTTGTAAAATATAAGCTAGTAACAACGTTTAGTGTTCAATGAAAATTTTGTTTTTATAAGTATTTTAATTTTGATATATTCTCTATTAATTACAACTATAATTTTGTACGTCATTTATTGGTAATAACCTTATCAATTAGGTTAATACATTGAAGAGATCCTAACTCTTCCTTTAAAGAGGTATCTTATATGTCTAGAGGATGTTTGACCTTTTTAGACATCATTTCTAAGACTATAATCCTTTCTAACTCTTTGATTTCAAATTTTAACTTATTAATTTTAGGTCTAAGCTTATTAATAAAGGTTCTAATTCTCTATAAGGTAGAATGATTATTCCTTATTATTGTAGTCATCTTTTGGCTTGCAAATCTTATTATTAGTATTGTCTCTAGTTAGATGAAGATATTTTTCTAGTTATTCTCTTTTTTTCTTTTGATCTAATATTTTATCAATAAGATTTAAGATTGAATTGCCTTCTTTTGTTAAGACTAATAAGCAATTTTGTTTGCATAAAACTTGAAAATAATTGCATTGTTCCTTATAACTATTACTTGAACCAAGTGTGTTTTTGCCCAATTTAATGGATCTAGTGCGCAAAGAAAATAAGAAAATATGAATATTATTGCTCAGAGTAAACAATACAAGAGTAGAGAGAGTAGGATTTGCTTGATCTAAGTGTGTCCTGCATCTCTATAGATACACACTATATATAGGAGTGGGAGTTGAAAGGCAATTATGAGGTCGGGTACTACATTGGGCCCCATCGACACCTCATAAATTCTTTTTTGGTGCTCACCACGCTCCTTTACATGCTTTATTTAAAACCAAGGGTGTAAAACCATGGTCGCCCCTTGTTTTGTTTTGTGGTTTTGCTAACACGAGTTTCACAGAGTTACTAAAAGGTTAGCACTTTCTGAGATTCTTCTGCCAGCTTTTGGATTTGTTGGATGATGATGCTCATGCGGTCCACGTGTTGATATGCCTTTTCACATGCTGCCGCGTGTCCTTCTTTGCATTCTTGGGCTTTGCACGAACATTGCTGCTGATCCTTTTGGGCCTGGGTGGCTTTGAGGACCAAAAGTTCTTGGTAGGCCTTGGCTTGCTCTTTTAGGAAGACCGCCAGGTCCTCCTTTTCTCTTGCTCGTTGGGTTGAGGGCTTTGGATATTGAGACAGAGCTTCTTGATTGAATTTCTTAGCAAAGTGCATTGTGGTTGCTAGGCATCCAATTCCGTGGGCTATCCCTGTATTTCAATTAGTCCTCCATCTAGTTCCTCGATTTCGTCTATCGATGTGGGATTCTGGCTGATCATAAGGTTAACCAGCCTTAAGAGTGAGTCTGCCAGGATATTGAGCTTTCCATCGATATGCTCAAAGTGGACCTTAATTCTTGTCCCAGTGATGAAGTCTGTGAATTCGATCCATCTGACCCTTGATGGCTTATTGGCACTTGACTTATTGTAGAAGGAGATTATTGCTTGACAATCTGTTCAAATTGTTATCTCCTCTTTGTCTAGGTAGTGAATTTTGAGTGCTGATAGCGTTTCCATGCATGCATGGATTTCTGCGTCAATGGTTGACTTGATCTTTGGGAATTTTCCGCTTGCATAGGCACATACTCTTTCAGTGCTCCGGCTATCGAACTTCTTTTTTTCCCAATTGCATACACCTCCCCATCCTTCCATGCATCCATCAGATTCAATTACCATATTTGCCCTTGGGGGTGCTATTTCCATATCAGGCAGCTCCTGAACTAACTGCTTGATTTTTCTAATTAGTTCCCATTTTGACCCTTTCATCCTGCTATCCCCATATGGTGCAGTTTTTGAGTAAAGTGGACCTAGAAGTTTCCCTAGGTTTGGGATGTAGGTTCTGGCATAGTTGAGAGTTCCCAACCATGATCTTAGTCCATTCTTTTCCTTGAGCTGATCTTCTTTGAATTCTACAATTCTTTTGATGATGTGAGGCTGGAGTTTGATCTTGCTTCTTCCAATCGTCACTCTGAGGAATTCAATTTCTTCTTGGGCTATCTTCATTTTGTTAGCTGATAAGACCAACCCGTTCTCCTTATAGATTTTGACCATCTCCTGGAGGTGCTTTTCATGGCTCCTTTCATCCTTTGAGAAGACTAGGATGTCATCAATGTATACTGCGATGAATTTCTTGACGCCTTTGAAGCATTCATCCATTTTTCTTTGGAATATTGCGGGTGCATTTTTGATCCCAAATGGCATGACTAGCCACTCATAAAGTCCTTGCAGGGTGATGAACGCTGTCTAGGGGATTGATGCTTCATCCATCATGATTTGGTGGAAGCCAGATTTAAGATCAAATTTGGAGTGGATCTTGCTTCCAACGATTCTTTTGATAATGGTGTTAATTCCCGGGAGAGAGTACTGATCATTGTAGGTATTGTCATTTAAGGCTCGGTAGTTAAATACCATCCTTTCCTTTCCTTTGATCTCCTTTCCGGTAGCTTCGTCAATTGATGTCCCTGATTGTACCATGAAGGCCATAGTCCTGTGTCTGCTTTTACTTGGTTTGATTACTCCTAGTTTCAGTAGGGCCTGGATATGGCGATTGAAGCTTTGCTCCATTGCTGGCGTAACATGCTTTAGGGGCTTATCTTCGATGGTTACGTCAGGGTTGATGATATCCAATCTGCATCTCAGCTTATTTTTGGCCCAATGGGCCAATGGGTTTTCTCCAATAAACCCGGCTTGCTTTAGTTCCTAGATGGTCTTTGCGAATTTTTGTGAGAAGCCACTGTTGGGCTTCTGAGTCAATCGTGTTGCTTCTTGGATTTCCTAGTATTCCTCCATCTCCAGGTCCAATTCTTCGATTGTGGCCTTCCAGGACATATGTGAAAGGAATTCTGAATCAGTTGTCTTCAATCATCATTTTTCCTTCCTTCAGTTTGTCCGTGGCTTCCTGTCTAGCGACTATGCTGCTGAACTGCACCGTGTAGTGTAGTTTCTCCAGTGCCTCCTTTGGTACCGATGATCTATAGATACAACATGTTGTGGCTTCGGTGTCCAAAACTGCTTGGACTTTGAAATCTTCAACTCCTGGGATTTTGAAGATTACTTGCATGTTGTAGAGCCTGTTGATCATTCGTTGTCCTGTCTTTTCACTAAGGATCTGATGCTCAATTATCACCATTGAGGTTTCTCCTTCGCTGGCTTCAACCTCCTTTCCTTTGTTGGTCACTTGTGGTAGCTCTTCAAGCTCCTTTTTTAGATCCTTTTCGAGCAGGTAGTGCAGCCTTTCGTTTTCCTTCCTTAGATAGGCGATGTAGTCTAAAAGCTCATTGATTAGGGAGTCCTTGTTCCCTAAGACTAGCTTTACCTTCTCATTTGGTTTGATTGTTTTGCCAAAGTAGTAGCGTGAACATAATGGGCACGAGGTGACCTTACATTCCGAGCAGTGTATTCGCATTCGTTGCTCTGTTCTGGCTTTGCATGCGATACATCTGATGTATTTCTCTGGTACCTCTCGATTTTCTTCCCATTTGTGCTTGCAATGCAGCTGATTTTCTGGGACTTTGATGGCTTCACGCCATCCTCCGTTTTCTCCAAGCATGTTTCCCATTTCCTCCCATGGGACTGATGCTATTAGAACTTTGGCCATGTATGATGAATCTCCTGCTTCTCCTTCCGAGATGCTACAGATTGCATCACTTTCTGGCTCGTCTTGGTCCACTGATACCAGGTCATAATCTAATGGTAGATCTAAATTGTCCATCATGGTTGCTCTGGTGATGTTGCAGTGGTTTCTTTTACATTCCTTAGCAAAATGGCCCTCATCTCCGCAGATATAGCATTTACACTTTGCTATTTTATCGGAATGCTTCCTTTTGAATACCCGAGCATGTGAATCATGTGGCTTTCCCTTGTAGCTTTTGGCCTTTTGGATACTGTATTTCTTGTGAGACTTGTAATACCCTGGGATAGGTATCTTACTGTAGAATGACAAGTCTCTTACTCCCTTTTGAAGTGCAGCTTCCTTGCATATGTTTTCTAGGACTTGATATGAGAAATATATCCTTGGGAGTACTCCGATGGTATTGCCTGGATGTTTTTTTGCTAATGCTTCTGCCAATTTGTTTTCAAGCAATGGTGGCATTTTTCTGAAGAGCTTCTCAGATAGTTCTGCCGATGTGTACATCCTTCCAGATTTGGCCTCTAGGATCTTGAAGTCGTTCATGTAATTAACGACGTCTTTGATATTGGAGCACGAGAGTCGCTCTAGATCCTGGTATGCCTGTTCTTGTTCAAAGGACTGTCCTTGGTAAGGATCTTCTAGGATGAAGACTCTTCGTATTTGAGACAAGATATTCTGAGTGTTGTCTCCTATAATCACCATTTCCGAGTAATCACTGGGATATGCCATTCGCCACTGCGTCCATGTCTTCTTTTCAACTTCCCCCATAAGGTTTTCGATGAAGTTGATTTTTGTCTGGGTGTCGTTCCAAACTCTGTCACCACAGATGTTCAGGGTGATTGATTCCCATCTTGCAAATACATCCGGGTAGAGGCCGATTTCATCTGGTAGGACTAGCATTGCTCCCGTGTCTTGTTGAGTTGGTGGTAGTGACCATTGCTTATCATTGTGGCCTCCTAAGAATCTGGGCTTCCTTCCTGAGAGGCATAGGTTAATGTTTGATGTAGGACCATAGCCTGTGGTTCCTCTTGCTGGGGTGTAGCAAGGCTGAGGGTTTGGGACCGGATTTGGAGGTGGCCTATACTGGCTTACAGCGGATGAGGAGAGTACCCTAAATTTGTCTTCTAGTTTCTTTAATTGAGGGTAATCCATCTCTTGGAATTCATTTTCCTGTTGTAATGCGAAGATTGCCTGATATTCCCCACCACCTTCCGTACAGGCTTCTTGCTCAGTATTGTCTCTTTCTTCCTCTGATGGCTCTGATGGGTCCCACATTAGGTTATAGTCATCCCAATCTGCTGGTACTTGTGGGTCTCGTATGCTGTTGGTGAGCCATTATTTTTCAAATTTGTCGTCCGGGCCTGGTGCCGACCTAGACTCTCCTTTTGGGTTATCATAGTCTGGGCCTGGTGCCGGCCTAGACTCTCCTTTTGGATTATCATAGTCTGGGCCTGGTGCCGGCCTAGACTCTCTTCAGATGTTAGGGTTGCCTTCCAAGCTAGGTAACAAATGATCTTAATCATTTACAAGGATTCTTATTTCTCTAACACTAACCTTGATTCATCTTTGCCTAGTGCTATTTCATCTTTGTTGTAGGATTATAATGATGTGTTCCCTCAGGAGATCCCAGATGGTTTGCCACCAAGGAGAGGGATTGAACATCACATTGATCTTATTCCCGGAGCTCCCATTCCCAATAAGTCAGCATATAGAAGTAATCCTGAGGAAACAAAGGAGCTTTAGAGGCAAGTTAATGAGTTAATGAAGAAGGGACATGTAAAGGAGAGCATGAGTCCATGTGCAATGCCAGTGTTGCTTGTGCCAAAGAAAGATGGATCTTGGAGGATGTGTGTCGATTGTAGAGCTATCAACAAAATAACAGACTTATTTTTTAAAGAGATTATTCGCCTACATGGAGTGCCGAAGAGTATTATGTCAAATCGTGATGCAAAATTTTTGAGCTATTTTTGGAAAACATTATGGGGTAAGCTTGGAAGAAAGTTGTTATTTTCTACAACTTGCCATCCACAAATTGATGGACAAACTGAGGTAGTAAATCGAACTCTTGGTACATTGTTGCATGCCGTTATTGGTAAGAACTCTAGAACATGGGAAGAATGTTTGCCTTTTGTGGAGTTTGCCTATTATCATGTTGTTCATAGTGCTACAGGTTATTCTCCTTTTGAGCTTGTTTATGGTTTTAATCCATTGTCACCTTTGAATTTAGTACCATTTCCTATACAGGACAGGGTTAATTTAGATGAGAAAAACAAGGCAGAAGTGGTTAGGCAACTTCATGAGAAAGCTAGGCTTAACATTAAGAGAAGAACTAAACAATATGAAACACAAGCCAACAAAGGTCGCAAGCATATCAATTTTGAACCTGGTGATTTGGTTTGGGTACATTTGCGGAAGGATAGATTTCCTAAGCAAAGGAAATCAAAGTTGCAACCAAAGGGAGATGGTCCATTTCAAGTGGTGGCAAGAGTCAACGATAATGCATATAAACTTGACTAGACAGGTGAGTATAATGTGAGTGCAACATTTAATGTTTCTGACCTTTCTCCTTTTCTCTTTGATGATGTAGATGCTGATTTAAGGACAAATTTTTTCGAGGAGAGCGGGAATGATGGAAACCATATTGTACCAACTCAAATTGACAAGTTAGTAGATACTTTGCAAAACCTTAGAGGACCAATGACAAGGGCAAGGTTAAAGAAAATAAAGGAAGCTCTCAACAACCTGTTGTGCAACATTTACTATCAGGAAGTTGCCAAGTACGAGTTAAGGAGAATGGAGTCTTCACCAGGGCTTGCGAATGTGTCATTTGTGGAGGAATTTGCGAACCATGGCCTTGGGAAGGAAGTTGGATTTGAGAGCCCATGATTGGGCCTTTAAGTAGGCTATTTTCATGTGTTTTTATTATTATTTAGTGGGCTAGACGAAATTCCTTATTAAGCCCAGCTTATTTAGTGGGTTAGACGAAATTCCTTATTAAGCTGGGCTTAATAAGGAATTTCGTCTAACC
>CM034046.1:8404218-8421086 GCA_019804595.1 Bruguiera parviflora
TGGGTTAGACGAAATTCCTTATTAAGCCCAAATTATTTAGTGGGTTGGACAAATTTCCTTATTAAGCCCAGCTTAATAGTTAGGGTTTCTAGGAGTTAGCATATAAAAAGGGCAAAAAGGGTAGCTGGGAGAGGCAGACCCATTTTCATGAGTGTATGTGCTATTTTCTCTGGTTGTTTGAGAACTAATTCTGAACTTTCATAATTGCGTGTGTTGGTTCACTAGACTTATCTTCTTCAACGTTGTTGTTGTTAGGAGTGGTGTCTGAATCTTATAATTCTGGTTCTTGGTTATTTATAATCATTGAGTCAGAACTCCAAATCCCTTAACTTATGTTAGAGCGATCCTATACCAGCAACTAATTTCTAATCTTACCTCTTTTATTTGATTGATGGTTGTGGGAAATATGCAACAAGTTAAGGGGTACGACATGTGTTCAATGGTGGGACATGTAATTAACATGTGCCTACTTTTGTAAAAGGATTCTCAAGGCAACCAGAGAAGTATGAACCCTATTCTAATACATACAATCCAAGATGGAGGGGTCACCCTATTGTACCCCTATTTTGTTTGCCTTATTTGCTCTCCCTCCTAGGAGGTTAATTTTGTAAATTTGGATTGTAGATTGTTATTTGGATGTGAAAAGGTAAATGAAGTAGTAAGAAAAATAAAGAAAATAATGAAAAGATAAAAAATAATAGTTGAATTACTACTAATGTCTAATATACAATTAAAAGTCTGGTATACAGATTATATCTTGCCCCTAAAAGGAGAGTCGACAACTAGTGTAGCCTTTAAACTAAACCTAAAGTTAAAAACTTGCTTTTAGGTACTAGTCAAATCATCAATCTGCAAAGGGGGCCATCTCTTTCTCAAATACCCCAGGCTAAGCTTCTCAATATAGTAATATCTATGTAGTCTCTCTTCAAGGACCAATGGCTCAATCTAATTATGAATCTTGTAAGTTAAAGACTCACAAAATATTAAATATGTACATATATAAGCTTAGTCATTCAATAAAAGCAAAATCAATCTCAACTATTCAAAAAAATAAATTCAATCTAAACTATCGTGGAAAAAGCAATCAAGGATCAATGCTTAAGTTCATGCCCATTTCTTTATAAAAATAGCTAGCATATATTAAAGCAAGGGGGTTAAAGACAGAGTTTTTAAAGGACATCTTGAAAAGACAAAGTCCTTTTGTGAGGTAGCATGAGAGAAAGAAATATTATGAGATAGTCAGAATTTTAAGGGCCAAAAGAATCTTTTGGCCAAGTTAATGTAGAGAGAGTTTAGAATAGGCACACCTCAACTTAAACTATGGGGGGAAATAAGTAGCTAGTTCAGAATGCGTATCAAAATAAATAGACATGATTTCAACAAATTGAATGGCCACATCAACCTAAACAAGTAGCTTTATCTAGTACAAGTACATCATTTAGAGAAATGTTCAAAATTTTCTTAACTCACACTCAACAATTCCAACATGAGAAAAGGGCAACCATAAACAATTTGGAGAAATAGCCACTTTAGAATGTATATCAAAATAACTAGACAAGATTTTAGCAAATTGAATAGCCATATCAACCTAATAAGTAGCTTCATCTAGTACAGGTATGTCATTGGAAGATATGATCAAAACTTTCTTAACTTGCACTTAACAATTCCAATAGGCAACAAGGGCAACCATACATAATTTGGAGAATTAGGTGAGTCAGCTAGCTTCCATAGTGAGCAGACTAGATGCTCAAGGGTCAGGCAAATTACCTTCTCAAATCCTAGTATGTCCAAAAGAGAATGTCAGTGTCATATCATTAAGAAGTGGAAGAGAGCTAGAAAAACCATATAAGAAACACTTGATGTAGCTATTGAGGAGGAAATTAAGAAGGAGGTAGAGATCTCTCCAACTAAGGTAATGCCTAATCCTTCTATTCAAATCAAAGCTAACCCCTTTTCATTTCCAATTAGGTACATAAAATCTAAAAGGGAGGAGTAAAAGAGAGAAATCCTTAAGGCATTCACAAGATAGAGGTAAATATACCACCATTAGATGCAATCAAGTAAGTACTAAGGTATTCAAAATTTCTTATGGAATTGTACACTAATAAGTGAAGACTAAAAGATGATGAGAAGATCATAAAGGGAGAGAATGTATCCATAATTCTCCAATGAAAAATTTCTTCTAAGTGCAAAGATCCAACTATGTTCACCATCTTATGCAAAATATGTAATACTAGATTTTAAAGAGCTATGTAATATTTAGGAGCTTTTATTAATGTGATGCCATGATCCATTTATGCTTCATTAAATCTAAGGCCTTTGAAAAATATTGGTGTTATTATATAATTGGCTAATTGTACTAATGCTTACCTTCAGGGGATAAATAAGGATGTGTTAATGCAAGTGAATGAGCTAGTGTTTTAAGTTGACTTTTACATAGCCGATATGGATGATGATGATTCACCTAACCTTACACTTAGTTTATTGGGAGGTCATTCTTAAAGATAGTTCAGAAAAGGATTGATGCACATGAGGGTACCTTGATGATGGAGTTTGATGGTGAACAAACTCAGTTTGTTTTTTTCTTTTTTTTGTTACAGAATTAGAATTCAACTTTTCTCCTTAATTACATTATTGTCTTTAATTTTTGATTAATTAGTAGTGAATTGATTGTACTCCCTATTGGATCAAATTTTACTCACACCATTTACGATTCAATAATTAAAAGTAAGGTATTAAATTTTTGGTACCTTAATGATAGTTAGGACCCCTAGTTAGGAGAACATAAGGCATCTTATTGCCAATGCCAATGCAGTTGCCACGTAGGCCAAATGCAAGGGAAATCTAAGGCACCCTCTCTCAAGTGTGGTAACAACACATGTCTCTTGTATGGGGAGAGCCAAAAGAACCCAAGGCAATTTGTCTTGAGCAAGGTCATCACTCATGTCCCTTGAGAAGAGAATGTAAGCTACCCCTTACCAATAGCAATCACCTTATTGGTCAATTACATAAAGAGAGCTCGAAGGGCTTATGTCGCCTTGTCCCCAGTGAGATCACCACGTAGTAGACCTTCCAAGAGAAACTAAGGCACCCCTTCTTGAGTGTAATCAGCACACTAGTCTCCTATATGGGGAGAGTCAAGTGGCTTTGAGGCACTTTCTCCATAGTGAGGCCCCTATACAGTCATCTTGCTTGGAGAATTTAAGGAACCTTGTCTTGAGTACAATTGCTAAACAAGTCTCTTGTTTAAGGATGGTTTAAGGCATTTCTTCTCCAACAAGCTTGCCATATAGGATACCTCCTTGGATAACATAAGGCACCTTATGCTAAAAGTAGATGCTCCAAAGGTCTCTTACATAAGTATAGCAAGGAGGGACCAAGGCCTATTATCCAAGTGAGGTCACTACATAGGCCTCTTGCCAAGATAACCAAAGGCATCTTGTCCATAGTATGGTTTGTAGTACAAGAAAAGTTAGGAGGGTGTAAGTCATATGATCTTGAGTGAGGTCATTAGACTAGCCCTTTATTAGAAGAACCTAAGGTACTTTGTCTTGAGTAAGATCACCATGCAAGTCTCTTGTCTTAATAAAGATTGGACACAAGCATCCTTCAGGAGAACTAAAGGCTTTCCATCATGAGCATGGTTTCCATATAGGTTTCATGCATGAGGAGATCTTGTACGGCTTCAGGCATGTTGTCCTTGGAAGGTTGCCATAGAGACTCCTTCTTAAAAGCACCTAAGGCTCCTTATCCCAAGCATGCTCACCATACTATATTAGGAAAGGCTGTCTAGAGCAAGCTCACCATATAAGCCTCTAACAAGACAAACTAAGAACCCTTTCCTAAGCATTATCACCACATAGTTCTCTTACACAACTATTGCAAAGAGGGCCTAGGGGGTCACATGCCAAGTGAGTTTGCCATATTGCTCCCTACTTGGAGAACCTAAGGCATCTCATTTTAAGTGCAATCATTGCATAGGCTTCCTTAATAAAGAGAGTTTTAAGGCCCTAAGGCACCTTGTGCCCTATGAATTCACCACACAAGTCTTTAATAAAGTAACCCATCTTATATATGGACACCACATAAGACTGCAAGGTCACCTTGTAAGCCCCCTACTAGGACAGCCCATGCTAACTCATCTTCAATATTTTTTCCACACAAGTCTCTTGTCCTAAGAGATCCTGTAAGGCTAAAGATACCATTATCTTAGCAAGGTTAACATAGATGCTTCCTACCACAATAGCCTAAGCCAATCCATTTTGATTATGGTTACCAAACAATTCTCTTACATGAATAAATCCATAATAGGACAACTTAAGGCATTGCATCTTGTGCAAGCACACCATATAAACTCCCTTCAAAAGGAACTATGGCACCATGTCTCAAGCATGTTCATTACATTTGTCTCTTGCATAAGGGGAGCCTAGCAAACAAAAGGGCATCTTGTCCTAAGAAAGGTTGCCACACAAGTGCCCATGCCAAGAGAACATAAGGTACCTTATACTAAGTTCTTTTGCCACACAAGTCTACTGCATGAGAAAATCCAAAAGAGCCTAAGGCATCTCATCTCAAGTAAGATCACCATAGTCTTATCAGGAGAAACAAAAGCTTCCCATTATGAGCATAATTGCCATATAAGTCTTTTCCATGAGGTGATCTAGGAGGGCCTAAGGCATCTTGTTCTTAGTGAGGTTGCCATAAAGATTCTCTACTAGGAATATCTAAGGCACCCTTTCTTAAGCACAATCTTCATACTACACTAAGAGAGGTAATTTGTGGTGAGATCACAAAACAAGTCTTTTACCAAGATGACCTAAAAACTGTCTTGAGTGCTATCATTGCATAGCTCTCTTATACAACTAAACCAAAAAGGGCCTAAGGGATCACTTCCTAAGCAAGGTTGTCACATAGCCCCCTATAAGGAGAACCTAAAGTGCCTTATCTTGACCATAATCACTAAATATGTTTCCTCCAAAGAGAGAGCTAGTAAGACCTCAGGCACTTTGTGCTAAATGAGTTCACCACATAGGCCTTTTATCATGACAACTTGATGTTGCCTATCTTGAATGCACTCACCATACGGGACTCTTACATGAAGAAGAACTAAGGCATTGTATCCTAAGCAAGGTCACAACATAAGCCCATTACCAAAAGAGCCTATTGTGCCATATCTCGAGTGCATGCTATACATAGGTCTTCTGCATAAGAACATGCTAGAAAGTGTAAGGTATTTAGTCTAAAGCAAGGTTGGCACAAAAGCCCTTTACTAGGAGAACCTAAAATAACCCATCTTGAACATTTTTTTTCATATAGGTCTTCTACCATAGGATAGCTTAGAGGGCTTATAGTTCCATCATTTTATGAAAGGTCAATATGGATGCCCCTTACCATGATAACCTAGAGCATTCCATCTTGATTGTTGTCACCACATATTACACCTGCAATAGGAGAGCCAAGCTAGAAGAGCCTAAGCCATTACATCCTATGCAAGCTCACCACTAAGGCTCCCTCCAAAGAGAAATTATGGCACTATATCTTGAGCATGTTCACTATATTTTACTCCTACATGAGAAGAGGCTAGAGGACAAAAAGTCATATTATCCTAAGTGAGGTTGCCATATAGGCACCTTGCTAGAGAACATTAGGCGCCTTATCCCCAAATCTTTCTCTATACAAGTCTTATGCATGAACAAAGCCAAGAGAATGTAAGGTACCTTGTCCTTAACATAGTCTCCTCATCGGTCTTTTACATAAGTAGAGGTAGAAAGATCTAAGGTACATTGTCCTAAGTGAGTTTGCCAAACAAACCCCTAACCAAGAAACCTAGTTTCCTTATCCTAAGTAAGATCACTACACAGGACTCATGTATAAAGAGAGCTAAAAGGGACTAAGGTCTTTCATTTTGTGTGAGATCAACACAAAGGCCCCCTTCTAGGAGAACCTAAGGCCCCTTATTTGAAGCATGATTGTTGTATAGGTCTCCTACGTAAGGAGATTCCAAAAGGCCTAAGGCATTTTATCTCAAGCTAAAAGGGCTTAGGGTAGCAAGTCTTAAGTGAGATTGACAAATAGGTCCTTACTAAGAGAACCTAAGGAACCTTATTGTATGAACAATCACCATACATGCATCCTACATGATAAGCATTAGGAAGGCATAAGGCATTTCCTTTAAAGTAAGATACCTACACAAGCCTCCTACTAAGATAGCCAAAGGGCCTATGACAATGTGTCCTAATTGAGAGACGAAGATAACTTAGTCAAAGTGAGTTCACTACATAAGTACCCCTACTAGGGTAAACTAAGGCAACTTGTCTTGAGTGTAGTTGCCATGGAGGTCTTCTACATGAGAAGAGTGATCCTAAGGAGATATCAACACAAGCTTGCTACTAGAAGAACTTATGGCAACCCATTTCAATCATGGTTGTCACATAGGTCTCCTCCAAGATGAGAGCCTAGAGGGCCTAAGCCATATTGTCTATAATGACATCAAAACATAGGCCCATTTCTAGGAAATCCTAAGGTATCCTATCCTAAGTGCATTTGTGACATAGGGTTGTTGTGAAAGAAGAGCTAGGAGGACTTAAAGCTTTTCATCTTGTACAAGCTTGTCACATAACCCCTTTAACCCAAAGCTCCCAGTCTTTAGTGTGGTCACCACACAAGTCTCCTATACAAGTAAAGGTAGGATAGTAAGGTATCTTTTCTTAAGTGAGGCCACCATATAGGTTCCTTACTGAGAAAACCTAAGGCACCCCTTTCTTGAGTGTGGTCACCACACAACTCTTATGAATAAGGAGAGTAAGGAGGGCCTAAGACACCTCTTTTAGAGTGAGTTAGCCATATAGTCCATTTCTAGGAAAACTTAAGGCACCCTATCCTAAGCGAGTTCGCTACATAGGCTCCCTCTTAAGAGAACTTATGGCTCCTTTCATAAGAATTGTTGCCATATAAGTCATTTGAATAAGGAAATCAATGAGAACCTGACGCACCTTATTTTGAGAAATCTTGCAATATAGGCACCCAACCAAGAAAACTAAAAGTACCTTACCTTAAGTGTAATCACTACATAGGTATTTTGCACCAAAAGAGCCTTGAGGGAATAAGGCATCTTGCCTTATATGAGGTTGGTGCAAAGGTATGTAGCTAAGAGAACATAAAACACCCTATCCTAAGTGCAATCGCCATATTTGTCACCACATAAGTACTTTAGCAAACAAGCTCCTTACTAAGAATGCTTTAGTCACCTTACCTTGACTATGGTCAACACACAAGTCTCTAGCATGAGGAGAGTTAAAAGGCCATTAGGCATCTTATCCCGAGTGAGGTCACTATATAAGTCCCCTCTTAAAAGATCTAAGACAATTTATCTTGACCATTGTCACTGCATAGGCCTCTTTCATGGAGAGAGCAAAGAGGGCTTAAGGTATTTTGTCCTAAGTAAAGTTACCTTACATGTCCCTTACCATGAAAACCTAAGGCAAATTCTTCTTAAGCACAATTGCCATATAAGAATCATGTGCAAGAAATGTTAGATGGGCATAAGGCACTATGCTTTAAGTGAGGTTTTTGATGAAAAGCTTAGAGATGATGTATGGAAGGCTTCAAAGGATGCAAGAGGTCCATCACACATTCCAAAAGGTCAAATAACACAAGCTAGAGCCAAAAAGATGAAAGAAGTACTAAATAGGTTGATTGAGGACATTCAGGCCAACCAAGTTACAAATAATGTGAATTCAGGCTTGAAAGAAAGTCAACACTTTATTAATATGATTGGAATACCTAATGGGTTAGGACTAAGTAATAGCATTCGTACTTAAAAAGGTGTTGATCCTAAGTAAGTGATTTTTATAAAAGTGAAAATTTTCTGTATAAGAATTTGTCTTAAAAAAGGATTTAGCCTAAATAGGAATTCATGCCCTTTTAGGATTGCTATCTTAGCCTATAAATAGGCATCTCCTTATAAGTTCTAGAGGATAAGACAATTTTGAGAGAAATTAAAAGTGAGGGTTTTCTCTTTTGGTTCATTTGAGAACTAAAAAACTTATCAAGAAGTACCTCTTCTTGTGATGTTTAACTCAACTTATCACTCTTAATTCCCTTCTTTTCTAGAATATGGCATCCATATCCTTCTTAAATAACCTAGGTTTGTGTTCATTTGAATGTTGGGTCTAGGGTTTATGTTATTAAAGTTTGATTTAGCTTTCTTAGAAATTCTTTGATTCCTTGTGGGTGTTAGGCCCATAAGTCATATCTTTTTTGGGGTTTTTTTTTTTTTTTTTTGCATCAATTACTATCAAAGCCCAACTCTAAATTAGGCTAGATCAATTAATTCTTCAATTTGCTACCTTGTGATTTATTTATTTCTACTTAGTTTGTCTATTAAGCGCATTACCATTCAATTGCACTAATCTATTTGTTTGCAATCCTTCTTACTTTGCTTGTTTGTTTGAGATCATAACTATCAAAATGTGTTATTTTCAATTCCATTTGTTGTCTTTAAGTATTCTACTATTATTTTGTGTTAAGCAAAAGGACAAAAAAAAAATAAAAAAGAGGAACAAAAAGAAAAGGCATCAAATTCAAGTAATTGATACAAGTTAAACAATTTGGTCATATTAGTCGCAATAATAATATAGTTTTCATAACTCTAATTCTACCATCTATTTTCTTATTATATCATCTAAGTTTTTCCTTTAGGTTTAACCCCTTATCTTGATTTATGTGAGTCTAATTCATTAAATTTGTTTGCCTTGATATCCTTGTTTGATTTTTTTTGACTCCTTGTTCTCTAATTAGTTCAATTATACCTTATTGACCCTATTCTAATATGAATCAATCCTCTTGATTTAGCTTGTTTAGTTCCTTAAAGAGCTAAAAGAGGAAATTTGAGTGGTAAAATGCAAAAGTGCAAGTTCATATTAAGAAAAGCCATAAAAATTGTAAACATATGGGAGTGTGACACCTTTTCTTTTGAATGAAACAAGTGAAGGAGTGTGACACCTTTTCTTTTGAATGAATTAGGTGAAGGAGTGTGACACCTTTTCTTTTGAATGAAACAGTTCTGTGAGGTATCTTAATCATTTTGTATAGATGTAATACTATGGCTTCCATAGACAAAGGTGTAGCTTAATAGGGAGTTAGTGATATGTCCTTCATAATCAAAGCATTGCAACAACTTGATAGTAAAGGGAGAGGATGGAGGAGCAAGTTAATATAATAGCAAAGTTGCAAAGGAGGCATGGGGACTATAAGGTTCTTAATGCAAGAAAACAATTGAGATGAGCATATAATCATGAGGATGATGTAGAAGATGATGAATTTGATGATTGTACTACTATGGTTAGAATTGCCAATGATACAAGGGATTGTAGAGATTTTGGGAGGCAAGACACCTATAACCATGATTTGGGTAGGATTAAAATGACAATTCTTCTATTCCAAGGTAAGAATGATCCTAATGCATACCTATAATAAGATAAGAAGGTTAAATTGGTTTTTGATTGTCATAACTATTCTAAGTAGAAAAAGTTAAAGTTTACTACTGTTGAATTTATTGATTATGTTATTATTTAGTGGGATCAACTTGTTTTGACTAAGAGAAGGAATCATGAGTAGGAGATGAAGGCTATCATGAGGAGGAGGTTTATCTATAATCACTATTATAGGGATTTGAACCAAAAGTAGTGAGGGCTCACTCAAGGCACTAAAAGTTTAGAGGACTACCACAAAGAGATAAAGATTGCCATGATTATGTGGAATTAGAAGATAAAAGAAGATAAATGGGCAACCATGACTCAATTTCTATAAGAGCTAAATAGAGACACAACTAATATGGTTGAGTTACAACATTACGTGGAATTAGAAGACATGGTGCATAAGGCAATGAAAGTTAAAAGGCAACTTAACCAAAAGGTTTTCACATAGTTTGGGCAAAATTTGGGTTCTACCTTATCTTGGAAGCCGAATTAAAGTAAAAGGGATGATAAGGCCAATTACAAGTCTAAAGCCAAGCTATCTAAGAACAAGAATATGGGTTTTAGCAAGGAGGTAGGTAATTTTGATCCCCCACCTAGTAGGAATATAGAGGTTAAATATTTTAAGTGTTTGGGAAAGACTCACAAATAAGCATGCAATGATCTTAAGAGGTAATGGTGATGTTGAAACTGCAAGTGAATTAGATGATGATTATGTGCCTTGATCAAAGTGAAAGTGATGGAAAGGAGTATCTAGTTAATGGAGTAGCTCTTGTCATAATGCGAGCATTGAATGTGCAAGTGAAGGAAGAAAACAAAGTGCAATGAGAAAACATCTTTCTTATGAGGTGTCTTGTTAAAGATAAGGTATGTAGTATGATTATTGATTGTGGGAATTGCACTAATATGGCTTGCACAATTATGGTTAAAAGTTGAATTTACCTACTATAAAGCATTCTAGGCCATATAAGCTTCAATGGTTGAATAAAAGTGGTGAAGTTATGGTAAATAAGCAAGTACTCATGTCATTTTCTATCAAAAGGTACCATGATGAAGTTTTATGTGATGATGTACTAATGCATGTGGGTCATACTCTATTAGGAAAGCCTTGGTAGTTTAATAGGTGAGTTATGCATGAAAGCTTTAAGAACCACTATTCATTTGTAATGAATGAAAAACTTATCACTCTTGTGGTAATAACACCTTAACAAGCCTATAAGAATTAATTAAGAATTAAAAATGGAAATGAATAGAAAAGAGAGATTGAAAAGAGAGGGATAATCAAAACCAAAATGAAGAAAGAAAAAGTGAGGACACAAGAGAGAAAGAAGAAAATAGAAAGCTTCTATGCAAAAGAAAGTGATGTCAAAAGAGCATTTTATGTTAAACAACTTGTGATCGTACTTTTGTACAAAGATGTTTATTTTAACACTAACAAGTTTGACCCATCTTTGCCTAGTGTTATTATTTCTCTTTTGTAGGAATTTAAAGATGATGTTCCAAGTGGATTGCCACCTAAGAGAGGGATTGAGTATCAAATTGATTTTATCCTTAGTACATCCATTCTAACCTGGCCAATGTATAAGAGTAATCCTGGGGAGACAAAAGAGCTTTAAAGGCAAGTTGAGGAACTTATGTTGAAAGGATATGTGAGAGAAAGCATGAGTCTTTATGCGGTTCTTGTCTTATATATACCTAAAAAGGATGAGACTTGGAGGATATGTGTTAATAGTCAAATGGTGAACAAAATCACTATAAAGTATAGTCACCCCATATGTAGGTTAGATGACATGTTAGATGAATTGCATGGTTCATGTATCTTTTCTAAAATTGATGTGAAAAGCAAATATCACCAAATTAGGATCAAAGAGGGAGATGAGTGGAAAACAACTTTGAAAATTAAGTATGGTTTATATGAATGGCTTGTTATGCCATTTGGTCTCATTAATGCACCAAGCACTTTAATGCAATTAATGAATCATGTTTTGTATCCATTCATTTATAAATTTATTATTATGTATTTTGATGATATTTTGGTTTATAGCAAAAACCTAATAAAGCATCTTGAACATTTACCTTTTATTTTAATTTTTTTATGTTCTAAGAAATTGTATGCTAACTTCAAGAAATGTTATTTTGTACTAATTAGATCATATTTCTTAACTATATTATGAGTGCTAAAGGTATTGAGGTTGATGAGGTAAAAGTTACGACAATCTGTGATTGGCCTACACCTAAGTCAATTAGTGATGTGTCTAGCTTTCATAGTCTAGTTAGTTTCTATAGATGCTTTGTTAGGGACTTTAGCACCATTATTACACCACTAATTAATGATATCAAAAAGAACATGGGTTTTATGCGGGGTAGTGATCAAGACAAGGTTTTTAATTGTATTAAGAAAAAATTAAGTTTTGAACCCTTACTTGCTTTATTTGACCTTACAAAAACTTTTGAGATTGAGTGTGATACTTCAAATATTGGCATTGGAGCTATTTTGATGCAAGAAAAGGGTCCAATTGCCCCTTACTTGCTTTATTTGACCTTACAAAAAATTTTGAGATTGAATGTGATACTTTCGATATTAGCATTGTGATGGAAACCATATTGTACCAACTCAAATCGATAAGGAAGTAGATACTTTGCAAAACTTTGGAGGACCAATGACAAGGGCAAGGTCAAAGAAAATAAAGGAAGCTCTCAACAACCTGTCGTGCGACATTTACTATCAGGAAGTTGCCAAGTATGAGTTAAGAAGGATGGAGTTTTCACCAGGGCTTGCGAATGTGTCATCTGTGGAGGAATTTGCAAACCAGGCCTTGGGAAGGAAGTTGGATTTGAGAGCCCATGATTGGGCCTTTAAGTGGGTTATTTTCATGTGTTTTTATTATTATTTAGTGGGTTGGACGAAATTCCTTATTAAGCCCAACTTATTTAGTGGGTTGGACGAAATTCCTTATTAAGCCTAGCTTATTTAGTGGGTTGGACGAATTCCCTTATTAAGACCAGCTTATTAGTTAGGGTTTTTGGGAGTTAGCATATAAAAAGGGCAAAAAGGGTGGCTGGGAGAGGCAGACCCGTTTTCATGAGTGTATGAGCTATTTCCTCTAGTTCTTTGAGAACTAATTCTGAACTTTCATACTTGTGTGTGTTGGTTCACTAGACTTATCTTTTTCAACATTGTTGTTGCTAAGAGTGGCGTCTGAGTCTTATAGTTCTGGTTCTTGGTTGTTTATAATCATTGGGTCAGAATTCCAAATCCTTTGACCTTTGTTAGGGGTCAGAACTCCAAATCCCTTAACCTTTGTTAGAACAATCCTATACCAACATTGGTGTTGGGTTCTGTTTACATATAAATGGAGTTCGTATCATTTGGTATCAAAGCCTTGGCTCTAACTCAGGTTAGTTATATTATTGTTATCATATCTTTCGTGTATTCTTCTTATTGGTTGAATAATCAAAAAGAGAAAAAAAAACACAAAAAAAAATAGAAACAAAATCGTGTATTTCGTGGGTTTCTTTTCTGATATTTGTTTCTTCCACAGAAATACCCATTAGTTAACTGGAAAAAAAAAGGGGGGTTCATTGCTCAATTGGTCATTTACTCAATTATATTTGATAATTGATTGTTGTCCAATTGCACTGCTCATATCATTGAATTTCTTGTCATTCTGTTTGCTTTATTGTCCATCTTCTTGGTCCTGTCACTTCTCTGAAGAGGTAGGTCTAGGATTGATATATTCAAGTTTTGTTTGTTCTGAATTTAGTTTGCTTGGGACTACTGAAAGAGCTCTTAGAGTTTTGCAATTTATTGTGTGAAACACGAGAGTTGAGGACTACTGTAGTTGAGTGGAGAGCAAACATGCAAGGGAGCGAGTTTTGTGAGGCATATTCTTTATTTACTAACAATCTTGCATGTACGATGTCTAATGCTAAAGAAGGCAATTTCCCATATGGAGAGGAGGAAGTAGTTGTTCCAGATTTCAAATTGCTTATGAAATCCTTAGAACAAAAGTTTGATAGGATTGACCAAGCGCTTTGGGAAGTTAGAGACAAGATGGATTAAATAGAAGGGGAATCAAGTGTTAATCCTAAGAGGCCAGCTGGGAGGGTCATGAAGGAGCAATTTGAACATGACCCTGGTGAAGATGGTGATGATTATTATGATGATGGTGATAATGCTAGTAGAAACTTCAGAGGTGGTTTTAGAGGAGGACGTGGTAATAGGAATGGTAGAGGAGCAAGAGGCAATGGAAATGTTTATGATAGGTACAATAGAGGTTAGGATAACAGAAATAGAGGGGAGGAAGGAGCAGACAAAAATCTTAGTAGTATTAAAATGAAAATACCTTCTTTCTAAGGGAACCTGACCCTGATGTCTATTTGGATTAGGAACGAAGGGTAGAATTAATATATGAGTGCCACAACATCTCTGAGGAGAAGAAGGTGAAGTTAGCTGTGGTAGAGTTCACTGATTATGCTGTAGTATGGTGGGACCAGCAAGTTACCATAAGGAGAAGGAATTTTGAGAGGGCTATAGAAACTTGGAATGAGTTGAAGACCCTGATGGATTGACCAAGCGCTTTGGGAAGTTAGAGACAAGATGGATCAAATAGAAAGGGAATCAAGTGTTAATCCTAAGAGGCCAGCTGGGAGGGTCATGAAAGAGCAATTTGAACATGACCCTAGTGAAGATGGTGATGATTATTATGATGATGGTGATAATGCTAGTAGAAACTTCAGAGGTGGTTTTAGAGGAGGACGTGGTAATAGGAATGGTAGAGGAGCAAGAGGCAATGGAAATGTTTATGATAGGTACAATGGAGCTTGGGATAACAGAAATAGAGGGGAGGAAGGAGTAGACAAAAATCTTAGTAGTATTAAAATGAAAATACCTTCTTTCTAAGGGAACCTGACCCTGATGTCTATTTGGATTAGGAACGAAGGGTAGAATTAATATATGAGTGCCACAACATCTCTGAGGAGAAGAAGGTGAAGTTAGCTGTGGTAGAGTTCACTGATTATGCTGTAGTATGGTGGGACCAGCAAGTTACCATAAGGAGAAGGAATTTTGAGAGGGCTATAGAAACTTGGAATGAGTTAAAGACCTTGATGAGAAGGGGATTTGTTCCCAGCTCTTATTATAGGGATTTGTATAATAAGTTGCAGAGCCTAACGCAAGGTTCCAAGAGTGTGGAAGAGTACCATAAGGAGATGGAAATTGCTATGGTTAGGGCAAATGTAATGGAGGATAGGGAGGCAACCATGGCTAGGTTCCTCCAAGGGTTGAATAGGAGCATAGCTGATGTGGTAGAGCTGCAACACTATGTAGAGCTTGAAGACATGGTACACATTGCCATGAAAGTTGAGAGGCAACTTAAAGGGAGGAGCACTTCTGGTCATAAGCAGAACTTAGGTTCATCTTTTTGGAAGCCGAATTGGGGGAAGAAGGTAGAGAAGATGACTTCTAAGCAAAAAAGCAATTCACATAGACCCAAAACTAGTGGGGGCAGCCTGGAAAGGGGCAAATTTGAAGAAAAACTTGAGGGCACCCATGGAAAAACTAGAGACATCAAATGCTTTAGATGTCTAGGTAGGGGTCATGTGGCTTTACAATGTCCTAACAAGAGAACAATGTACGTTAAAGAGAATGGTGACTATGTGTCTGGCAGTGAAGTTGGTGATGAAGATCGAATGTCGTCATTAGAGGATGCTAGTGATGTTGATGAAGTGATAGAGTATCCGGAGCAAGGTGGAAGGCTTTTAGTAGCAAGGAGAGCCCTTAGTGCGCAGGTTAAGGAGGAGAATGATGTCGAGATTTAGCAGGAAAATATTTTCCATACTCGATGTTTAGTTCAAGATAAACTTTGTTGCTTGATCATCAATGGAGGTAGTTGCACTAATCTAGCTAGTACAGAGTTGGTGGAAAAATTGACCTTGCCTACAACCAAACATCCTAGGCCATATAATTTGCAATGGTTGAATGATAGTGTAGTGGTAAAAGTGACTAAACAAGTTGTGGTTCCATTTTCCATTGGTAGATATAAGGACGAATTGTCTTATGATGTTGTACCTATGCAGACCGGACATTTGTTATTGGGCCGTCCTTGTCAATTTGACAGAAAAGTTTTGCATGATGGTTACAAGAACCGTTATTCATTCACCATGGATGGAAGACAATTTACATTGGCACCATTAACTCCAAATAGGTGTATGAAGACCAAGTGAGACTTTATGAAAATGAGCAAAAGAGGAGGAGCGAAAAGAAAGAGAGAGTCGAGAGAAAAGAAAGGGCAGGAGGGAAAAAGAAGATAAAAACATTTGAGGGTGTTAAGAACGAGAGTGGTCAGGTTCACAAGAGTGAAGATGAAAGAAAACAAGTGAGTGTGTTTGCAAAAGGAGCAGATGCTAGGGTTGCCTTCCAAGCTAGGAAACAAATGATCTTAATCCTTTAGAAGGATTCTTATTTCTCTAACACTAACCTTGATTCATCTTTGCCTAGTGCTATTTCATCTTTGTTGCAAGATTATAATGATGTGTTCCCTCAGGAGATCCCAGATGGTTTGCCACCAAGGAGAGGGATTGAACATCACATTGATCTTATTCCTGGAGCTCCCATTCCCAATAAGCCAGCATATAGAAGTAATCCTGAGGAGACGAAGGAGCTTCAGAGGCAAGTTGATGTGTTGATGAAGAAGGGACATGTAAAGGAGAGCATGAGTCCATGTGCAGTGCCAGTGTTGCTTGTACCAAAGAAAGATGGATTTTGGAGGATGTGTGTCAATTGTAAAGCTATCAACAAAATAACAGAATTATTTTTTAAAGAGATTATTCGCCTACATGGAGTGCCGAAGAGTATTGTGTCAGACCGTGATGCAAAATTTTTGAGCCATTTTTGGAAAACAATGTAGGGTAAGCTTGGAACAAAGTTGTTGTTTTCTACAACTTGCCATCCATAAAATGATGGACAAACTGAGGTAGTAAATCAAACTTTGGGTACATTGTTGCGTGCTATTATTGGTAAGAACTCTAAAACTTGGGATGAATGTTTGCCTTTTGTGGAGTTTGCCTATAATCGTGTTGTTCATAGTGCTATAGGTTATTCTCCTTTCGAGCTTATTTATGGTTTTAATCCATTGTCACCTTTGGATTTAGTACCATTTCCTATACAGGACAGGGTTAATTTAGATGGAAAAAAGAGGGCAGAAGTGGTTAGGCAACTTCATGAGAAAGCTAGGCTTAACATTGAGAGAAGAACCAAACAATATGAAACATAAGCCAACAAAGGTCACAAGCATATCACTTTTGAACCTGGTGATTTGGTTTGGGTACATTTGTGGAAGGATAGATTTCCTTTGCTTAGGAAATCTATCCTTCCACAAATGTACCCAAACC
>CM034046.1:8424578-8440145 GCA_019804595.1 Bruguiera parviflora
GCCTTTCTCCTTTTCTCTTTGATCATGTAAGTGCTGTTTTGAAGACAAATCATTTTGAGGAGAGCGGGAATGATGGAAACCATATTGTACCAACTCAAATCGACAAGGGAGTTGATACTTTGCAAAACCTTGGAGGACCAATGACAAGGGCAAGGTCAAAGAAAATAAAGGAAGCTCTCAACAACCTGTTGTGTGACATTTACTATCAGGAAGTTGCCAAGTATGAGTTAAGGAGGATGAAGTCTTCACCAGGGCTTGCGAATGTGTCATCTGTGGAGGAATTTGTGAACCATGGCCTTGGGAATGAAGTTGGATTTGGGAGCCCATGATTGGGCCTTTAAGTGGGTTATTTTCATGTGTTTTTATTATTATTTAGTGGGTTGGACGAAATTCCTTATTAAGCCCAGCTTATTTAGTGGGTTGGACGAAATTCCTTATTAAGCCTAGCTTATTTAGTGGGTTGGATGAATTCCTTTATTAAGACTAGCTTATTAGTTAGGGTTTTTGGGAGTTAGCGTATAAAAAGGGCAAAAAGGGTGGCTGAGAGAGGTAGATCCATTTTCATGAGTGTATGAGCTATTTTCTCTAGTTCTTTGAGAACTAATTCTAAACTTTCATACTTGTGTGTGTTGGTTCCATAGACTTGTCTTCTTTAACGTTGTTGTTGCTAAGAGTGGCGTCTGAATCATATAGTTCTGGTTCTTGGTTGTTTACAATCATTGGGTTAGAATTCCAAATCCTTTGACCATTGTAAGGGGTCAGAACTCCAAATCCCTTAACCTTTGTTAGAACGATCCTATACCAACATTAGTGTTGGGTTCTGTTTACATATAAACAGAGTTCGTATCACATTGGAGCTATTTTGATGCAAGTGTCCAATTGCCTATTTTAGTGAAAAGCTAAATGGAGTAAGCTTTAATTATCCTACTTATGATAAAGAGATGTATGTATTACTATGGGCTTTAGAGACATGGCAACATTATCTTTGGCTTAAAGAGTTTGTCATCTATACTGACTATGAATCCTTGAAGCACTTGAAGGGTATGTGAGAAATGCATAACATGAAAACAAGCTATATCTAGAGTTTTACCCTATGACTTGTATACTCCTTTACCCATACCTAGCCATCTCTAGGTTAATTTATTGATGGACTTTGTACTAGGGTTATGATCAAAAAGGGGTAAGGATTCTTTATTTGTTATTGTTGATAGATTTTCAAAGATGGCATACTTCATCCCATGCCATAAGACTGATGATGTAAGCAATGTGATTGACTTATTCTTTAGAGAAGTAGTATGATTGCATGGTATGCTACAGAGCATTTTTTCAAACTAGGATACAAAGTTCTTATGCTACTTTTAGAAGTCTTTGTGGGGTAGGTTAGGTACTAAGCTATTGTTTTCAACTACTTTGCATCAATAAACAGATGGGCAAATTAAGGTGGTTAATCAAATTATTTATTCTCTTTTGTGTGCTATTATTCAAATCAATTTGAAAACATGAGAAGATTGTTTCCCATATGTTAAGTTTACATATAATAGGAGTGTTCATTCTGCTACTAGTTACTCTCTATTTGAAATTGTATATGGTTTTAATTTTTTGACTCCTTTATATTTGGTAACTATACTTGTCAATGAGTATGCTAGCTTAGATGGTCCATGCAAGGTGGACATGTGAAGAAATTGCATGAGAAGGTGTGGCAACATATTGTAAAATGAATTGAGCAATGTGCATCTCATGTCAATAAAAGGCGAATGAAAGTGGTGTTTGAACTTGGGTGATTGGGGAATGATTCCCAGCTTAGAGACATTCAAAGGTACAACCTAAATGAGATAGTTCATTTCAAGTAGTAGCATGAATTAATGATAATGCTTATAAATAGGACCTTCTTAATGAGTATAATATGAGTGCAATAATTAATTTTTCTGATCTTTTCCCTCTTAATATAGGTGATGATTTAAGGAAGAATCCTTTTGAGGAGAGGGGGGAATGATAAGATGCTTAGAGATGATGCATGGAAGGCTTTAAAGGATGTAAGAGGTCCATTGTATATTCCAAAAGGTCCAATAACACAAGTTAGAGCCAAAAAGATGAAATAAGCACTAAATGGGTTGATTAAGGACATTCAGGCCAACCAAGCTACAAATGGTGTGAATTCAAGTTTAAAAGAGAGTCAAGGCCTCATTAATATGATTTGAGTACTTAATATGCCAAGACTAAGTAATAACATTCATTTTTAAATAAGAGTTTATCATAAATAAGTAATTGTTATAAAAGTGAAAGTTTTCTATATAAGAATTTGTCTTAAATAGAAGTTTCTCCTAAATAAGGATTTTTCCTAAATAAGAATTTATGCCTCTTTAGGATTGCTATCTTAGCTTATAAATAGACACCTCTTTGGAAGTTCTGGAAAATCAGATGATTTTGAGAAAAATAAAAAGTGAGGGTTTTTATCCTTTGGTTTTATCGAAAACTAAAGAACTTATCAAAAAGTACCTCTTATTATGACATTCAACTTAACTTAATACTCCCAATTCCCTTCTTTACTAGAGTGTGGATTCCATATCCTTCTTAAATACCATAAATTTGTGTTCCTTTAAATGTTGGGTTTAGAGTTTGTGTTATTAAACTTTAATTTAGTTTTCTTGGATATTCTTTGATTCCTTACATGCGTTGGGCCCATAAAACACGTCTTTTTGGAGTTTTTTGCCTTAGTTTCCATAAAACCCGAGGCACCACATCATAAACATGGCTGCCATAGAGGCCTCTTGTATAAGGGGAGCCAAGAGGGTATAAGTAATCATCTCCAAATTGAGGTTGATACATAAGACTCTTGCAAAGAAAACCTAGGGCAACTTGTCTTTTGTAATGTCTCCATGTAGGCTTCTTAAAAAAGGATAGGCAGCAAGGCTGAAGGCACCTTGTCTCAAGCAAGTTTGCCATATAAGCACCCTAATGCATGTGGATAACTATTAACAAGTGCACTAGTTGCTTAAGTAATATAAATAATGATTAGAATATTGTTCCATAATGATTGAAAGAAAATACATTCTAAAATAGTTATTAATCTTGAATTATATTTAGAAATTGATTTCAAAGATTAGAAAGGTAAAGAGACACCATAAAAATATAAATATAAAAATTAAAGGCTAAATAATGAGTTAACTATGATTAAAAGATATTAGGTAATAGGGCATTGGTTGACCACACCAATGTTAGAGTTCTTAGGTAAATAGCTATCAAGAAAATGATTTATTCATAGGATAACAAAATTTCCTATGCTATTCAATACACTTTTTGAAGATGTATTAAATACATTTGTACCTATTAATGTACCATATCTTTATGTAGATTTAAATAAATGGACAAGAATTAAGTTCTACAAAAAACTCTAACTTAGGTAGATACTTTCAAAATTCACCCATTAACATCTTTGTATTTTATTCAATTAATGGTGTGCATTATTTAATTTATTACAAGGCATCTCCTTGCAATCTCAAACATGCATAACAAATTAATTTAAAAAGTGATAAGGGCTTTAAAAGCATTATGGACAATAATGCACACTCAATATGTAAAAAGAAAATCTTCTTGCATAGCATAGAGGCTAAAGAAAACTACATAAATGGTTTGGCTACAAAATAGCCCTAGCTAGGGAAATTAATTCAAGGTAAAAAAATATAACCCATTTTATAATGTGGTGGTCCTTCTTATTAATAAAGGCTTTTTGTATTTAGTGAACTCTAAAAATCTTCTAACTAACAATTTGTGATTGGGTTTTCTCTTATGTAGAATTCAAATCATTGACATGAACTACATAGCTATAGCCCTCATTTAGCTTCTATTTGCCATAAGAATCATGCAATTTGGACTTTTGTACTAAAAGTAATGCCTAAAATACTAAACCATACTCAATCAATGATGGGATAAAGTCTTGATAGATTTTGGTTTCCTAATTGGAATATGATTCCTATTCAAGAAAATCTCTAATTGTACTAGGCCTCACCTAAATGATTCTCTTATTTTCTTTTTGCTCCACCATCAATCATTTTTCCTTTTTATGACCCAAATTGATTTCAAATATTCAATATGCTCCCCTTTTACAATATAATGTAAAAGTATGTAAAATTTGCATAAAATTGAATTTAAGTAGAATAATAATATCAATTTGAGACTAAAATTAGATAAGAATATATATCAAAATAGGCCTCATCATATATCCCAAAATTCAAGTTTTGCTAGTCTTTGAGCAAAAGAGAATCAATTTGCAAAACTATATAGTTTGAAATTTCTAATGATTTTGCTCAACTTTCAGATGCTTGCTTCAAAGATCACACACGTCTTATAATTATTAAAAAACTTCAAATTATGGAACAAGCATAAAAGTTAATTTGTGTGCTCTTAGAACATCTTAGGTAAGTTAAAAGGAATATATGGATGACCAATCACAAATCCATGTATGCTTGCTAGATGGGTTTATACAAATGGGTGATAATAAAGGTGGTATCTGAAATACATAAGAGTGAATTTCCATAGGTTTGCTTTTCATATCTCTCTCTCTCCACTAATGTAGACACCCACATTATCAAAGGTCAAAATGACTTTATCAAGCCTATAACATTAGGCCTAGGTGATGACTAATGAAAGGAAAGTATATGATATAAATCAAAGTAAGAGATTATAAAAATTAAAACCTTAATTTTCCTTCTTTTTTTTTTCTTTTTGAAAGAATCAAGCATGATGGCTATTAAAATGAAAGGATAGGATATAGATCAAAGCAAGAAAACATAAGAATTGGAACCTTACTCTTCCTTCTTTTTCCTATTTTTTTCTTCTTGTCTCTTTTTTCTTTTCCTTTTAAAAAAAAATCAAGCATAATTTGAACCAAAATTTCAAAACTTTTTGATTTCATAACATTGGTCAACCAAGCATTTAGTTTGAGCAACCAATTGAAAATCTTTGTAGAAGTTAGCTTCATGCAAATAGTCACATTAGTCTATCATAGCAATAAGTTTAGTATATTGATGCAAAATCTTTGTAAAGAATTAGTTTTTTTTGGAGTAAGAACTTTTCTGCTCATTTAGTCGACCCTAGAAAGTGGTTCAATTGACCCATCTAAACTTTCTACATTTCTTACTCATTTGTCCACACAGTTGACCATAACAAGTGATTTGGTTGACTAATCCCAACTTCCTGCCAAATTGTCTTTATTTTTCTCTTTAGCAGTTTTTTTAGTATTCTTTAATTCATCCAATTAACCATATAACAATAGTTATAGTCATCTAATCTAAAATTTTTGTCAACATAAAGAACTTACTATTCTTTCTATTTGTTCGCATTTTTTTAATTGGAAAGAAAGATTCCTTTCCTTATTTCTCTTGAAAAGTGCTCATGGTTTTTTGAGCTAAAATGTTAATAGAGATATTGGGCTATACCAAAAAATGATGCTTGAAAAATTCAAAGGCTAAGGTTACAACATAAATAAGGTTTGCTTGAATGGCTTAACCAAAATAAAGATGGCATAAATCATTTTGCCTTGAGGGACAATGAAACAAGTTTAAGAGATAATAGATCACAAAGATATCACTATATTCATATAAACTTTCTCTAAGCATGAAAAACATGTCAATGATCATGATGATTATTCATAATTTTATAATTCAATTATAAGATGAAGTCAACACATGAATTAAGTATTAAACAAGAATAATATTCATCCATTTCTCTAAATCATTTCCAATGCAATCATTATTCATCAAAGCAAAAGGAAATCAAAGCAAATCACAACAAATTTCACCCCACAAAATAAGTCAAAGAAAGTAGAAAACCAAAAGAAAGGGAAAAATATGAAAAAGATAAAAAGTAGAATTTACATTATCCTTAATATTGTAAATAACTAAAGGAAATAAAGAAAAAGAGTTAGACATTTGAAACACCATTATGCTTAATAGTATTGCACACTCAAATAAAATTAGCAGTATGAGCATTTGGATCATCACAATGTATGGCACCAAATTAAACTAAGGTTTGAATTATTTGAATGATGGCTAACTTGTTTCCAAAATTATTTGCTAACATGATCAACCTTCTAATGCCTAATGTTGTCCTTATTGCATAATCTAGCAAGGACTAATTAGCCTCATCTCTTTTTTAATTTTCCATGTCCACTCTTTTATTTTTCTCTAATTGGTGACTTGTTCTTTTAATCTCAAGATCAAATGGCATAAGATCTTCACTACTAGTTCATGACATACATTAACAACAACCTTGCAAAAGAAAAATAAACAAAATTTAAATTTTAAATTAAAATCAAGATTAAGGGTTGTCAATATTGTCTAGATTTCCAATCCATGGCAACTACACCAAAAATTTATCGCAAGCGAATAACTATTACCAAGTGCACTAGTTGCTTAAGTAATATAAATAGTGAAAATATTAGGTAATAGATACTAGGATATCAATTGACTACACCAATATTACATAGAGTTCTTAGCAAAATTGCTATAAAGAATAACATCTATTCATAAGACATGGAAATTTTCTATATTAATTAATACTCTTTCTTAAGATATATTAAGCCTACCTTTATTTATTAACCTATTATATCTTTATATAAATTTAAATTGATAAACAAGCATTAAGTGATGTGAAAAAGTCTAGCTCAAATAGATACTTTTAAAATGCTCACATCACTATTGCACGAACCATGTTTGTACATCTCTATATTTCATTTAATTCATGGTATGCATTATTTAACCTATTGCAAGGTCCTTCCCCTTGATCTTAACCATGTATATCAAATCCATTTGAAAGTTGATTAGGGTCATAGAAGCATTAAGCAGAATAACACATGCTTACTATGAAAAGAAACTTCTTGAATATAATTAAAGAAGTAGAAAAGTTCATGAAGTGGTCAAGCTACATTACAACCTTAGCTAAGAAAATTAGTTCATGCTTATAAACAATAAAAATGTAACTAAACATTCAAAACAAGAATATTTTTGAGAAAATATAATGATGAAATAGTTTCCTAATTGCTCTCTCCCTTCTTCTCTTGCTCTATATCTCTCTTTTCTTTTATGTTTGTGTTATGCATGATTCTCCTTTATTTATTCTCTTTTTTGTGCCCTTTTGATATTGTTATGGTTTGTATCATTAATTAAGGTTTCCTATCTTTAGTCAATCTTTAGAAATCTTCTAACTTGTAACTAAATTTTCTCTTATATTGAAATTGAATTAGATTTGATGTAAAATAAAGACTTTTGGCCTTATCTTATATCTCTTTTTTGTTGTAAGAATAACACAATTTGCACTTTTGTAGTGAAAGTTATGTTCAAAGTACCAAATATTCCTTAATCATTTATGGAATAAGATCTTAATTAATTTGGGTTTCTTAATTAGGATAGGTTTCGTCTTGATGAAAATCAATAAATCACTCCAAGACTTCTCTTAATGATTCTCTTATTTTCTTTTTGTCTTTCCTTTTTATGGCTCAAAGTATTTCCAAATATTCAATTTACTCCTATCTTATAAAAGAATGCAAAAATAGGTAAAATTTGCATAAATCTTAAGTAGGAATAATAATACTAATGTTAAAGTAAATTTAGTTGAAAATATATATCAAAATAGATCTAATCACACCTTATCCTTGAATATAGATGGCACAGAAGCCCCTACCTAAGGTATCCTAAGCATCCTATCCCCACCATGATAGCAACATAGGTCTCTTGCATAAGAAGAGCCAACATGGTCAAGGTCATCTCTTTTTAAGCGTGGTTACCATAATGGTCATTCCTAAGAGGACCAATGAAACCTTGTCCTAAGAGCAATTACCACACAAGTCTTTTACATCATGAGAGCTAGCAATCCTAAGCGTAATAGCCATATAGGCCTCTTACATGAGGAGAGCTAGGATAGCCTAAGGCATTGCATCCTAAGTGAGGTCACCATATGGGCTTTTGCAAGGAAAACCTAAGGTAACTTGTCCTAAGCACAATAGCTATATAGGTGTTGTTCCTACAACATTGTATGGGTTGTAATTGTTGTCAACTAGATTTAAGTGTGCAAGCAGAAGTGGCTCGTTCAAGCATTCAAGGGATTAGTTTTCAGTAGAAAGAAAAGAGCAAGAAAAATGAATTAAGAAGGAGGATAATGCTGAATTTTGTATGGAACAGTAATATGAAGCCACATGGATGGGCAAGAAAGGAAATTCATCGCAACTCCAATAAACCCTACTAAGGTTTGCATAAAAGGGAGTATATAAACAGGAAGAGCATCCCAGTAGCCATATGACCTATAAGCAAACTAGAAATGCATAACCTGTAAAAGGAGAAATAAGAAATAGACCTAGTATCCATGAGACCACCTGGAAGAGAAGATAACAGACTTGGTATCCATGAGACCACCCAAAAGAGAAGACAGTAGACCTAGTATCACCTGAAAGAGAAGACAACAAACCTAGTATCCGTGAGACCACCTAGAAGAGAAGACAGTAGACTTGGTATCCGTGAGACTACCTGGAAGAGAAGATAGCAGACCTAGTATCCCTAAGACCACCTGAAAGAGAAAACAGCAAACCAAAAGCATGAGGCAGGCCGAGAGACGTGAACCAGAAAAACTAATAGCATGAGGCAGGCCAAGAGATGTGAAATGGCAGACCAAAAGCGTGAGTGCAAGTTGTGAAACAATGAGATGGTGAAAGCAGGAGTTGTGTGAAACAACCTAAAGAACGAATTTGGTGAAGCATTGGAAAGAACTCAACATATTTCCAGATTTCTTTAAGAGAGGTTAGAGAGTGTTGTGGTGGACTTTTAAGTGGCAATAAAGCAGCCTATTCAATTCAACAAAGGCAAAATAAGCTAGAAGAAGGGTAGACACAGTAAGTGACACTTTTTGTATTGTACTTGCTTTGTATTTGCAATAGTGAAAGGAATAGAGGATTAAGACATCCATTGTAACTATATTGTGAACATCAGCAGTACCACACTAGTATTCTC
Source organism: Bruguiera parviflora (assembly GCA_019804595.1). Classification (NCBI taxonomy): domain Eukaryota; kingdom Viridiplantae; phylum Streptophyta; class Magnoliopsida; order Malpighiales; family Rhizophoraceae; genus Bruguiera; species Bruguiera parviflora. The sequence continues at coordinate 8,433,575 of CM034046.1, forward strand.
AAGTATAATAGATTGTCTCGGTAGAGGAAGAGTCTCTACCACCGTGGACATATGTCACATTGACGAAACCATGTAAATCTCTTGTGTCCTTTGATTTACATGTTGTGTTTTGAATTAATTTGTGAACGTAGCTAAAGTATCATTAAACCCATAACCTAAAGAAGACCTAATCAAGAATATCTGATTTGTCTAATAGGCAAGGTGTCTAAAAGGTGACTTTGGGAACTATTGTGATTAGTAGGTAACATTAGATCTACCTTAGTTGAATATGAGAAAGAGTTTGCTTTTAAGAAGAGGTTGAAGTTGTTCACATACTTGTGTATTGACGAGAGCGAAAGTATTAAAGAGGTGGAATACTTTGGCTTAAGTTATCAGAGTTTTAAGGGGTGTATATTGATTCACCCCCCTCTCAGTATCACAGACTAATAGATCTTAGGGTGAAGTTGGGAACTTCAATTGGTATTAGAGCACAGGTTCACCAGGATAAAGCTTAATAGCTTACTGTACTAGTTTAAAGAGTTCCATAAGTTTTAACTTGTTTAGCATACTGAGAAATGGACGTCGATACCAGCACCAGCACTACTTACAACAAGAAAGTTCCAATCTTCAACGGAACCAACTACCATATGTGGAGAGCAAGAATGCAGGTGGTATTTGCAACCATGGGCATGAACGTGGTGAAATCTGTACAGGAGGGTTTTGAGCCTTTATAAGAACATAAAGATCCAACCCCAAAGGAATTAAGACAGTTTGAGATAAATGGGAAGACCTTAAACGTCATCATTTCAGCACTAATAGATGCTGATATGCTAATGTTATGGACTGCAAATATGCCAAGGAAATATGGGACATATTGTAGAAAGTCTATAAAGGTGATGGCAGAATGAAGGAGGCCAAGTTTTAAGTTTTCAAGGAGAGATATGAATCTCTCAGAATGCAGAAAAATGAGATAGTCCAAGAGTTCTTCACCAGGGTTATTGATGCTGTAAACGATCTTAGAAGTCATGGGAAGAACAAGAAGGACTCATCTATTGTGAAGAAAATTCTGAGAATTCTGCTTGAGAGGTTTGCCTCAAAGGTGGCAGCCATAGAGGAGAGTAGAGATCTCAATTCTATGTCTCTGCATGATCTTCAGTGCAATCTCATTGCATATGAGACGAGAATAAAGTCAACTGAGAGCTCCTTAACGTCAAAGGTATCAAAGGAGGCAGCTTTCAAAGCTATGAAACACTTGAAGATAAAAGAAGAGGAAGAATCATCTAGTGAGGATGATGATGATGATAAGGAAGAAAGTGAAGGTGAAGTGTTGGCATACTTCACAAGGAAGCTTAAAAAGGGGTCTAAGAAAGGAAAAGGATAGTTGTCCTTGAGATGTTATCATTGTGGGCAGACTGGACACTTTGCTTCTCAGTGCAAAGTGAAACTTGATGATGAAGATGAGGATGGTGATGATGAGTAGAATTCAAAATGCAGAAGACCATCATTCAAGTCAAGGAAGTCTAGCAAGAAAACTGCTAACCCACAGAAGAAAAAGAGGCTCATTCAAGAGTTATGTGAGCTAGACAAAAGAAGCCGATGAGGAGGAAGATGTAGACTCATCAGATGAGCATGCCTTTATGGCATCAGCTCAATGTGGTAGTTCAACCTCTAAAGAGGAAGAGGAGATTGATGAAGAAGAACCAGATCTTGAAGCTAAGTTAGAAGCAGCTTCAAAGGAGATAATCAAAAGGGGTAGAACCATAAGAAAGTTGGAGGCCCATATAAAACAAGTTAAAGCAAAGATTGAGGAAGCAGAAAGTCAAAGGGATGAAATAAGGGCTGAACATATTGACTTAAAGAGAAGATTTGAAGAACAGATCAAAATATGTGAAGACCTTACTATAGAGCTTGGCTCAAGGACTTCATCAATTGAAGAAATGAAGATAGAGTTGCTGAGACTTCAGCGACAACTCAAGAAGAGTTAAGAGAACTTGCAAAAGTTTGAAGTGATAGGAGAAACAAGCTCTGCAAGAGAAAAGAAGAATGAAGAGAAAGTGTAGCAATCTAATGTTGCATTGCCTAAAGATAACGAGACTTTGCCATAAAAGTTGAAAGAGAAGGTTAAGTCTCAAAAAGAAAAAACTGATCAGCCAGGAATAGTGAAGGTCGAAAATAAAGAAGATTTGAAGAAGCAACCTAGGGTTGCAAACAAAAATGAAGAAAAGAAGGTCAGCCAGCAAAAGGCTACGGCTGAACAAAAAAAGGAGAAGAAGGTGACTGCAATGAAAGTCACACAAGCAAAGAAGCCAGCAACCTTGCCTACATAACAAGTGATGAACAAAAGAAGGCAAGTTGTGATTAGACCCAAGAAGAGGCAATTTCAAGGTTACTGTCTTTATTGTGAAGTTTAGGGTCATGAGGCAAGTAAATGTTGGTGGAGAAGGCCAGTATATGTCTCCAACTTGAGAAGATATGATGATGCATACAAGGGGAGACAATACAAAATTCAAAGGAGAACACCTATCATGAGTTCTTACACATACTGTAAAAAGCAAGGACACACTAATAAGGATTATTGGTGAAAACCTAAACCAATGGTTTCAAAGAACAAGTTTGCTATATTGGGAGACTTAGAATAGTGTGAAAGGTGTGGGTAGGATGGCCATAATGCCAAGAGATGCATGACACTTCTCCATAATGGCATAGTGAAAGCAATTGGTATAGTCAAAGCTAAGAAAAAGGAGAAAGCTATCATCAAGCCAGTTCAAAAGAAGGAATATAAAGCTAAAAGGGAGGTAGCTAATATAACTAAAATTGCACTAAAGGCTGACTACAAGGATAAGTAGTGGATCCTTGATAGTGGGTGCACTTCACATATGACAAGAGACAAGAATAAATTGTCAAAATTGAACAAGTCAAGAGAAGGCAGAGTCAAGTTTGGCAATGATGATTCACTCAATATCAGTGGTCAAGGGTCGGTAAATATTAGAAAAGGAAAGCTGAAAGATGTTCTGCACATTGAAGGACTCAGATATAATCTAGTATCTGTCAGCCAACTATGCAATGATGACTATAAAGTGATGTTCACAAGAACAGGTTGCCAAGTAAAGAGTAAAGAAGGCAATACTGTTGTAGCCGAGAAGAGAACAGCTGGAAATTTATATGTGATTAATGAGGACAAGACAAACAGCTGTTTACTTACAAAAGAAGAAGAAAATCAACTCTGGCACAAGAGGCTAGGACACTTAACACAGAAGAACATGAGGAAATTGACCACTACTCATGCAATTAGAGACATTCCAAACCTTAAGAGAGAGAGGGAGTATGTCTGCTCAGCATGCTCTAAAGGAAAATAGGTCAGAAAGTAGTATAAGACCAAAGAGGTCAGTTCTGAAGCAATGCTTGACATTGTACATACTGATTTGTGTGGGCCGATGAGAACAAAAGGGTTGAATGGTGAGAGGTACTTCATCTTGTTTGTTGATGATTATTCCAGAAGGACCTGCATCATGCACCTCAAACATAAGTCATAAGTTTTGAAATGCTTCAAGAGATATAGAAGATTGGTTGAAAATGAGAATGGAAAGAAGATCAAAGTATTAAGGTTAGATCAAGGCATTGAATTCATAAATAGAGCTTTTGAAGATTACCTAGAGAAGCATGGAATTCGCCATCAGATGGTAGCAGCAAGAACACCTTAATAAAATAGGGTGGTAAAGAGAAAAAATAGAGTTGTGGTTGAAATAGCAAAATCTCTACTACTGGAATCCAAACTTCACACAAGATTTTGGACAGAAGCAACATTTACAGCCATGCACTTATTAAACAGAGTTTTACTAAGGCATAATACTAATAAGACTCCATACGAGCTATGGAGTGGGAAGAAGACTATAGCCAAGTATCTTAGAATCTTTGGTAGCCCATGTTTTGTGAAGAACAAAGAGCAAAACTTGGGAAAATTCCATGCTAGGTTAGATGAAGGTGTCTTTGTGGGATACTCAGCAAAGACAAAAGGTTATAAAGTTTTTCTGTGTAAACTGGGAAAAGTGGTCACTTCTAGTGATGTGAGAATAGATGAAAACTGGAAAACAATGCATAATGGAGAAGCTGAGGACAGTGAAAAAGATGACTTCAAGATAGATGAAAAATCTGACCAACATGAAGAAGAGGGAAAAGAAGTAAGTTTAGACTAAGAAAAGAGTGAGTCTGAGGATGAAGAAAGATATTCTCTTGCAACTAAGATTGTGCAAGAGAGAAAGATAAAGAAGACATGGACCAGTGCTCATCAAGGAAATTAGATAATAGGTGACCCATCAGCAGGAGTTACAACCAAAAGAAGAATTGTGGGAGCTACTGCTTTACTCTTACAAGTTAAACCTAAATCTGTTGAAAAGGCTACACAAGACAAAGCCTGGGTCAAAGCTATCAATGAGGAGCAGGATCAAATCAAGAAGAATGAAACATGAGAGCTGGTTCCAAGACCCATTGATAAGAATGTCATAGGAACAAAATGGGTGTTTAAAAATAAATACAATGTAGATGGCAAGGTGGTGAGGAACAAGGCTAAACTAGTTTGCAAAGGCTACACTCAGATAAAAGGAGTAGATGTTGATGAAACTTTTGCACCAGTAGCAAGGTTGGAAACTATCAGAATGTTCTTAGCTTTGGCAGCATATAAAAGGTATAAAGTTTACTAGATGGATGTGAAATCAGCCTTTTTGAATGGGCTCCTAAAAAAAGAAGTGTATATTGAACAACCCAATGGAGTACAAATCAGTGAGGATGAGAGACATGTGCACAAGCTGAAGAAAGCCTTGTATGGCCTTAAACAAGCCCTAAGAGCATGGTACAATAAGCTGGATGTGTATTTGAGAAGGTTGAACTTCAAAAGAGGAATATTTGATAATAACCTATATGTGTTCAACTCAGTGAAAGGCCAATTGATAACTATAGTATATGTAGATGACATCATCTTTGGAGGGGATCATTCTAAGCTATGCCAAGAATTTGCACAGAAGATGAGTGAGAAATTTGAGATGTCATTAATTAGAGAAATAACTTACTTTCTTGGATTACAGATAAAATAGTGTGAATAAGGTATTTTTATTTCTCAAACAAAATATGCCAAAGAGATGCTGAAAAAGTTTGGCATAGAGGATAGTAGACCTATCAGTACCCCTATGCTAGTAGGCTACAAGTTAACAAAAGATTAGAAAGGAAGGAGTATAAGCCCTACAGAATACAGGAAGATGATAGGGAGCCTTCTGTACCTTACAGCATCAAGGCCTGATCTTATGTAAGTTGTGTGCATTGTTTGTAGATTCTAAGCTAATCTTAAGGAATCTCATGTGTTAGTAGTGAAAAGAATCCTAAGATACCTCAAAGGGACACTGGAAATGGGTTTGTGGTATCCTACCATGGATTCTGTAAAACTACGAGCATACACTGATGTAGAATGAGCAAGAAGTATAGATGACAGAAAATCAACCAGTGGCTACAGCTTTTACTTGGGTTCAAAGTGTGTTGCATGGCTAAGTAGAAAGCAAAACATAGTTGCTTTAAGCACAGCGGAGGCTGAGTATATGGCTGCTTGTACGACATGTACTTAGGTGATATGGAAGTAAAGACAATTGGCCAATTTGGGTGTTGAAGTGAAGTTACCAGTGAGTGTACTTTGTGATAATCAAAGTGCAATTGATTTCAGCAAGAATCCAGTTTAACATTCAAGGAGCAAGCATATTGATATCCAGTATCACTTTATCAAGGATCAAGTGGAAGAGGGCACAATTCAGTTAGAATATGTCAGCACTAAAGATCAAATCTCAGATATTCTAACTAAACCTCTATCCATAGAGCTGTTTGAAAAACACAAAATGAGTCTGTCTGTGCAAATGCCTGCTTAAGCCTGAAGTACAGCTGAATCCTCCATCTTTACTATGTGGGTTTTTCAAATTTATAATTGGTTGGCAAAGGGGGAGAGAAGCAACAGTGTAGGGGGAGCTGTTAAGGAAGGGGGAGTGCATATTTAGGGGGAGTTATAATCCATCTACTTCTAGATTATTACTCTAAGAAGATTATAAAGGACTGTTGTATAATGGTTTATGTTGTAAGTGTTGCCAACAATTACAAAGGGGGAGATTATTGTTCCTACAACCTTGTATAGGTTGTAATTATTGTCAACTAGATTTAAGTGTGCAAGTAGAAGTGGCTCATTCAAGCATTCAAGGGATGAGTTTTCAATAGAAAGAAAAGAGCAAGAAAAATATGAAGCCATATGGAGGGGCAAGAAAGGAAATTCACCGCAGCTCTAATAAACCTTACTAAGGTTTGCATAGAAAGGAGTATATAAACAAGAAGAGCATCCCAATAGCCACATGACCTGCAAGCAAACCAAAAATGCATAACCTGCAAAAAGAGAAATAAGAAATAGACCTAGTATCTGTGAGACCACCTAGAAGAGAAGACAACAGACCTGGTATCTGTGAGACCACCTAAAAGAGAAGATAGCAGACCTAGTATCCATGAGACCACCGGGAAGAGAAGATAGCAGGCCAAAAGCGTAAGGCAGGCCAACAGACGCGAACCAAAAAAA
>CM034046.1:8440245-8519694 GCA_019804595.1 Bruguiera parviflora
AAAAAAACCAATAGTGTGAGGTAGGCCAAGAGACGTGAAACGACAGACCAAAAATGTGTGTGCAAGCTATGAAACCGTGAGACGGTGAATGCAAGAGTTGTGTGAAACAACCTAGAAAAGGAATTCGGTGAAGCATTGGAAAGAACTCAATGTATTTCTAGATTTCTTTAAGAGAGGTTAAAGAGTGTTGTGGTGGACTTCTAAGCGGCAATGAAGTAGCCTATTCAATTCAATAGAGGTAAGACAAGCTAGAAGAAGGGTAGACATAGTAAGTGACACTCTTTGTATTGTACTTGCTTTGTATTTGCAATAGTGAAAGGAATAGAGAATTAAGACATCCATTGTAACCAAATTGTGAACATCGGGAGTACCACTCTAGTATTCTCAAGTATAGTGGATTGTTTCAGTAAAGGAAGAGTCTCTACCACCATAGACGTACGTCACATTGACGGAACCACGTAAATCTCTTATGTCCTTACTTTGATTTACATGTTATGTTTTGAATTGAGTTGTGAACACAGCTAAAGTATCATCGAACCCATAACCTAAAGAAGACCTAATCAAGAACATTCAATCTATCTAATAGGCAAGGTGTCTGAAAAGTGACTTTAGGGACTATTGTGATTAGTTGGTAATAATAAATCTACCTTAGTTGAATCTAAGAAAGAGTTCGCTTTTAAGAAGAGGTTGAAGTTGTTCACATACTTGCGTATTAACGAGAGTGAAAGTATTAAAGAAGTAGAATACTTTGGCTTAAGTTATCAGAGTTTTAAGGGGTGTGATACTGATTCACCCCCTTCTTAGTATCACAGACTAGTAGATCCTAGGGTGAAGTTGGGAACTTCAATAAGGGTAAGGCACATCATCAAGATTGCTACATAGTTCCCTTAACATGTGAACCAAGACACCTTATCTAGAGCATAATTACCATATTATTCTTTTATATGAGGAGAACACGAAGGGCCTAGGCTCTTCATCCTAAGTTAGTTTACCAAAAAGGCCCCTTGTAAAAAGAACTTGTGACACTTTATCCAAAGCATTATCACCATACAAGTTTCTTGTATGAGGAGAGATTAGAAGGCTTAAAGCTTCTCTTACCAAGTAAGGTCTCAGCATAACCTTCAACTAGGATAACATATGGCACACCACCTTAAGCTTTGTTAACACATTGGTCTTTTTCATAAGAAAAGCTAGCATGGCCTAAGTCATCTCATCCTAAGAATGGTTGCCACATAGGTCACTTGCTAAGAGGACTTATAGAATTGTATCTTGAGAAAGGTTGCCAAATCAGTCTCTTGCATGAGGAGAGGCAAAAAGGCCTAAGGGATTTTGTCTTGAGCAAGATTTCCATAAAGGAACATTGCTAAGAGAACTTAAGTCACCTAATCCCAACTATGATTGAAACATAAGTCTTTCCTACACAAGCAAAACTAAGAGGGCCTAAGGCACCTTGTTTCGAGTGAGGTTGCTTCTTAGACATCCTACCAAGAGAACCTAAGGCATATTGTCCTAAGTCAGATTGCCACGTATGTCTTTTGCTCAAGGAGAATTATGACAACCTAAGGCATCTTACCATTAGTGAGGTTAATGCATAAAACCCTTATTAGGAGAACATAAGAGCTATGTGAAGGAGAGCACGAGTTCATCTACAGTTTTAGTATTGCTTGCACATAAGAAAGATGTGACATTTAGGATTCTCATTGACTATCGAGTGGCAACAAAATCACTATAAAGTGTTGTCATCCTATACCTAGATTAAAATGACATGTTAGATGAATTGCATGGTTTATATGTTTTTTCTAAAATTGATTTGAAAAGTAGATACCACTAAATTAGAATGGGAGAGAGAGAAAAATGGAAAACAACTTTCAAAACTAAATATGATTTGTATGAATGGCTTGTTATGCCATTTGGTCTCAATAATGCACCAAGCACTTTTATGCATTTGATGAATCATATTTTGCATGCATTCATTGGAAAATTTGTAGTTGTATATTTTGAGGATATTTTGGTCTATAAAAGAAAAAAACCTAATTAAACATCTTGATCATTGACATTTTGTTTTAATTGTTTTTTGTTCGAAGAAATTGTATGCTAATCTTGAGAAATATTCCTTATGCATTGATTAGGTCACATTTCTTGGCTATGTTCATTAAACAAAGGAGTTTTTAATCTTAATTAGCTTTTCTTACATGGTTTCAATCATTTATTGCCTAAAAGATAAGAATATCACTTTATTTGGTGCTAATAGGTCCCCAATGATGATGCAATGCAAGATTCTTAGGACCCATATAAGTTATGAAGTGCAAAGAGAGAAATAACTTTAAGTGAAAAGGGAGTTATATGGCCAGACATATAGCTTTTATTAAATTACTTTAGAAAAGCAAAGGAATAAGGACATCTTCACTTTATCAAAAATAAGGATAGATGCATAAGATAAATAAGCTCTAATAGCCATATTAAAAACTTATCAAAAAGTTAATCAAGACCAACAATACGTATATTTGATGAACTTTAATCATCTTTTGATGTACTTGTTGGAATGAAAATAATATTTGGTGGCATTTCATGTTATTAAGGCTCCTCCTTTTGTTGTACAAAGTCATTCACATAAAGTGATTATTAAAATTAACTCTTGTATCTATAACAAACATTATATTCCTCTAAACATGCACTTTCTTGCACCTATGGTACTTTGAATCCTTTAAATTTCATTAGACAAAGGAGTCTTTGATTTCAATTAGCTTTTTTTACATTGAAATTTTCTAAAAAATAGATGAAAAGTTTATTAGTTTTAAATTTATATCTACCCCTCTATATAAGGAGATAGATGCACTTTAAAAATAAGCTTTAAGAAAAGGTTCAGATGTTTAAGATATTGTTCAATGGCATTAGAAAATACTAATATGTTATCAATATAAACAATTGTAAATGCTAAATAAGTATCAAATATTTCATTCATGATTTTTTGAAATTTTAAGGGTGCATAGGCCAAGAGAGGTAGAGTCCAATTTCCTTTTTTCTTTAAGTTTGCGTCTTTCTCTCTTTGTAAAATATAAGCTTGTAATAGCATTTAGTGTTCAATGAAAGTTTTGTTTCTATAAGTATTATAATTCTGATATATTCTCCATTAATTACAACTATAACTTTTGTATGTCATTTATTGGTTAAAACCTTATCAATTAGGTTAATATATTGAAGAGATCCTAACTCTTCCTTTAAAGAGGTATCTTGTATGTCTAGAGGATTTTTGGCCTTTTAGATATTGTTTTTAGGACTATAATCTTTTTTTTTATCTTTTTGATTTCAAATTTTAACTTATTAATTTCAACATTAAGCTTATTAATAAAGGTTCAAATTCTCTAGCGTTTGAGGTAGAATGATTATTCCTTATTATTGTAGTCATCTTTTAGCTTGCTAATCTTACTATTAGTATTATCTTTAGTTAGATGAAGATATTTTTCTAGTTATTCTCATTTTTTCTTTTGGATCTAATATTTTATCAATAAGCTCTAAGATTAAATTGCCTTCATTTGTTTGGACTAATAAGCCATTTTGTTTGCATAAAACTTGATGATAGTTGCATTATCCCTTATAACTATTATTTGCATTAATTTCAGAGGTAGCTTCTTCTTTAAGAAGATTTACTTCCAAATCTCATTCATTTGAATCATTTTCTGATAAGAAAATGCATAATAATAACCTTTTAAGGTCTTCATCAAGAGACAACTCCTAAATTTTTTGTTTCATTTTACATTTATTAGAATAATGTCTCACTTTTTCGTATTTATAAAAAATTATTGTTTTCTTTTTCTTTTGCGGATTAGGTTTCTTTTTTTATTTTTCTTCTCTCTTTTTCTTTGAATAAATGGTTTTCTTTTGAGCTAAAGATTTATAAACCCATTGCTTATTTTTCTTAGAATAATATGTGGGCAAGTAATCCATCTGCTCACACAAGTATCCTAAAACTCTCTTTCACACTAAATGATCATTAAAATAGCTTTTGTCCCTACATGAAACATTACCTTCATTTCAAAAAGCACGTCAATATGCCTTTGGTAATCTAAATTAGTTGAAGTCCATTAAATATAGGAGTTATTGATCTTCATTAGGTTTTCATACAAGGCTTGGAAGGTTGTTTGCTTGAAAGACGAAATTGTTGCTTTATTTCTTACTAATAAGGCATCACCTTTCATTGCATAATGTCATTTACACAAAGAACCTTTATGGCTAAATAGGTTATGTCATAAATGTTGACATTAGACATGTTACATGGCTGGCAAGATAGATTAATATCAAATGGTGGGAAAATTTTGACTTTTTTTTTATGATGGAGTTTACATACATAAAGGAGTCATTTGCATAAATGTACTTAAGGCACACACATGATTGCATAAAGCACATATTTAGAACATATATAAAATAGTACACAAATATATAGAAAAGTAATTTAAGAAACCAAATTAAACACATCGATATAAAGGAAACTTAAAACAAATATCATAACTAGAATACTTATAGAAACAAAGAATCCATTGAATGCCAAACGTTGTTACAAGCTTATATTTTACAAGGAGAGAAAGAAACAAAATTAGAGAAAGAAGGAAATTGGACTTTACCTCTCTTGGCCTATGAGAGGTCTATTTATACATGGAAAAGGGTAATGACCATAATTAAAGAAATCTTCATTTTGTAAAGTGGGATGCTTTATTATGTTCCATTTTCCTCCACTTTTATTAAAATAACTTTATTAAAGCTATTCCATCATAAGTTGTCCACCAAAAGTTGTTTGTCCTTTTACTTCTTACAACTCATATAAGTTTTAGGAATCTTGCATAATATCATCATTGAAATGCCTCTGACTACTTTCACTTTGGTTGGCTTAGGTGTCTTAATTTGGTTAAAGCATAGTAGCTATCATTTCCAATAACCTTTATCTTGATATAGACTCCATTAAAGTCTTTAATATCTCTTTAGGATTAATAGGAATGAGCTTTGGTGGTGGAGCCTTAGGTCCATTTATGCAAATGACTCTTTTTCTTGTGTAAACTCCATCATTAAATTTTGATCCATCTTGCCAGCCATGGAACATGTCTAGTGTCAACATCTAGGGCGTCAACCTATTTAGCAATAATAGTGTAGTCCTATTTGATAATCCATAGAACATGATACCATATTGTAAACATCAATAATGGATCTTTAACCTCTTCATTTGCTTTACAAAACTGCTTATAAATAGTTTTGATTTTGTAAGGTAAGGTTAAATGATATAAACCACATTTGAAAAACTAGGTTTTAAACTAATTTGGAAATCTTTTTGGATCATTCAGAAGATGTATTTGAATGAACCAACTAAATTTCTTTTACTTGTTTTCATACAATAAGGTTTTTCCCATGTATCAATATAATTGAAATATTTATAGGTTTTAACCTTCCACCATTCTTTCAATTCTTTGTAGTCAAAGAGATCCCCTTACCAATCTTTTAGATATATATGTTTTTATCTTGAATTTGGTGTAGGCCTAATCTCTAAAACCATAACTAGATCCAATTTTCAGATCCTCTTTCTATGAGTTCAATAACCACCAAACCTATTTCATGTAGTATCTATTGATAATACAGGTAATCCTTCATATTATTATGAGGAAACATATCATCTTTGAGATAAAAATGTGCAACCTTATTAGGTTTAAATTGATTATAATTATTCTTAATAGCACATAAAAAGTCTGTGTGCTTTAGAATTAAAGAATATGTAATGGATTTATTTGAAACTTGCTCATAAGCATCATCTTGAAGTTTATTGACTTCTTTTATTTTTGCAACTTTAGCCAATGAATTAATCGACTTTGTTGGGGATTAAGGCCTTTGTATAAAAGGCCTTTTACTCATATCATAGTTCCTTACAAAAATTCACAAGTTAGGAAATTTGGTAAAGAATTAGAAATTCCTATAATAAACTTAATATCAAATTCAAACACAAAAAGTATTCCTTACCATCTAGCAAAAGTTTGTTTAGAAGTGATATTTTTAACATTTTTGGTAAGGACATCTTTTACTGCTTTACAATCTATTTTTAACTGGAATTTCTTATTTAATAGATCACTTTTAAATTTTCAAATACATACCACATTAGCTAAGATTTCTTTCTTAATTATAGAGCAATCAACTCTTCCTCCTCTTTAGACTCCTAAATGTAGCAAACCAGTTGCTGTTTTGCATTAATCCTTTACTTAAGTATTCCTCCATAACCCTTATTTGAGGTATCAGTTTCAACTATTTTAAAAGTTGATAAGGAAGTGTTAAACATGACAGTTCTCTTGTTTTTAATTTTATTTCCTTAACTACCTTTGTATGCTCATCCATCCATTCGGATGGATTTTTTTGTAATTTGTCAAACAAAGGTTTAGCATTCTAAAAACCTTTGTAATTGTTTTCCTTTAATTTCACCAGGAAATTTAGAGGCAAACTCAATTACTTGATCAATTGGAATAATTGTTCCATTTTCAATGAAGTGACCAGGGAATCTAACCCTAATTTAGAATAACTTTATCTTTTTAGCCAAAACTGCTAAACTAACTTGTTCAATAACCGTTCAGAAAAAGTTTAGATGTTTAAAATTCTATTAAATGGTAATAGGAAATACTAATAAATCATTAATATAAACAAGTGTTAATGATGAATAAGTATTAAATATTTCATTCATATTTTTTGAAATTTTGAGGGTGCATTTTTTAACCCAAAAGGCATTATATTCCATTTGTAATGTCCAAATGGGATTGTAAATACTATTTTATACTTATTTTTTTCATGAATCTGGATTTCTAAATAACCTATTTAACAAATCTGGATTTCATGTCAAATTTTGAAAATATTTGAGTTTCATGAAGCCTATTTAGCAAATCTTTTTTATTAGTTTCATGTCAAATCTTTTCAAAAGAGATTGAATAAATCTATTTTTTCTTTTTATTGATTTTTAAAGCAAATCTATCTCTATTTATTAAGAAGTAGATATAAATTGAAAACTAATAAACTTTTCATTTATTTATAAGAAAATCCCTTTATTGCTAATTTCCTTAATAAGGTATAGTATGTGTAAGAAAGGATTTCTCATGATAACATTCTGACATAGGTTTTTAACCAATACAAAAGGAATCTTAATACAAATTCTTCCATTGCATATTGCCACATAAGATAGCTTGTATTTAATAATAAACTTACTTTTATTAGCAGTATTTTACACTTTTATTATTTTTGAAAAGTATTTTGAAAGAACTATTCCCTTATTAATACAATTTCTGTTTACACTTAAATCAATTAAGGCAATAGTTGAAAAGATATATTCTTTATTAATTAATACTATAATTTAAGTATGTCATTTATGGGTAATTACCTTATCGATGAGATTAAAATAATGAAGAGTACTTAACTCTTCTTTTAAAGAAGTATTTGGAGTGTTCAAAAGTTCATCTACAAATTCTAGAACTAAAATTATTTCTTTTAAACCTTTTATTTCAATTTTTAACTAATTGATTTTAGCTTTAAGCTCTCCAATAGATGGTTCGATTGTTGTTATTCTAGTTTTTAAACTAGAATGATGATTTCTAATTTTTTGAATAATAGTCTTTAAACTGTATTCTTCTTTTGGTTCTTTAACCTTAATCTCATTTCGATGTAGATAAAGATACTTCTTTAGTTTTCTTTTTTCTTTTGGATTTGTAATGTTATCAATGAGATGCAATATTAGATTATCTTCTTTTGTAAGGACTAATAAGCCATTACTTTTACATAAAACTTGATAATAGTTGCACTGACTATTGTAACTATTATCAGAATTATCTTTATAGATAGTTTCTTCTTTGAGAAGATCTAGTTCTATGTTTGATTCCTTATGTTAACCTTTTGATAAGAAGAGATGCATAAGTGACCTCTTAAGGTCTTTATCTATAAATAATTTTTGAATATTTTTTGTTTTATTTTTCATTTATTAGAATAGTACTTTATATTTTTGCATTTGTGACAAACAACCATTTTCTTTTTCTTTTCTTTTAACTTTTCCTTTCAATAAAAGGACTTCTTTTGAGGTATGAGTTTATAACCCTTGCTTTCAAATTTTTTTAATATATTTCATGGGTGGATAAACTCATTTATTCACAAAAATCTCCTAGGGTCATTTTACCCTATATATTTTCATTTTGTAACTACTTTTATAGTTTTAACTCATTATAGAGTTTAATTCCTTCAACTACAATTTATGTATCTAATACTCCATATGTATAACTAAAATTTTTCTTTTTAGAAAATACTTTATCTTTTTTATTACAACTTTTAAAAAGAGCACATCTTTATACTACCTAAAGTGAGATAGATCCAAACATCTCAAGTTGATCAATTGTTCATATGTTTTGTTTATTAATAAGGTTGCTGCTCTAATAAAATAATTAGTAATTGTATAAATTAATATATTAATACTATTGACTATCTACATTTGTTTCTCTATTTTTATAATATTAAATATTGGGAACTTAACTTTTTTTAATAATAAAAATTTCACCAACTTTTAAAATGTCCAATAAAACCATTTACTACGAATATTGTTATTTAGGAGTTAGAATTACCTCTCTTAGATTTTGCAATAGTGTTAAGCATCATCATATAATGGAATAAAATAAGAAACTAATTTTTTGACATTCCATCTAAATTCCATTCTACGATGTTGCTTGCATCATATTGTATATAATTATACTTAGATTGTTCTTATACTAAGAGGTCGACTAGAGTTGATCTAGGACATATAATTACGATAATGTCTTTTGTCTCCCACGCATATAATTGTTGAGTTAATTAAACCTAATTTAATAGTAGGTTTTAATGCTACTTGTACTATCCTAATATAAATAAATTTATACTTTTATTGATGTGAGCTAATAACCTTTTGGGATAGCAAAAAGACATCATTATAACCTTAAGTTAAGGGTAAAGCCTCTTCTACCATTTTAATAATGTAATAAACTAAACTTAGGAACATGAAGAAGAAGGAAGAATTCAATTTTGAAAATAATTATTATCTAATTTTTCACTATTTATTATTTCTTTATTTCTATTCTTAGAATAACTATTACTTCTAAATAGTCAATTAGGTCTTAACCTATCCATGCCTCATTATATTACTATCAACGTCTTAAGCTACAAACTTACATGCCTATACATGACCAACATAAGTACAAAGGTAGTGCAACTTGGGGTTTCAACAATGAGACATTAAAGAGTTTAAGATTTTAACTACTTATAAGATTAATATTCCATTGGGTTTAAGAATCCTTATGGCTCTAATACCATTACTTTCTTGGCAATGTAATTTGTGACTAACTTACACTTAAGTTAGTTAGTGATGTGTGTAGTTTTCATAGTCTATCTAATTTTTATAGATACCTTGTTGGAGACTTTAACACCATTGTTGCACCCTTGATTGAGGTTGTTAAAAAGAACGTAAGTTTTAAGTGGGGTAGCAATCAAGATAAGGCTTTTAATTTGATCAAGAAAAAATTAAGTCTTGCACCCTTACTTGCCTTACCTAACTTTATTAGAACTTCTGAGATTAAATGTAATGCTTTAGGTATTGGCATTAGAGCTATTTTGATGTAGGAAAGACAACCAATTGCCTATTTTAGTGAAAAGCTAAGTAGAGTAACCCTTAATTATCCCATTTATGATAAGGAGATATATGTATTGGTATTAGCTCTAAAGACATGTAGCATTACCTTTGGCCTAAGGAGTTTGTCATCCATATTGACCATGAATCCTTGAAACACATAAGGGGTAGGGAAGTTAAGCAAAAGACATACCCAGTGGGTCAAATTCATTAAGACCTTTCCTTACGCCATTAAATATAAATAAGGTAAGAAAAATATGGTAGCTGATGCATTATCTCAAAGGTATAGCCTTGTTTCTTTTTTGAATGCATAATTATTGGATTTGAGTACATTAAAAACTTATATACTAATGATCCTAGTTTTACAAATATTTACAAAACTTATAAGAAAACAACTTTTGGGAAATTCTTTAGGCATAGGGGTTATTTGTTTAGAGAGAACAAATTATGCGTACCTATAAGTTCCTTGTGAAAGAAAGGAACATAAGGCATGGAATATACACCCCATATTGAGCAAGGTTGCTTATTAAACATCTTACTAAGAGAACTCAAGGCATCTTGTCCTAAGCAAGATTGTCACATATGTCTTTTGCTCAAGGAGAGCTATGATGACCCAAGGCATCTCATTCCAAGTGAGGTCAACATATAAGACCCCTACAAAGAGAACATAAGGCACCCTTTATCTTAAGCACTATCATTATACAAGTCTCCTTTAAAAGGAGAGGTTGGAGGAACTAAGTCATTTTGTCTTAAGTGAGTTTACCACAAAGGCTCATGCAAGGAGAACTTAAAGCATCCTATCTTAATTATGATTAATGCATTTGTCTCCTTCAAAAGGAGAGCTAGGAGGGCTTTAAGCATCACATCCTTAATGATGTCACACCCCTACTAAGATAACCTAAGGTAGCCTATCTTGAACATGGTTGCCACAAAGGCCTCCTTCATAAGGTGAACTAGGAGAGCCTAAGTCATCTTATCTCAAGTAACCTTGCTACATAGTCCTTGCAAGATGAATTTATGGCAACCCATCCTTAATGTGTTGAATACATTGCTTTGTTGTATGATGAGAACCAAGAGATTCTAGGAGATCCCCTCTTGAGTAAGGTTGTTACATAAGGCCCTAACCAAGTAAACCAAAGGCACCTCATCTCAAACATAATCAACACATAGGCCTCTTATAAGAAGAGAGCCATGAGGGCCTAAGGCACCTCATCCTAAGTGAGCCTACAACATAAGCACCTTACTAGGTTAACCAAAGGCACCTTGTACTTTGCTTAATAACCATATAGGTCTCTTGTAAAAGAAGAGTTTTAAGGGTAGAAGGTAACTTATCCCATATAAGGTTGGTGCACATGCCCTTTATCGAGAGAACCTAACACACCCCATCCAAAGTGTAGTAGCTACATAGGCCTCTTACACGAGGAGAGCTAAGAAGGCCTAAGACACCTTATCCCAAGCTACGTCAATATAGAGGCCCTTTAACAAGAGAACTTAAGGCACCATTTTTTGAGCATAGTCACCTTATTAGTCTCTTGCACAAAGAGAGCTAAGAGGGCCCTAGGCACCTTATCCTTACTGAAGTCTCCATGTAGGCCTTCTACCTAGGGAGCCTAAGGTTCCTTATCTCAAGTGTAGTCACCACATAAGTCTCTTACACAAAGAGATTTAGGAGTAATTAAGCCATCTCATTCCAAGTGAGATACCTTAAGCTTGGTAGGAGGCTTGTGTAGTGACCTCACTTAGGAGGTGATGCCTTAGGCCCTACTAACTCTCCTTCTATAAAAGACCCTTTGGGGAAATCACACTAGTATGGAATGCCTCAGGTTCCCTTATTAAGGGCCCTATTTGGCAATATTGCTTAAGATGAGATGCCTTCAACCATCCTTGCTCTCTTTATATAGGAGAATTATATGGTGTTTGAGCTCCTAATAGGGTGCCTTAGGTTCTACCAGTAGAGGGCTTATGTAGCAACCCCATTCAAGATAAGATGCCTTAACCCTTCCTCACTCTACCAAGGCAGGACAATTATGTAGTGACCATACTTGGTATGGGGTGTCTTAGGTTTTTCCCTTATAGAGCCTTTGTTGTAACCTTAATTAGGATGAGATACCTTAGGCCCTCTTGGTTCTCCTCATGTAGTAGACCTTTGTCATGATTGTGCTTAGTGTAATATGCCTTATGTTTCACTTTTAAGGACTTTAATTTGTGAGCTCACTTGAGAGGAGTTGTGTGAGCTCTCCTTATAAAGGAAACATGTTAGGATTCATAGAGATATTTATAAAATAAATATGCATAAAAATGGACATTTAAAATTTTCATTCCTAAGAGTAGATCAACTACTTGTTAAATATAATTACAACTTAGTCTATAAGACAATTATTATTGATATAATCTTTAATTCTTCTTTGCTTTTAGGTCTATTCAGCAAGTCATCACAAATCACCATTATCCAAGTGTCTGGCCTATAATAATAATAATCCATACAGATTATGAGGAAACAACTCTCACATCCCAAACCCTTTAGGGAGGGAGAGAGAGAAGGGGGAGGAAGGTTGGTAACTCTTATGTGCTAGGCATATGGTAGTTGGCCATATAAAAGGGTATTTATAGGAATTTTGACTCTTTAACCCTATTAAGGAGATTTGTGTCAATTTTCAATAAATTACAATTTAGTTTTGATATTTTCAAATATCATATATTTGACCTTATAAGTTTCTCAAACTTATTAATCAAATCTAACTTAATCTCATATTTTTTCAATTGTCCTTATGTGTGTGGCCCATTAGGATCCTAACATGTTGGCAATAAATATAAAATATAATCCCAAAGAAGTAGATAAATTAAACTCTTTTCATTTATCATTAATTCTCCAATTAATCAAATCATATTCATTAATCATACTTGATATTAAGCCACATATCATGATCACTTAAATGTTAGGACTCTTAAAGTAGTTTTTACTAATCCCTTCAATGCACAATCTCTCTAGATAATTCATTCCTTTCATTATGCTAATGTTCCAATTAGGCATAAAGAGTATTTAGTGTATATTTTATATTGGTCAATTAGATTAATTCCTAAACATCTAAATCATCATTTATAACACCTTATGAATCAATTAAGTATGCCATTACTAAGGTTGAAGTATAGGTTTGATTTTCCTCCCTCAACTTCTATGTTTGTTGGAGAAATTGATTTTCCACCCTCAAATTACTCATATTAGGAAGTTATTTCAAACTAGGGATAGGTCTTTAGTCACTTCATTGAAAATAGTATGATTATCCCCATTGATTGGACAATTGAGTTTGCCTTAAAATTTCATGGTGAAATTAGAGAAAAACAGCAATTGTAGAGATTTCTGGGATGTTTGAACTATAATTTATAATTCTATAAAGAATTAGCTTATGATGCTAAGTCTTTGTTTGAAAGATTATAGAAAAATCCACTAGAATAATTTGATAAGCACACACAGGAAATTAAGAAAATAAATAATAAAAACAAAAGAACATGTCTTAGCCTTCCTTATTCTAATGCTTTTAAAATAGTAGAAATTGATGCATTAGATAGAGGATATGAAGGAATACTTAAGCAAAGACTAACTCTAATCGCTCCATTTTAGTAGTAGGAGAGGAGCTTGAGTTAATTACTCTACCATAAAGAAAAAAATTTTAGCCATTATACTATGTACTTAAAAGTTTGAAAGTGATTTGTTAAATAAAAAATTCCTTCTCAAGATAGATTGTAAAGCACAAAAATATGTCCTTACTAAAAATGTTAAAACATCACTTCAAAATAAATCTTTGCTAAATGGCAAAGAATGCTTTCTATTTTTTATTTTGATATTAAGTTTATCAAAAGAAATTCTAATTCTTTACTTGATTTATTGACTTGTGAGTTTTTGTAGGGACATACATCATAAGTAGATGAGCTCTTATACAAGGGCTACAATCCCCAACAAAGTTAGTTAATTCAATGACTAAATATGCAATAGCAAAAGAAGTTGATAAACTTTATAATGATGCTTATGAGTGAAATTTGGATAAATCCATCCAGTATCCTTTAATTCCAAAGTACACAAAATTTTTGTATGCTGTGAGAAATAATTATGCTCAATTAAGACTTAATGAGGTCATTAAAATTTATCTTAAAGATGATATGCATCCTCATACTAATATGAAGGATTGTATGTACTATCAATAGATATTAAATGGAACAAGCTCAATGGTTATTGAACTCATAAAACAAGGATATAGATCTAGTTATAATTTTAAGGAATGGACCTACACCAAATTCAAGATAAATAAAATTCTCTACCCATAAGATCGGCAAGGTGATCTCTTTGGTTATTGAGATACAAAAGAATAATGGAAGGTTAAAATCTATAATTGCTTTAATTATATTGACGTAGGGGAAAAAACCTTATTATATGGAAATAAGTAAAGGAAATTTAGTTGGTTCATTTTGATCCAACTTTTGATTGATCTAAAGAAATTTCCAAAGTAGTTTAAAACCTAGTTTTTTAAGTGGGATCTACATCATATAACCCAACCTCACAAAGTAAGAATTGGTTATGAACAATTTTGTGAAACAAACAATGAGATTAAGTACCCATTATTATTTTTTGTAGCTTGGTACCATGCCCCATGGATTAAGTACCCATTATTAATGTTTATGGCTAAATAGGTCAATGTTTTAGATATGGATATCAAGGATATTCCATGGTTAGTGAGATAGATTAATATTTGATAGCGGAAAATTTTAATTTTTTTATGATGGAGTCTATATTGGCAAAGGAATCATTTATATCAATAGGCCTAAAGCTCCACCTCTAAAGTCCATGCCCTTTAATCTAAGGGAGATATTGAAGACTTTCATAAAGTTGGTCTCAAAAGAGAGATTATTAGAAATGATGGTCATTAGTAGTTAGAGACACCTCAATGATGATATTATGCAAGATTCTTAGGATTTGTATGAACTGTAAAGAGAACACTACTTTCAATGGAAAAGTAGTCATGGGGCCTATTAGAAGGCTTTTATTAACACTACTTCAGCATAATTAAGGAATAAAGGACAACTTTACTTTATAAAAGAGATTCCTTTAATAATGGTTATCACCCTTTATTTTGTATAAATAGACCTTTCAGCTACTCCTAAAGGTAGAGTCCAATTTCCATTCTCTTATAATTAAGTTTGCTCCTCCTCTCTTGTTCTTTCTTTCACTCCCTCTATACAGAGATGGCACTAAGATGTTTGATATCCACAATAGGCAAACCTTAGTTTTATTGTTTCTTTTTGGTTTTATTGTATACCACTTTTATTCTTTGATTCCACAAACCTTAGTTTATCTTTTCTTGTCTTTTAATTTGTGCAAGGAAAAGAAAGAACAAAAAAATAAAACAAAGAAAGGAGAAAGGAAAAAAAAAGGGAAATGAAATATTATAGTTGATTTCTTCCTATTTGAGAAGAAAACCCTATTTAATCAAGTCAAAGGGAGATAGAGGCTTTATTTCCTTCTTAATTGGATATCCTAAAACATAAGGAAACCCTAAATTAAAAGACTAATCCTTATTTCTTTTCAATTCCTACAAGGATCTAATCTAATTAATCTTTCTTTCAATCCCACGATTTAATCTTCCTATTTTCTTCTAATCTATGATCTTTATCCACTGTACTTTTCTAAATTTCTTTGATTCTAATTTGTTGGAATTAGTTAGTTATAAGATGACTTTGATTGAGGTTATTTACTTCAATAACAAATTGAAAGACAATTTGTGAGTGGTAAAAAGCAAGAATGTAAACACATATTTAGGTTAAATTTAAAAGTGAAAATGGAGATTATATAAAACAACTTCAAAAAACGTTTTTATCATAACAAAATCAAGAAAAAGGGCCTTCTTATTTAAAGGAACCTTATCTAGTAAATAAAGTTACCTTTAATAAGGCTCTTACAAACTTATATTATCCTAGATTAACACTTCTTAATTTCTTATTAGAAGAACATTTTGAATATGATTATGTTCAATATAATGGAGCTAGTTTGGCTAAATGGAATCTAGATGGAATGTTAAAATATCAAATTATAATAATGTTGCATTATATGATGATGTATGCAACCCCAACAAAAACTAGTGGATTTTAAAATTGCTAAGATTATAACAAGTGGATTTATAGGATGATTTAAAGGCTGAAGGGAGTTTTATTTATTAAGTGCTACAAAAAATCAACATTTTTTTGCAAGATGGAATACAAATAAGTGATTGTGTTAATACACATATAATCGCAAATCAATGATTCCTTTGTTTGACAAAACTCAATGGATTCAGAAAATCAATTGCTTACACATGTGCTTGTTGCAAAGAATATGTTGTTTGTTGTAGGCATAAAGTTAATTAGAAGATCTTTTTGTTTAAATGAGTCCTTATGATGAAACAATGAGCCTTGTTTAAAGGAAATGAAGTGATAGTCTCATTATTCAGGAATCAAACCATTGCATACTTGTAAGAAAAACTAATAATGATCGATAACTCCTTTATTTGATAAAATTCAATGGATTTAGGGTACCCAAGGTTTATAGACATACTCACTGCAACGAATATAACGTTTATTGTAAGTGAAAGGTTAATTTTAAGATCACTTCATATGAATGAGTGATTGATGGAATCAAGTTTTGTTAGAATGAAATGAATAGATGGTCTTATTATTTTGGAATTGAGCCATTGCATACTTATAATAAGATTGTCTTTCATTTATTCTAAACAAGACTCATCCTTTCATTACAAGTACTTATTCACTCAAAATAATATTAAAATTAACTTTTGTGAATACAAAAAAACATTATATCCATTATGACAAATGCATCTATAGACCTTTGGTACTTTGAATCTATTGAATTCCACCAAACAAAAGATTCATTCATCATTATTAGCTTTCTTACAAGTATGAAATGGTTTAACTCCTAAATAATGGGATTGTCTCTTCATTGCTTTCAAATATGGCTCATCATTTCATTACAAAGACTTATTCAAACAAAATGATCTTCAAATTAACTTTTGTGTCTACAACAAACAATATATTCTTTGCAATAGGCACATGTGTAGATGATTGATTTTCTGAATCTATTAAGTTCCATCAAACAAAAAGCTCATTGATCATTGTTAACTTTTCTTACAAGTTGTGGTTCAATTCCTAAATAATGACTATCTCTTAATTTCTCCCTAACAAGGCTACTCCTTTCATTGCAAAAACTCATTCATATGAAGGAGACATTGATCATTATAAGCTTTGTTCATGACTATGTGATGGTTTAATTCCTAAATAATGCAAGTGACTTAACATATCTTCCTAGCAATGCTCATCCTTTCATTGCAAGAACTCATTCACATAAATGGATCATGAAATTAACTTTTGTGCTTATAACAAACATTAAATTCATTATGACAAATAAAGAGGTGCTCTCATTAGTTAGGAATTGAAGGAAAATTACTTGTAAGAAAAGCTAATCATTATCAAAAACTCCATTGCTTAATAGAATTCAATTGTTTCATAGTACCAAAGGTGTACAAACGTAATTGTTACAATGAATATAATGTTTATCATAAAGACAAAAGTTATTTTCAAGATTGTTTTGCATGAATGAGTTTTTGCAATGAAAAGTGGAACCCTGATATAGGAAGAAATGAAGTGATGGTCTCACTATTCAAGAATTGAACCATTGCATAAGAAAAGCTAATAATGATCAATACATCCTTTATTTGATGGAATTCAGTGAATTTAGAGTATGTATGGCTTATAGACGTGCTTGTTACAATAATTATATTATTTATCATAGTTGTAAAAGTTAAATTTTAAGATCACTTTACATGAATGAGTGACTGATGGAATTAATTCTTGTTAGAAAGAAATGAATAGACGGTCTTATTATTTTGAAATTGAGCAATTGCATACTTATAAAAAAGTCAATAATGATCAATGACTCCTTTGTTTGATAGAATTCAATAAATTTTAAGTACTAAAGGTGTATGGGCATACTTGTTGTAATGAATATAATGTTTCTTGTAGGCACAAAAGTTAATTTCATGATCATTTTGTATGAATAAGTTCTTATAGCATTTTTGGAGTCTTTGATAATGATTAACTTTTCTTACAACTATTTTTTATTTAATTTTTAAATAATGAGACTATCTCTTTATTTCTTCGTAAGAAGGCTCTAGTTTTCACTACTAGAACTCATTCAACAAAATGACCTAGAAAATAACTTTAATGCCCACTAAAAACATGATATCCATTACAACAAGCACATTTGTACACCTTTGGTACTAGGAATCCATAAAATTCCATCGAACAAAGGAGTCTTTGATGATAAATGATTTCTCCTAGAAGTATTTTTTGCTTAATTATTGAATATTGAGATTTTCTCTTCATTCCATCCTAACAAGGCTTTAACTTTCATTTTTTGAACTCATTCACAAAGAATGATTTTGAAAATAAATTTTTATCCATAACAAACAATTACTTATTGCAATAAGTATGTTTGTACACTTTTGCAACTAGAAATCCAAAAAATTCCATCAAGCAAAGTAGTTTCTAATATTGATTCACTTTTCTTGCAAGTGTTTTTTGCTCAATTCTTGAATAATGAGATTTTCTCTCCATTTTATCCTAACAAGGCTTCAACTTTGATTCAAAGAACTCATTCACAAAAAAATTATTTTAAAAATAACTTTTTGCTATGTTTGTACACTTTTGGAACTAGTAGTCTTTGTTATTGATTACCTTTTTTTACTAGTATTTTTGCTTTAATTCTTTAATAATGAGACCATCTCTTTGTTTCTTCCTAACAAGACTTTAGCTTCTGGTGTAAGAACTCATTCACGTAAAATGACTTGAAAAATAACTTTTGTACCCATAATAGCCATTATATTCATTACAATAAGCATGTTTATACTTGTTCGGTACTTGAAATGTCTATACAAAATTATACTATAACTCATTTGTTTGATGAAATTTAATTGATTTAGAGTACCAATGTTGTAAGAATGTACTCGTTGTAATAAATATAATGTTTAGTGTAATCATAAAAGTCAATTCATGATCATTTTTTAGGAATGAGTCCTTTTAACAAAAGGAGCATAATGCTTAAGGTTTTGACAATCTAATCCTTAAGGTATTAAACCATTCAATCCTTGTAAATAAAAGCTAATTTAGAATAGTTATTCATTTACTTAATGGAATTCAATAGATTTATAGTGTCAAAGTTGTATGGACATACTTCTTGTAATGAACATAATGTTTGGTGTAGACATAAAAATTAATTTCATTATCATTTTATGTCAACAACTCCTTGCAATGAAAGGACAATTTTATAGTTGTCATTCTTTTTCATTAAAGGTCATGAAAAATAATTTTCTTTTTACAGTATTTTCAAGAGAGTAAAACAACTCTTTTACCTTTTCATCTACATCAATTACAACTTTAAGGACTTAAAGACTCTTATCCTCATCTTGATATCCCATATTGAATAAAGAATGAGACGTAGGCCTAGAAGCCTAGTTGGATGTTTCAAGTGGTTCATTAACCACCAAAGTAGATGTTAAGGGAGGGAAATCAACTCTATATTGGGGTTAACTAACCTACTCTTTTGTTCTTGTAATTCCTTCCAATTCAATAATTGAGACTACAAAGGTGGAGAATCTAGGTTTGAAATTTTCTTTTCCCTTTTTGAGATTTAACTTCATGCTTCTAGATAAAGCAAATTGATGTAAAAAAACCCCAAAATGACGTGGCTTAAGGACTTAATGCATGCAAGGAATCAAAGAATATTGAGGAAAGCTAAATTAGACTTTACTAACATTAACCCTAGACCCAACATTCAAATGAACATTAACCTAGGGTACTTAACAAGGATATAGATGTCACACTTTAGAAAAGAAGGGAATTGGAAGTGATGAGTCAAATTGAATGCCATAAGAAGAGGTACTTCTTGATAAGTTCTTTAGTTTTTGAAAGAACTGAAAGAGAAAACCCTCACTTTTTATTTCTCTCAAAATTATTTGATTTTCTAAAGCTTATAATAAGGTGCCTATTTATAAGCTAAGATAGAATCCCTACCCCTTTTTGATCATGGCAACCCTAGTACAAAGTCCTTAGACAAATCAACCCAAGGATGGCTAGGTAAGGGTAAAGGGGGTATACAAGCCACGGAGTAAAACTCTAGATTTAGTCGATTTGTTTGTTATGCATTTCTTATATACCTTCTCAACATCTCGTTTCATATGTGGCTAAAAGAAATATTTAGGTAGTACATCTTATGTTAACTGAACTCCAAAATGACCCATTAGACCTCCTCTATGAGCTTCTCTAATAACCAATGATGAGAAGGATAAAGATGATGTATGGAAGTTTTTAAAAGATACAAGAGGTCCATTGCACATTCCAAAAGATCCAATAACACAAGCTAGAGCCAAAAAGATGACAGAAAAACTAAATGGGCTGATTGAGAATATTCAAGCCAGTTAAGCTACAAATGATATGAATTTAAGTTTGAAAAAAAGTTAAGGCCTTATTAATATGATTGGAGTACTTAATGGAGTAGGGCCAACTAATAGCATTCACTCCCAAATAGGAGTTTATTCTAAATAAGTGATTGTTATAAAAGTGGATGTTGTTTGTATAAGAATTTATCCTAAGTAGGAGTTTGTCCTATATAAGAATTTATGCCTTTTTAGGATTGCTATCTTAGCCTATAAATAGGCACCTCCTTGTAAACTCTAGAAAATTAGACAATTTTGAGAGAAATAAAAAGTGAGGGTTTTCTCATTTAGTTCTTTCAAGAACTAAAAAACTTATCAAGAAATACCTCTTCTCGTGGCATTCAACTCAACTTACCACTCTCAATTTCCTTCTTTTATGGAGTATGGCATCTATATCCTTCATAAATACCCTAGGTTTGTGTTCCTTTTAATGTTAGGTTTGGGGTTTGTGTTATTAATGTTTGATTTAGCTTTCTTGGATATTCTTTGACTCCTTATGTGTGTTAGGTCCCTAAGTCACATCTTTTTGGGGGTTTTTTTGCATCAATTGTTATTAGAGTCAAGTTCTAAAGTAGGTTAGATCAATTAATTCTTCAATTTGCTACCTTATGATTTATTTATTTTTGTTTAGTTTTTTTATTAAGTGCATTACCATTCAAATGCACTAATTTATCCATCAGCAATCCTTCTTACTTTGCTTATTTGATTGAAATCATAACTATCAAAATGTGCTATTTTCAATTCCATTTGCTATCACTAAGTATTTTACTATTATTTTGTGTTAAGCAAAGGAAAAAAAAAAAAGAAAAAAAAGGGTGCAACAAAAAAGAAAAAAACATGAACAAAAAAAAGCATCAAATTCAAATTATTGATAAAAGTTAAATCGTTTGGTCATATTTATCATAATAATACTATAGTTTTCTTATTCAAATCTGATTCTACCATTTATTTTCTTATTATGTTATCCAAGTTTGTCTTCTAAGTTTAACTTTATATCTTATTTTATATTAGTCTAGTTCATTAAATTTGTTTCCTTGATGTCCTTTTTCATTTTTATAACTCCTTATTCTCCAATTAGTTCAATTTTACCCTATTCACCTTATTCTATTCAAAAGCAATGCTCTTGATTCAGCTTATTTAGTTTTTTAAAGAGCTTAAAAGGGAAAATTTGAGTGGTAAAAGGCAAGAGTGCAAGTTCGTATTAAGAAAAGGCCATAAAAAGTGTAAACAAGAGTGTGACACCTTTTTCTTTAAGTGAAACACAAAAGGGAGTATTCTGCGAGGTATTCTAATCATTTTGTGTAGAATTAATACTATGACTTCCATAGAGAAAGGTGTAGCTTAGGAAGGAGTTAGTGATGATACAAACTCCATTTATATGTAAACGGAACCCAACACCAATGTTGGTATAGGATCATTCTAACAAAGGTCAAGGGATATGGAGTTCTAACCCAATGATTATAAACAACCAAGAACCTGAATTATAAGATTCAGACGCCACTCCTAGCAACAACAACATTGAAGAAGATAAGGCTAGGGAACCAACACATGCAAGTATGAAAGTTCAGAATTAGTTCTCAAAGAACTAGAGAAAATAGCTCATACACTCATGAAAATAGGTCTGTCTCTCCCAGCCACCCTTTTTGCCCTTTTTATATGCTAACTCCCAGAAACCCTAACCAATAAGCTGGTCTTAATAAGGAAATTTGTCCAACCCACTAAATAAGTTGGGCTTAATAAGGAATTTCGTCCAGCCCACTAAATAATAATCAAAACACATGAAAATAACCCACTTAAAGGCCCAATCATGGTCTCTCAAATCCAACTTCCTTCCCAAGGCCATGGTTCACAAATTCCTCCATAGATGACACATTAGCAAGCCCTGGTGAAAACTCCATCCTCCTTAACTCATACTTGGCAACTTCCTAATAGTAAATGTTGCACAATAGGTTGTTAAGAGCTTCCTTTATTTTTGTTGACCTTGCCTTTGTCATTGGTCCTCCAAGGTTTTGCAAAGTATCAACTCTCTTGTGGATTTCAGTTCGTACTGCATGGTTTCCATCATACCCACTCTCCTCAAAATGATTTGTCCTCAAATCAGCACCTACATCATCAAAGAGAAAAGGAGAAAGGTCAGAAACATTAAATGTTGCACTCACATTATACTCACCTGGCAATTAAAGTTTATATGCATTATCATTGACTCTTGCCACCACTTGAAAAGAACCATCTCCCCTTGGTTGCAA
Organism: Bruguiera parviflora; assembly: GCA_019804595.1. Classification (NCBI taxonomy): domain Eukaryota; kingdom Viridiplantae; phylum Streptophyta; class Magnoliopsida; order Malpighiales; family Rhizophoraceae; genus Bruguiera; species Bruguiera parviflora. The sequence continues at coordinate 8,462,673 of CM034046.1, forward strand.
CTTTGATTTCCTTTGCTTAGGAAATTTATCCTTCCGTAAATGTACCCAAACCCAATCACCAGGTTCAAAAGTGATATGCTTGCGACCTTTGTTGGCTTGTGTTTCATATTGTTTGGTTCTTCTCTTAATGTTAAGCCTAGCTTTCTCATGAAGTTGCCTAACCACTTCCGCCTTCTTTTTCTCATCTAGATTAACCTTATCTTGTATAGGCAATGGTACTAAATCCAAAGGTGACAATGGATTAAAACCATAAACAAACTCGAAAGAAGAATAACCTGTAGCACTATGAACAACACGATTATAGACAAACTCCACAAAAGGCAAACATTCTTCCCAAGTTCTAGAGTTCTTACCAATAACGGCACACAACAATGTACCAAGAGTTCAACTTACTACCTCAGTTTGTCCATCAGATTGTGGATTGCAAGTTGTAGAAAACAACAACTTTGTTCCAAGCTTACCCCACAATGTTTTCCAAAAATGGCTTAAAAATTTTGCGTCACGATCTGACACAACTGGGCTCATGCTCTCCTTTACATGTCCCTTCTTCATCAACTCATCAACTTGCTTCTAAAGCTCCTTTGTCTCCTCAGGATTGCTTCTATATGGTGGCTTATTGGGAATGGGATCTCCAAGAATAAGATCAATGTGATGTTTAATCCCTCTCCTTGGTGGCAAACTATTTGGGATCTCCTGAGGAAACACATCATTATAATCCTGCAACAAAGATGAAATAGCACTAGGCAAAGATGAATTAAGGTTAGTGTTAGAGAATTAAGAATCCTTGGAAAGGATTAAGATCATTTGTTGCCTAGCTTGGAAGGCAACCCTAACATTTGCTCCTTTTGCAAACACACTCACTTGTTTTCTTTCATCTTCACTCTTGTGAACCTGACCACTCTCGTACTCAACACTCTCAAATGCATTTATCTTCTTTTTCCCTCCTGCACTTTCTTCTCTCTCCACTCTCTCTTTCTTTTGACTCCCCCTTTTTTGCTCACTTTCATAAAGTCTCACTTGGTCTTCATACACCTATTTTGGAGTCAATGGTGCTAGTGTAAATGGTCTTCCATCCATGGTGAATGAATAGCGGTTCTTGTAACCATCATGTAAAACTTTTCTATCAAATTGCCAAGGATGGCCCAATAACAAATGCCCGGTCTGCATAGGTACAACATCACAAGACAATTCGTCCTTATATCTACCAATGGAAAATGGAATCACAACTTGTTTAGTCACTTTTACAACTCCACTGTCATTCAACCATTGCAAATTATATGGCCTAGGATGTTTGGTTGTTGGCAAGTTTAATTTTTCCACCAACTCTGTACTTGCTACATTAGTGCAACTATCTCCATTAATGATCAAGCAACAGAGTCCATCTTGAACTAAACATTGAGTATGAAAAATATTTTCCCGCTGAATCTCAGCATCATTCTCCTCCTTAACCTGCACACTAAGTGCTCTCCTTGCTACTAAAAGCCTTCCACCATGCTTTGGATACTTTATCACATCATCAACATCACTAGCATCCTCTAATGGCGGCATTTGGTCTTCCTCACTAGCATCACTGCTAGACACATAGCCACCATTCTGCTTAAGGTACATGATTCTCTTATTAGGACATTATGAAGCCACATGACCCCTTACCCAGACATCTAAAGCATTTGATGTCCCTAGTTTTTCCATGGGTGCCCTCAAGTTTTTCTTCAAATTTTCCCCTTTCCAGGCTGCCCCCACTAGTCTTGGGTCTATCTGAATTGCCTTTTTGCATAGAAGTCATCTTCTCTTCCTTTTTCCCTTAATTCATCTTCCAAAAAGATGAACCTAAGTTCTGCTTATGACCAGAAGTGCTCCTCCCCTTAAGTTGCTTCTCAACTTTCATGGCAATGTGTACCATGTCTTCAAGCTCTATATAGTGTTGTAGCTCTACCACATTAGCTATGCTCCTATTCAACCCTTGGAGGAACCTAGCCATGCTTGCCTCCCTATCCTCCATTACATTTGCCCTAACCATAGCAATTTCCATCTCCTTATGGTACTCTTCCACACTCTTGGAACCTTGTGTAAGGCTCTGCAGCTTGTTATACAAATCCCTATAATAAGAGCTGGGAACAAGTCTCCTTCTCATCATGGTCTTCAACTCATTCCAAGTTTCTATAGCCCTCTCAAAATTCCTTCTCCTTGTGGTAACTTACTGGTCCCACCATACTACAGCATAATCAGTGAACTCTACCACAACTAACTTCACCTTCTTTTCCTTGGAGAAGTTGTGGCACTCATATATTAATTCTACCCTTCATTCCTAATCCAAATAGACATCAGGGTCAGCTTTCCCTTGAAAATAAGGTATTTTCATTTTAATACTACTAAGATTTTTGTCTACTCTTTCCTCCCCTTTATTTCTGTTATCCCAACCTCCATTGTACCTATCATAAACATTTTCATTTCCTCTTGCTCCTCTACCATTCCTATTACGACGTCCTCCTCTAAAACCACCTCTGAGGTTTCTACTAGCATTATCACCGTCATCATAATAATCATCACCATCTTCACCAAAGTCATGTTCAAATTGCTCCTTCATGACCCTCCCAGCTGGCCTCTTAGGATTGACACTTGATTCCCTTTCTATTTGATCCATCCTATCTCAAACTTCCTAAAGCACTTGGTCAAGCCTATCAAACTTCTGTTCTAAGGATTTCATAAGCAATTTGAAATCTGGAACAACTATTTCCTCCTCTCTATGTGGGAAACTGCCTTCTTTAGCATTAGACATCGTACATGCAAGATTATTAGTAAATAAAGAATATGCCTCACAAAACTCACTCCCTTGTGTGTTTGCTCTCCACTCAACTATAGTAGTCCTCAACTCTCGTGTTTCACACAATAAATTGCAAAACTCTAAGAGCACTTTCAGTAGTCCCAAGCAAACTAAATTCAGAACAAACAAAACTTGAATATATCAATCCTAGACCTATGTCTTCAGAGAAGTGACAGGACCAGGAAGATGGGCAATAAAGCAACTAGAATGACAAGAAATTCAATGATATGAGCAGTGCAATTAGACAACAATCAATTATCAAATATAATTGAGTAAAAGACCAATTGAGCAATGAACCCTTTTCTTTTTTTTCAGTTAACTAATAGGTATTTCTGTGGAAGGAACAAATATCAGAAAAGAAACCCACGAAATACATGATTTTGTTTCTATTTTTTTTTCGCATTTTTTTTCTCTTTTTGATTATTCAACCAACAACGAAGAATACAAGAAAGATATGATAACAACAATATAACTAACCTCAGTTAAAGCCAAGGCTCTGATACTAAATGATACGAACTCCATTTATCTGTAAACAAAACCCAACACCAAAGTTGGTATAGGATCGTTCTAACAAAGGTTAAGGGATTTGGAGTTCTGACCCAATGATTATAAACAACCAAAAACCAAAACTATAAGATTCAGACGCCACTCCTAGCAACAACAACGTTGAAGAAGATATGTCTAGGGAACCAACACATGCAAGTATGAAAGTTCAGAATTAGTTCTCAAAGAACTAGAGAAAATAGCTCATACACTCATGAAAACGGGCTTGCCTCTCCCAGCCACCCTTTTTGCCCTTTTTATATGCTAACTCCTAGAAACCCTAACTAATAAGCTGGTCTTAATAAGGAAATTCGTCCAACCCACTAAATAAGCTGGGCTTAATAAGGAATTTCATCCAACCCACTAAATAAGCTGGGCTTAATAAGGAATTTCGTCCAACCCACTAAATAAGCTGGGCTTAATAGGGAATTTCGTCCAACCCACTAAATAATAATAAAAACACATGAAAATAACCTACTTAAAGGCCCAATCATGGTCTCTCAAATCCAACTTGCTTCCCAAGGCCATGGTTCGCAAATTCCTCCACAGATGACACGTTAGCAAGCCCTGGTGAAAACTCCATCCTCCTTAACTCGTACTTGGTAACTTCCTGATAGTAAATGTTGCACAATAGGTTGTTGAGAGCTTCCTTTAGTTTCTTTGACCTTGCCCTTGTCATTGGTCCTCCAAGGTTTTGCAAAGTATCAACTCCCTTGTGGATTTGAGTTGGTACCGCATAGTTTCCATCAAGTGATGTGTCCTTCATAATCAAAGCTATGCAACAATAATTTGAGAGCATGAATACTAAATTTAATGATATAAGGGGGGAGGATAGAGGAGCAAACTAATACAGTAATAGGGTTGCAAAGGAGGCATAAGGACTATGAGGGTCTTAATGCAAGAAGGCAATTGAGACAAGCCTATGACAATGAAGATGATGAATTTGACAATTGAGCTATTGTGGTTTAAACTATCAACAATATAACGGATCAAAGAAATTTAGGAGGCAAGGCACCTACGATCATGATTTGGGCAATATCAAAATGACAATTCCTCCATTCCAAGGTAAGAATGATCCTAATGCATACCTAAAATGGGAGAAAAAGGTTGAATTAGTTTTTGATTGTCACATCTATTTTGAAGAGAAAAAGGTAAAGCTTACTACTATTGAATTTACTAATTATACTATTATTTGGTGGGATCAACTTATTTTGACTAGGAGAAGGAATTGTAGGCAGCCTATTGATACATGGGAGGAGATGAAGGCTATCATAAGGAGGAGGTTCATCCCCAATCATTATTATAGAGATTTGTACCAAAGGCTAAAAGGGCTCACTTAAGGCACTAAAAGTATGGAGGGCTACCACAAGGAGATGAAGATTTCTATGATTGGGGCAAATATAAAAGAAGATAGAAAGGTGAGCATGGCTTAATTTTTCCATAGACTAAATAGAGACATAGCCAATTTGGTTGAGTTGCAACACTATGAGGAATTAGAAGTGATGGTTTACATGGCAATGAAAGATGAAAGACAACTTAAACAAAAGGGTTACACACAATTTGGGTAGAATCTAAGTTCTACATCATCTTGGAAATCAAATTAGAGTAAAAGGGATGAGAAGGCCAATTATAAGTCCAAAGCTGAGCTATCCAAAAGTAAGAATATGGGTTCTAGTAAGGAGGCAAGTAATTTTGATCCACAACATAATAAGAATAGATATGTTAAATGTTTAAAGTGTTTGAGAAGGGGTCACATTGCATCTTAATGTCAAAATAAGCATGTAATGATCTTGAGAGGTAACCACGATGTTGAAACTACAAGTGAATCAAATGATAATTCTATGCCATCATTAGAGAGTGAAAGTGATAGAGAAGAGTATTCGGTTAATAGAGTAGCTCTTATCACAAAATGATCATTGAATGTGCAAGTGAAGGAAGAAAACAAGGTGCAACGAGATGAGATCTTTCATACAAGATGTCTCATCAAAGACAATGTATGTAGTATAATTATTAATGGTGGGAGTTGCACTAATGTAGCAAGCACAATTATGGCTAAAAAGCTTAATTTACTAACCATGAAACATCCTAAGCCATACAAGTTTTAATGGGTTCTAGTAAGTAAGTGCTTATGTTGTTTTCTATTGAAAGGTACAATGATGAAGTTTTATGTGATGTTGTATCAATGCACGTGGACCATATTTCATTAGGAAGGTCATGGTAGTTTGACAAGTGAGTTATGCATAATGGTTTCAAGAATCACTATTCATTTATAATGAATGAAAAACCTATCACTCTTGTACCATTAACACCTTAACAAGCTTATAAGGATCAATTAAGGATTAAGAATAAAAATGAACAAAAAAGAGAGATTGAAAAGTGAGGGATAACCAAAACTGAAAAAAAGGGAGAAAAAGTGACATAAGAGAGAGAAGAAAATAAAAAATTTATATGCAAAAGAAAGTGATGTCAAAAGAGCATTTTATGTCAAATAGCCTATGATCATACTTTTCTACAAAAGGGTTATTTTAATAATAATAAGTTTGACCTATCTTTACCTAGTGTTGTTATCTCTCTTTTGCAAGAATTTGGAGATGTATTCACTAAATGACATTCCAAATGGATTGCCACTTAAGAATGGAATTAAGCATCAATTTGATTTTATCCCTAGTGCATCCATCCTAAATCGGCTAGTATATAAAAGTATTCCTAAGGAGACAAAGGAGCTTCAAAGGCAGGTTGAGGAACTTATGTTGAAAGGATGTGTGTGGGAAAACATGAGTCCTTATGTGGTTTTCATCCCATTTCTACCCAAGAAGGATGAGACTTAGAGGATGTGTGTTAATTATCAAGCGGTCAACAAAATCACTGTAAAGTATCATTACCCCATACCTAGGTTAGGTGACATGTTAAATGAATTGAATGGTTCATGTCTTTTCTAAAATTGATTTGAAAAGTGGATTTCACTAAATTAGGATGAGTGAAAAGTAGCTTTTAAAACTAAGTATGGTCTATAAGAATAGATTGTTATGACATTTGGTCTCACTAATGCACCAAGTACTTTTATATGATTAATGAATCATGTTTTATATCCATTCATTGGTAAATTTATGGTTGTGTATTTTGATGATATTTTGGTCTATAGCAAAAGCTTATAAGAGCATCTTGATTATTTACATTCTATTTTAATTGTTTTACATTCTCAGAAATTGTATGTTAACTTCAAAAAATGTTCATTTTGTACTAATCAAATCATATTTCTTAGCCATGTTGTAAGTGCTAAAGGTATTAAGGTTGACGAGGAAAAAGTTTGGGCAATTCATGTTTAGCCTACGCTTAAGTTAGTTAGTAATGTGCATAGCTTTTATGGTCTAGCTAGTTTTTATAAAAGCTTTGTTAAGGACTTTAACACTACTGCTACACCACTAACTGAGGTTATCAAAAAGAACATGGGTTTCAAGTGGAGTAGTGATCAAAACAAGACTTTTAAATGCATCAAGGAAAAATTAAGTTATACACCCTTACTTGATTTACCTGACTTTGCAAAAACTTTCATGATTGAGTGTGATACTTTAGTATTAGCATTAGAGCTATTTTGATGCAAGAAAGGTGCCCAATTGCCTACTTTAGTGAAAAGCTAAGTGGAGCAAGCCTTAATTATCATACATATGATAAAGAGATGTATGCATTGCTATGGGCTTTAAAGACATGGCAACATTACCTTTGGCCTAACTAACCATGAATTCTTAAAGCATTTGAAGGGATAGGAAAGTTGAACAAAAGATACCAAGTGGGTCAAATTCATTGAGACCTTTCTCTACATCATTAAATATAAACAAGATAAAAAAAATGTGGTAGTTGGTGCATTATCTCACAAGTATGCTCTTATCTTTACACTTAGTGTAAAATTACTAAAATTTGAATATATTAAAGATTTATATGTGAAAGATCATAACTTTGCTAATGTCTATGGAGCATATGAGAAGTTAGCCTTAGAGAAGTTTTATAAGCATGATAGTTTTTTATTTAAGGAAAATTATTAGTATGTGCCTATGAGTTCTTTAAGGGAATTGGTTGTGAGAGAAGTTTATAGGGGTAGTTTAATGGTTCATTTTGGAGTTAGGAAAACCTTAGATGTCTTAAATGAACATTTCGTTTGGCCACACATGAAATAAGATGTTAAGAGGGTATATGAGACATGAATAATATGCAAATAGGTTAAATGTAGAGTTTTACCCTATGACTTGTATACCCCTTTACCCATACCTAGCCATCCTTGAATTGATTTATCTATTGACTTTGCACTAGGGTTGCCGTAATAAAAAAGGGGTAAGGATTCTATATTTGTTATTGTTGATAGATTTTCAAAGATTGCATAGTTCATCCCACATTTTTACTATAAACCAAAATATCATCAAAATACACAACCATAAATTTACCAATGAATAGATGCAAAACATGATTCATTAATCACATAAAAGTGCTTGGTGCATTAGTGAGACCAAATGGCATAACAAACCATTTATACAAACCATACTTAGTTTTGAAAGCTATTTTCTACTTATCTCTCTCTCTCATTTGAATTTAGTGATATCCACTTTTCAAATCAATTTTTGAAAAGACACATGAAGCATGCAATTCATCTAATGTGTCATCTAACCTAGGTATAAGGTGATGATACTTTATAGTGATTTTGTTGACTACTTGATAGTCAACACACATCATTAAAGTTCCATTTTTCTTAGATACAAGTAGGATAGGAACTGTATAGGGACTCATGATTTTTTTGACATATCCTTTCAACATAAGTTCCTTAACCTAAATTGAAAGCTTCATTGTCTTCTCGAGATTACTCTTATATGCTAGTTAGTTTGGAATGGATGCATCAGGGATAAAATCAATTTGATAGTCAATTCCTCTCTTAGGTGGTAATCCACTTAGGGCATTCTCAAGGAATACATCTTCAAATTTCTGCAAAAGATAAATAACAATAGTAGGCAAAGACAAGTCAAACTTGTTAGTGTTAAAAAAAGCTTCTTTGTACAAAAGTATGATCATAGGCTGCTTGGCATAAAATACTTTTTTGACATCACTTTCTTTTGTATAGAAACTTTCTATTTTCTTCTCTCTCTCTTATGTCCTCACATTTTCTCCTCTTTTTTTTGTTCACTCTTATTTTTAATCCTTAATTAATCTTATAAGCTTGTTGAGGTGATAATGGTGTAAGAGTGATGGGCTTTTCATTCATTATAAAGTAATATTGATTCATGAAGCCATTATGCATAACTTGTCAAATTGCCACGACCTTCCTAATAGAATATGGCACGTGCATGCATAGGTTCAACATCATGTAAAACTTCAACATGTTACCATCTAAAAGAAAATGACATGAGCACTTGTTTATTCATCTTGACTTCACTACTCTCATTCAACATTGAAGCTTATATGCCATAAGATGCTTAATAGTTGGTAAATTCAACTTTCCAACCATAATTATATAGCTAGGTTAATGTAACTCTTACCATCAATAATCATACTACATAGCATATCTTTGATGAGACACCTTATATGAAAGATGTTATCCTGTTGCACCTTATTTTCTTCCTTCACATTTACATTCAATGCTTACCTTATGACAAAAGCTACTCCATTAACTAGATACTCCTCTCCATCACTTTCACCCTCTAATGATGGCACAAAATCATCATCTAATTCACTTATAGTTTTAATATCACTGTTGTCTCTTAAGATCATTGCATGCTTATTTGGACATTGAGATGTAATATGACCCCTTCCCAATCACTTAAAACATTTAACATTTCTATTTATTACTTGGTTGGGGATCAAAATTACTTGCCTCTTTGGTATAACCCATATTCTTGCTTTTAGATAGCTCGGTTTTCGACTTATAATAGCCTTCTCAGAATTGTCTAATTTTCCAAATCTTACAAAAAGGTGCCTATTTATAGTCTAAGATAGTAATCCTAAAAAGGCATAAATTCCTATTTAAGACAAATTCTTATTTAGAACAAACTCTTATCTAAGACAAATTCTTATACAAAAAAACTTCCACTTTCATAACAATTACTTATTTAGAGTAAACTCTTATTTAGGAGCGAATGCTATTATTTAGTCCTAGCCCGTTAAGTACTCCAATCATCTTCATAAGACCTTGACTTTATTTCAAACTTGAATTCACACCATTTATAGCTTGGCTGGCTTAAATGTCCTTAATCAACAGATTTAGTGTTTATTTCATCTTTTTGGCTCTAGCTTGTATTATTAAACCTTCTGGAATGTGCAATGGACCTCTTGCATCCTTTGAAGCCTTCCACACATCATCTCTAAACTTCTTATTATAATCAATTCTCAACATCCCTATCTTTGTATTCCTCAATTTCTTCCATTTGTCTCTTAACCTATTTAACAAGTTTGACCACTTTTTCTAACGTCCATTTTTCAAGTAATGTAACATGATCTGAAGCAATTGTTTTTGGAGCCAAGACATTTGCTTTTAACCTATTTGTCAAAAACAACATCATAGTCCCTTTTTCTACATATCTTGTTGGAATTTCTTTAATTTTTGGGACAATGGTATTCATAACCATATAGTGTATCATGTTAATAAGTTATTAGCTTTTCTTATAGCACCAAAAGTAATTTTAAGTTCATTTTTGTGAATGAGTCCTTGAAATGCAAGGAGGAGCCTTGTTACAGAGAAATAAAGTGATGGTCTCATAATTAGGAATTGAACCAAAAATACCTAAAAGAAAAGCTAATTATTATCAAATACTGCTTTGTTTGATGGACTTTATTGGATTCCTACTACCAAATATGCATAGACATGCTTGCCATAATGAATATAATGTCTATTATAAGCATAAAAGTTAATCTCATGATCATTTTATGTGAATGAGTTCTTCCAAGGAACAAAGGAGCCCTTTTAAGAAGAAATCAAGAGACAACCTTATTATTCAGGAATTAAACCATTGCATACTTGTAAGAAAAGTTAATAATGATTAATGACTCCTTTGTTTGATGGAATTCAATGGATTTAGATTACCTAATGTGTATATATCCTTCTTTATTTGATGAAAACGTCTATTGCTCCCATTTTAGCAGTGTACCTTTTATGGCATTTACACCATTGCTCTCATTTTTTTTCATTAAAGGTCATAAAAAGACATTTTCTTTTTAGATTATTTTTAGGAGAGTAAAATAAGTCTTTCACCTTTTCATTTACCTTGTTTACAACTTCAAGGACATAGAGACTCCTATCATCATCTTGATATCTTACATCAAACAAAGGAGACATAGACCTAGAAGCCTAGCTGGATGTTTCAAGTGGTTCATTAACCACGTAAGTAGAAGTTAATGGAGGAAAATCAACCTTATACTAAGGTTAACTAACCTACTCTCTTGTTCTTCCAATTCCTTCCAAATCAACAATTGGGATCAAAGAGGTAGAAAACTAGGTTTAACCTTTTCTTTTCTTTTTTCAAGGTTTAACCTTGCACTTCTAGATGAAGAAAATCAAATTTCAACATCCCTATCTTTGTATTCCACAATTTCTTCCATTTTTCTATTAACCTATTTAATAGGCTTAATTGCTTTTTCTAGCATCCATTTTTTAGGTAATTCAACTTGATCTTAAGCAATTGTTTATAAAACTAAGACATTTTCTTTTAACTTATTTGTCAAAAATAATGTAGTAGTCTCTTTGTCTTCATAGGATCATATATACATATATATAACAAGCAAAGTCATTCCATGAAGCACAAGATTATAAAACACATATAAATGTAAAAGGTGATATTAAAGAAAGTAACAAAATTGGCTTACTTATAAAATCATACCTAAAATATAAGAGATACAGAAAAAATTTAAAACTATGGCTTATGCAAAAATTCCTATGGCTTTTTGGAAAAGGAAAAGGCATGTAATAGAATTACTAAAAGGAATTAGAAGAACAAAAGAGCATGTTAGTCAATCCTTATGCAAAAGATTAATTCAAAAGAACAACTAATTTGTTTCACTTTAGGAGTTTAGAGAGGAGCTAGAGTTAATTACATTACTATTAGAAAAGAAAGCTTAGCTATTATGCTATGTATTCAAAAATTTGAAAGTGATTTGTTAAATCATAAATTCTTGATAAGGATAGATTGTAAGGTAGTAAAAGCATCACTTCTAAATAAATCTTTACCAAATTTCCTAACTTGTGAATTTTTGCAAGGAACTAAGACATTAGTAAAAGGCTTCTTATACAAGGGCTTTTGTCCCTAATAAAGTCGACTAATTCTTTAAGTAAATGTGCAAAAGCAAAAAAGTTGATAAACTTCATGATGATGCTTATGAGTGAGCTTTGGATAAATTAATTACATATCCTTTAATTCTAAAGCACATAGATTTTTTATGTGCCATTGAACATAATTATACTTAACTTAAACCTAATAAGGTTGCACACTTCTATCTTAATGATAATATGTATCCTCATAATAATACTGAGGATTGCCTATATTATCATCAAATACTACATGAAACAAGTTCAGTAGTTACTAAGCCCATAGAAAGAGGAACTAATTAGGGTTTTAAAAATTGCGCCTACACCAAATTTGAGAAAAAGAAAATTCTTTATTCAAACGATTAGCAAGGGGACCTCTTTGGCTATAAAGAGTTGAAAGAATGATGAAAGATTAAAACTTATAATTTTTTCAATTATATCAATGCCTAAGAAAAGGCCTTATTGTATGAAAATAAGCAAAGGAAATTTAGTTGGCTTATTCAAATACATCTTTTAAATGATACAAAATGATTTTTAGATTGGTTTCAAACTTGGTTTTTCAAATGGGGTTTACATTATTTAACTCTACCTCATAAAGTTAAAATTGTTTATAAGCAATTTTGTGAAGCAAATGAATAGGTTAAAGACCTATTGCTAATGTTTATAGTATAGTATTATGTTCTATGGATTATCAAATGACTACACCATTATGGCTAAATAGGTTAATGTCCTAGATGCTGGCATTAGACATGTTCCATGATTGGCAAGACAGACCAATATTTGACGGTAGGAAAGATTTTACTATTTTGATGATAGAGTTTACATAGGAAAAGGAGACATTTGCATAAATAAACCTAAGGTTTCACCACCAAAGTCCACTTCTACTAGTCCCAAGACCTATATGAGTTGTAAAGTAGGATGTGAATACTAATAACCTTTTTTTCCTTCTTTTTTTTATAGTGTATTCTTGATATGCTTTTTCAAGGACCACACACTCCTCTAGAGCCATAAAATTTGGAAAAGGTTTTTTCTTAATTCTATAGACCTTTTGCAAATAAGTAAAAATATCTACAACTCCCATTCCATTGGTCATACTTCTCATTTAGGTCATTTAGGTCATTGGTTATGGCATTTAGGTCATACTTCTCATTCCTTTTCATTAAAGGTCATAAAAAACTATTTTCTTTTTATAGTTTTTTTAAGATAGTAAAATAACTCTTTTACTTTTTCATCTACCTCATTAACAATCTCAAGGACATAAAGACTCCTATCTTCATTTGGATATCCCATATTAGAGAGAGAAAGAAACCTAGGCCTAAAAGCCTAACTAGATGTTTCTAGTGGTTCATTAACCAAAGAAGTAGAAATTGATAGAAGAAAGTTAACACTATATTAAGGTTGATTGACTTGCTCTCTCATTTTTCTAATACCTTCCAACTCAATGATTGGTACTAAGGAGGTAAAGAATCTAAGTTTAACCTTTTCTTTTCCTTTTTTGAACTTTAACCTCAGACTTCTAGATGGAGCAAATCAAATTTTGACATCCCCATCTTTGAATTTAATTACTTTTTTGATTTGTCTATTAACCTGTTTAATAGGATTAATGGTCTTTCTAGTGTCCATTTTAAAGGTAATTTAACCTAATTCTAGGCAATTGTTTTAGGAACCATAACATTAGATTTTGACCTATTAGTCAAAAATGGGGTAGTAGTCCTTTTATGCACACATCTTGCTGGAATTTTTTTAATTCTTGGAACAATGGTGTTCATAACCTTACAATGCATCTTGTAAATAAGGATTAGATTTTTCAAAGTAGAAATCATATGAAATCCTTTAGTTTTAATACCCAAACATAAAACATACATCAAATTAGGATATAATAATGATAAAGTAAAGTTGGGAAAACAAGAGAACCAAATAGGTTCATCACTAGGAGTGGATTTAATTAATCTTAATAAGGAGTCATGGAAGCATTCATGTCATTTGACTCTAACATATATAATTGTTGAGTTATTTAAACCCAACCTAGCAGTAGGTTTTGGTGCTACCTGAATCATCCCAATATGAATATATTTATACTTTAGTTGATGTGAGCAAATAAGCTCTTAGGAAACAAAAAAGATATCATTATAATCCTAAGTTAAGCGTAAAGCCCCTTTTTTAGTTTTAATTACATAATTGACTTTAGAAAAGGAACTTCCCTTTAATTGCAAGTACTCATTCACGCAAAATGATCTTGAAAATAACCTTTGTCCTCATAATAAACATTATATTCATTGTAACAAGCACGTTTGTACATCTTTGCTACTATGAAACAATTGAATTCTATCAAACAAAGAAATCTTTGATAATGATTAACTTTTTTTACAAGTAATTTTCATTCAATTCCTAACTAATGAAAGAGTCACTTCATTTGTTCTAATGAATTTAATGTTTACTATAGGCACAGAAGTTAATTTAATGATTTGTTTGTGTAAATGAGTTATTGCAATGAAAGGATGAGCCCTGCTAGGAAGATATGCTGAGACAATTGCATTATTTAGGAATTAAACAATTGCATGCTTGTAAGAAAAGCTTGTAATGATCAATGTCTACTTTGTATGAATGAGTTCTTATAATGAAAGGAGGATCCTTCCATCAAACAAAGGAGTCATTGATCATTATTAACTTTTCTTACAAGTATACAATGGCTTAATTCCAAAAAACGACCAAAATTTTGTTCTTTTCTATAGTGTGTCATCTATATCCTTCATTACACCTTAAGTTTATGTTCCTTTAAACATTGGGTCTAGGGTTTGCATGATTGAAATTTGATTTACCATTTTGGGTTATTGTTTCTAGGGTTTTGGAGCCAAATGATTTTGTAATTAAGGTCCATGACTACACAAAATATTAATTTTATTTTGATATGCAAGTCATTGATCTCATCACCAAGCATTAAACTTGATGAGAAGCTTAGAGATGATGAGTGAAAGGCTTTAAAGGATGCAAGAGATCCATTGCACATTCCAAAAGGTCTAATAACACAAGCTAAGGCCAAAAAGATGAAACAAGCACTAAATGGGCTAATAAAAGACATTCAGGCTAACCAAGCTACAAATGGTGTGAATTCAAGCTTGAAAGAGAGTCAAGGCTTTATCAATATGATTGGAGTGTTTAATGGGGTAGGGTTAAGTAATAGCATTCACTCCTAAATAGGAGTTTGTTCTAAATAAGTGTTTCTTATAAAAGTGGAAGTTTTATGAACAATAATTTTTCCTAGATAGGAGTTTGTCATTAATAGGGATTTTTCCTAAATAAGAATTTATGTCTCTTTTAGGGTTGCTATCTTAGCCTATAAATAGGTACCTTCTTATCTTAGCCTATAAATAGGTACCTTCTTGTAAGCTCTAAAATCAAACAATTTGAGAGAAATAAAAAGCAAGAGTTTTCTCCTTTGGTTCTTTTAGGAACTAAAGAACTTATCAAGAAGTAACTCTTCTTATGGCGTTCAACCCAACTTATCACTCCCAATTTCCTTTTTTTGGAGTGTGATGTCCATATTCTTCTTAATACCCTAGGTTCATGTCTTTTTGAATATTAAGTCTAAGGATTGTGTGATTAAAGTTTGACTTAACTTTCCTAAGTATTGTTTGATTCCTTACATGTGTTTGTAATGAGAAGCTTAAAGATTATGTGTGGAGGGTTTCAAAGGATGCAAGAGATCCATTGTACATTCTAAAGGGTCCAATAATGCAAGCTAGAGTCAAAAAGATGAAAGAAGGACTAAATGGGTTGATTAAAGAGATTTGGGCCAACCAAGCTACAAATTCAAGCTTGAAAGGAAGTTAAGGCCTTATTAATATGATTGGAGTGCTTAATAAGTTTGGGTTAAGTAATAACATTCACTCTTAAATAGGAGTTTGTCTTAAATAACTGTTTGCTATAAAAGTGGAATTTTTCTGAATAATAATTTGTCTTAGAGAAGAGTCTATCCTAAATAGGGATTTGTTGTAAATAGGAATTTATGTCTCTTTTAAAGTTGTTATCTTAGCTTATAAATGAGGACCACTTTATAAGCTCTAAAATTAGACAATTTGAGAGAAATAAAAAATAAGAGTTTTCTCCTTTAGTTTTTTCAAGAACTAAAGAACTTTTTAAGAAGTAACTCTTCTTTTAATATTCAACCCAACTTATCACTCCTAATTCCCTTCTTTTTTAGAGTGTGGCATCCATGTTCTTCTTAATCCCTTAGGTTTGTGTTCCTTTGAGTATTACATTTAGGATTTGTGTGATTAAAATCTAACTTAGCTTTCCTGGGTATTGTTTGATTCCTTGCATGTACTAGGTCCATAAGCCACGCTTTTTGGGGTTTGCATCAGTTGACATTAGAGTTTAACTCTAAATTATGTTGGATCAATTAATTCTCTGCCTTATGATTTATTTATCTTTATTTAGTTTGTCCATTAAGCAAATTACCGTCTAAAAGTGCTAATATGTCCATTTGTAATCTTTCTTACTTTGCTTGTTTGTTTGAGCATATAACTATTAAAATGTGCTATTTTCAATTCCATTTGCTATCTTTAAGTATTCTATTGTTGTTTTGTGTTTGGCAAGAAAAAAAAAAGATGTCAAAAAAGCATCAAATTTCAGTTATTGGTAAAAGTTAAACAATTTGGTAAATTTTGTTACAATAATAATATAGATTTCTTAACTCCAATTCTACAATCTATTTTGTTGTTATATCATCTAAGTTTGTCCTTTAGGTTTAACTCCCTATTTTGTTTTATATGAGTTTAGTTCATTAAATTTGTTTGCCCTGATGTCCTTTCTCATTTTTTTTTTGTCTGCTTATTCTCCAATTAGTTCAATTCTACCCCATTTACCTTATTCTGTTCAAAACCAATCCTCTTGATTTAGCTTGTTTAGTTCCTTAAAGAGCTGAAAAGGGAAATTTAAGTGGTAAAAGGTGATACAAACTCCATTTATATGTAAACAGAATCCAACACTAATGTTGGTATAGGATCATTCTAACAAAGGTTAAGGGATTTGGAGTTCTAACCCAATGATTATAAACAACCAAGAACCAGAACTATAAGATTCAGACGCCACTCCTAGCAACAACAATGTTGAAGAAGATAAGTCTAGGGAACCAACACATGCAAGTATGAAAGTTTAGAATTAGTTCTCAAAGAACTAGAGAAAATAGCTCATACACTCATGAAAACGGGTTTGCCTCTCCTAGCCACCCTTTTTGCCCTTTTTATAAGCTAACTCCCAAAAACCCTAACTAATAAGCTAGTCTTAATAAGGGAATTCGTCCAACCCACTAAATAAGTTGGGCTTAATAAGGAATTTCGTCCAACCCACTAAATAAATTGGGCTTAATAAGGAATTTCGTCCAGCCCATTAAATAATAATAAAAACACATGAAAAAAACCCACTTAAAGGCCCAATCATGGACTCTCAAATCCAACTTCCTTCCCAAGGCCATGGTTCGCAAATTCCTCCACAGATGACACATTCACAAGCCCTGGTGAAGACTCCATCCTCCTTAACTCGTACTTGGCAACTTCCTGATAGTAAATATCGCACAACAGGTTGTTGAGAGTTTCCTTTATTTTCTTTGACCTTGCCCTTGTCGTTGGTCCTCCAAGGTTTTGCAAAGTATCTACTCCCTTGTCAATTTGAGTTGGTACAATATGGTTTCCATCAAAAGGCAAGAGTGCAAGTTCGCATTAAGTAAATGCCTTAAAAAGTGCAAAACACAAGGGAGTGTGACACCCTTTTGAAAGTAAAACACATGAAGGAGTGTTTTGTGAGGTGTCCTAATCATTTTATGCAGAAATAACACTGACTTCCAAAGACAAAGGTGTAGCTTAAGAGGGAGTTTATGATGTGTCCTTGATGAAAGCTATGCATCAATTTGAGTGCATGAATACTAGATCTAATAATATGAGGGTAAGGATGGAGGAGTAAACTAATACAATAGTAGAGTTGCAAAAGAGGCATAGGGATTATAAGCCTATAACTATAAAAATGAAGTAGAAGATGACGAATTTGATGATCAAGCTACTGTGATTAGAATTACTAATAGTAGAAAGGATCATAAAGATTTTAAGAGGTAAGACACCTATTATTATTTTTTGAGACAATTCCTTTATTCCAAGGTAAGAATGATCTTGATGTATACCTAAAGTAGGAGAAGAAGGTTGAATTGGTTTTTGACTACCACAACTACTCCAAAGAGAAAAAGGTAAAGCTCGCTACTATTAAATTTACTGATTATGCTATTATTTGGTGAGATCAACTTCTTTTAACTAGGAGAAGGAATTGTAAGAAACCTATTGATACATGGGAGGAGATGAAAGCTCTCATAAAGAGGAAGTTTGTCCCTAATCACTATTATAGGGATTTGTACCAAAGGCTTCAAAGGCTCACTTAGAGGCACCAAAAGTGTGAAGGACTACTACAAGGAAATGGATATTGCCATAAATAAGGCAAATGTAGAAGAAAATAGTGAGACAACTATGACTCAATTTTTTTAAGGGTTAAATAGAGACATACCAATGTGGTTGAGTTATAATACTATATGAAATTGGAAGACATGGCGCATATGGTAATGAAAGTTGAGAGACAACTTAAATGAAAGGGTTCCACATGGTTTGGGCAGGGTTTAGGTTCTACTTTATCTTATGAGCCAAATTGGAGTAAGAAGGACGAGAAGTCTAATTACAAGTCCAAAATCAAGTTATCCAAGAGCAAGAATATGGGTTCTAGCAAAGAGGCAAGTAATTCTAATCTCCAACTTAGTAGAAATAAAGATGTTAAATGTTTTAAGTGTTTAGGAAGGGGTCATATTACATCTCAATGTCCAAATAAGCGTGCAATGGTCTTGAGAGGTAATGGTGATGGTGAGACTACAAATGAATCAAATGATGATTTTATGCCATGATTAAAGGGTGAAAGTGATGGAGAGGAGTATCTAGTTAATGAAGTAGCTCTCGTCACAAGGCAAACATTAAATGTGCAAGTGAAGGAAGAGAACAAGGTGCAATAAGGTAACATATTGCAGAATTATAATGATGTGTTCCCTCGAGAGATCTTAGATGGTTTGCCACCAAGGAGAGGGATTGAACATCACATTGATCTTATACTTGGAGCTCCCATTCCCAACAAACCAGCGTATAGAAGTAATCCTGAGGAGACAAAGGAGCTTCAGAGGCAAGTTGATGAATTAATGAAGAAGGGACATGTAAAGGAAAGCATGAGTCCATGTGCAGTGCCAATGTTGCTTGTGCCAAAGAAAGATGGATCTTGGAGGATATGTGTCGATTATAGAGCTATCAATAAAATAATAGTTACTAACAACATCCTATACCCGGGCTGGATGATATGCTAGATGAATTACATTGTGTTACTTCTCTAAAATTGACCTTAAGAGTGGATATTAGCAAATTAGGATAAGGGAAGGAGATGAATGGAAAACTGCATTCAAAACCAAGGATGGTTTGTATGAATGGTTAGTTATTTCATTTGGTTTGACTAATGCACCTAGTACTTTTATGAGATTAATGAATCATATTTTAAGGCCTTTCTTAGGAAAGTTTGTTATGGCTTATTTTGAAGACATATTAATATACAGTAGGAATTTGGAAGAGCATGTTGAACATTTGCATTGTGTGCTTGATGTTTTGAGAAAAGAGAAATTGTATGCCAATTTGAAGAAATGTGACTTTTGCAAGGATCATGTCATTTTTTTGGGTTATGTTGTGTCTGCTCATGACATAGAGGTTGATAAAGAGAAGATTAAGGCAATTCAAGAATGGCCTACACCTAAGAGTGTAAGTGATGTGAGGAGTTTCCATGGTTTGGCTAGCTTTTATAGGAGGTTCATTAAGGATTTTAGTACCATAGCTGCACCATTGATTGAGGTGGTCAAAAAGAGTGTGGGTTTTAAGTGGAGTAAGGAACAACAAGATGCCTTTGATTTACTTAAGTCTAAGTTGTGTAATGCACCACTTCTTGCTTTGCCTAATTTTTCTAAGATTTTTAAAATTGAATGTGATGCATCGGGCATTGGGATTGGGGGAGTTCTCATGCAAGAGAAATGACCTATAGCATCAGGAAGTTGCCAAGTACGAGTTAAGGAGGATGGAGTCTTCCTTAGGGCTTACGAATGTGTCATCTGTGGAGGAATTTGCAAATCATAGCCTTGGGAAAGAAGTTGGATTTGAGAGCCTATGAGTGGGCCTTTAAGAGGGTTATTTCCATGGGTTTTTATTATTATTTAGTGGATTGGACAAATTTCCTTATTAAACCTAGCTTATTAGTTAGGGTGTACGAATTTATTTATTATGCCCAGCTTATTAGTAAGGGTTTCTGGGAGTTAGCATATAAAAAGGGCAAAAAGGGTGGCTGGAGGAGGCAGACCCGTTTGCATGAGTGTATAAGCTGTTTTCTCTGATTCTTTGAGAACTAACTATAAACTTTCATACTTGGGTGTGTTGGTTCACTAGACTTATCTTCTTCGACATTGTTATTGTTAGGAGTGGCATCTGAATCTTATAGTTCTAGTTCTTGGTTGTTTGTAATCATTGGGTCAGAACTCCAAATCCCTTAACTTGTGTTAGAATGATCCTATACCAACATTGGTGCTGAGTTCCGTTTACATATAAACGGAGTTCATATCAGGTTTTAAGTAAGGTAGTGATCAAGGTAAGGTTTTTACTTACATTAAGGAAAATTAAATTTTATACCCTTACTTACTTTACCTGACTTTGCAAAAGCTTTCAAGATTAAGTGAAAAGGCATCTAATTGCCTACTTTAGTGAAAATCTAAGCAGAATAGGCCTTAATTATTTGACTTATGATAAAAAGATGCTTGCATTGGTATAAACTTAAAGTTGAAATTAATCAATTGAAAAATGAGATAAAAGGATTAAAAGAAAGAGTATTAATACTAGAATTTGCAACAAAAAAGGAAGAAGATGCTTCTAATACTCCAAGTACTTCTTTAAAAGAAGAATTAAGCACTCTTTAATATGTCAACTATAAGATTCAGACGCCACTCCTAGCAACAACAACGTTGAAGAAGATAAGTCTAGTGAACCAACACACACAAGTATGAAAGTTTAGAATTAGTTCTCAAAGAACCAGAGAAAATAGCTCATACACTCATGAAAACGGATCTGCCTCCCCCAGAAACCCTAACTAATAAGCTAGGCTAAATAAGGAATTTCTTCCAACCCACTTAAAGGCCTAATCATGGGCTCTCAAATCCAACTTCCTTCCCAAGGCCATGGTTCACAAATTCCTCCACAGATGACACATTCGTAAGCCCTAGTGAAGACTCCATCCTCCTTAACTCATACTTGGCAACTTCCTGATAGTAAATGTCACACAACAAGTTGTTGAGAGCTTCCTTTATTTTCTTTGACCTTGCCCTTGTCATTGGTCCTCCAAGGTTTTGCAAAGTATCTACTCCCTCGTCAATTTGAGTTGGTACAATATGGTTTCCATCATTCCCGCTCTCCTTAAAATGATTTGTCCTCAAATTAGCACCTACATCATCAAAGAGAAAAGGATAAAGGTCAGAAACATTAAATGTTGCACTCACATTATACTCACCTAGCAAGTCAAGTTTACATGCATTATCGTTGACTCTTGCCACCACTTGAAAAGGACCATCTCCCCTTAGTTGCAACTTTGATTTCCTTTGCTTAGGAAATCTATCCTTCTGCAAATGTACCCAAACCCAATCACCAAGTTCAAAAGTGATATGCTTGTGACCTTTGTTGGCTTGTGTTTCATATTGTTTGGTTCTTCTCTCAATGTTAAGCCAAGCTTTCTCATGAAGTTGCCCAACCACTTCTACCTTTTTTTTCCCATTTAAATTAACCTTATCCTATATAGGCAATGGTACTAAATCCAAAGGCGACAATGGATTAAAACCATAAACAAGCTCGAAAGGAGAATAACCTGTAGCACTATGAACAACACGATTATAGGCAAACTCCACAAAAGGCAAACATTCTTCCCAGGTTCTAGAGTTCTTACCAATAACGGCACGCAACAATGTACCAAGAGTTCAATTTACTACCTCAGTTTGTCCATCAATTTGTGTATGGCAAGTTGTAAAAAATAACAACTTTGTTCCAAGCTTGCCCCTCAATGTTTTCCAAAAGTGGCTCAAAAACTTTGCATCACGGCTTGACACAATACTCTTCGGCACTCCATGTAGGCGAACAATCTCTTTAAAAATAAGTCTGCAATGTGTGTGGCATCATCCATTTTGGTGCAAGCAATAAAATGCACCATCTTTGAGAACCTATCGACTACAACAAGAATACAATCTTAGCCCTTCTTGGACCTAGGTAACCCAAGAATAAAATCCATAGAAATGTTGGTCCAAGGTTCACATGGAATTTCTTAGGGCATATACTTACCATGGGGCAAAACCTTATACTTAGCTTGTCTACAGGTAATACATTTGGCACAAGCTCTTTCAACATCCCTTTTCATATGTTGCTAGAAAAAATATTCATTTAAAACATCAAAAGTCTTTCGAATGCCAAAGTGTCCCATTAAAACACCCCCATGAGCTTCTCTCATAAGTAATACTCTCAGACACCCTTGTGGAATACAAAGTTTATTTACTCGAAACAAATACCCCTCATGTCTATAGAACTTACCAAATGCAGCTTTCTCACATGCATCATATACATTACTAAAGTCAACATCATTAGCATACAATTCAATAATGTGCTCAAACCCCAGCAACTTAACACTCAAAGTGCAAATCAGTGTGTACCTACGTGACAATGCATCAATAACAACATTTTCCTTACCTGATTTGTATTGAATTACATAAGGAAAAGTTTCGATAAATTCAACCCATTTTGCATGTCTCCTATTCAACTTACCTTGCCTCTTTAAGTATTTTAAAGACTTATGATCAGTGTGAATTACAAACTCCTTAGGCCAAAGGTAATGCTGCCACATTTCTAAAGTCCTAACAAGTGCATACATTTCTTTATCATAAGTTGGATAATTCAATGTTGCCCCACTTAACTTATCATTAAAGAATGCAATAGGTCGTTTCTCTTGCATGAGAACTCCCCCAATTCCAATGCCCGATGCATCACATTCAATTTTAAAATTCTTAGAAAAATCAGGCAAAGCAAGGAGTGGTGTATTATACAACTTAGACTTAAGTAAATCAAAGGTATCTTGTTATTCTTTACTCCATTTGTAACCCACACTCTTTTTGACCACCTCAATCAATGTTGCAGCTATGGTACTAAAATCCTTAATGAACCTCCTATAAAAGCTAGCCAAACCATGGAAACTCCTTACATCACTCACGCTCTTAGGTGTAGGCCATTCTTGAATTGCCTTAATCTTCTCTTTATCAACCTCTATGCCATGAGCAGACACAACATAACCCAAAGAAATTAAATGATCCTTGCAAAAGTTGCATTTCTTCATATTGGCATACAATTTCTCATTCCTCAAAACATCAAGCACACAATGCAAATGTTCAACATGCTCTTCCAAATTCCTACTGTATACTAATATGTCATCAAAATAAGCCACAACAAACTTTCTTAAGAAAGGCCTCAAAATATGATTCATTAATCTCATAAAAGTACTAGGTGCATTAGTCAAACCAAATGGCATAACTAACCATTCATACAAACCATGCTTGGTTTTGAATGCAGTTTTCCATTTATCTCTTTCCCTCATCCTAATTTGATGATATCCACTCTTAAGGTCAATTTTAGAGAAGTAACACGCACCATGTAATTCATCTAGCATATCATCAAGCCTAGGTATAGGATGTCGATACTTAATTGTTATTTTGTTGATACCTCTACAATCGACACACATCCTCCAAGATCCATCTTTCTTTGGCACAAGCAACACTGGCACTGCACATAGACTCATGCTCTCCTTTACATGTCCCTTCTTCATCAACTCATCAACTTGCCTCTGAAGCTCCTTTGTGTCCTCATGATTACTTATATACGCTGGCTTATTGGGAATGGGAGCTCTAGGAATAAGATCAATGTGATGTTCAATCCCTCTCCTTGGTGGCAAGCCATCTAGGATCTCCTGAGGGAACACATCATTATAATCTTGCAACAAAGATGAAATAGCACTAGGTAAAGATGAATCAAGGTTAGTGTTAGAGAAATAAGAATCCTTGTAAAAGATTAAGATCATTTGTTGCCTAGCTTGGAAGGCAACCCTAACATCTGCTCCTTTTGCAAACACACTCACTTGTTTTCTTTCATCTTCACTCTTGTGAACCTGACCACTGTCGTACTCAGTACTCTCAAATGCATTTATCTTCTTTTTCCCTCCTGCATTTTCTTTTCTCTTGACTCTCTCTTTCTTTTCGCTCCTCCTCTTATGCTTACTTTCATAAAGTCTCACTTGGTCTTCATACACTTGTTTTGGAGTCAATGGTGCTAGTGTAAATGGTCTTCCATCCATGGTGAATGAATAACGGTTCTTGTAACCATCATGCAAAACTTTTCTGTCACATTGCCAAAGACGGCCCAATAACAAATGCCTAATCTGCATAGGTACAACACCTTATATCTACCAATGGAAAATGGAACCACAACTTCTTTAGTCACTTTTACCATTCCACTGTCATTTAACCATTGCAAATTATATGGCCTAGGATGTTTGGTTGTAGGCAAGTTCAATTTTTCCACCAACTCTGTACTTGCTACATTAGTACAACCGTCAATGATCAAGCAACAGAGTTTATCTTGAACTAAACATCAAGTATGGAAAATTTTATCCTGCTGAATCTTGGCATCATCTTCCTCCTTAACCTGTGCACTAAGGGCTCTCCTTGCTACTAAAAGCCTTCCACCATGCTCTGGATACTCTATCCCTTCATAACATCACTAGCATCCTCTAATGGTGGCATTTGGTTTTCATCACTAGCATCACTACCAGACACATAGTCACCATTCTCCTTAAGGTACATGGTACTCTTGATAGGACATTGTAAAGCCACATAACCCCTACCCAGACATCTAAAGCATTTGACGTCTCTAGTTTTTCCTTGGGTGCCCTCTAGTTTTTCTTCAAATTTGCCCCTTTCCATGCAGCCCCCACTAGTCTTGGGTCTATGTGAATTGCTTTTTTGCTTAGAAGTCATCTTCTCTTCCTTCTTCCCCCAGTTTGACTTCCAAAAAGATGAGCCTAAGTTCTGCTTATGACCAAAAGTGCTCCTTCATGACCCTCCCAGCTGGCCTCTTAGGATTGACACTTGATTCCCCTTCTACCAAATGATATGAACTCCGTTTATATGTAAACAGAACCCAACACCAATGTTGGTATTGGATCATTCTAACATAGGATAAGGGATTTGGAGTTTTAACCCAATGATTATAAACAACCAAGAACCAGAACTATAAGATTCAAATGCCACTCTTAACAACAACAACGTTGAAGAAGATAAGTCTAGTGAACCAACACACACAAGTATAAAAGTTTAGAATTAGTTCTCAAAGAACCAGAGAAAATAGCTCATACACTTATGAAAACGGGTCTGCCTCTCCCAACCACCCTTTTTGCCCTTTTTATATGCTAACTCCTAGAAACCCTAACTAATAAGCTGGTCTTAATAAGGAAATTTGTCCAACCCACTAAATAAGCTGGGCATAATAAAGAATTTCATCCAACCCACTAAATAATAATAAAACCCATGAAAATAACCCACTTAAAGGCCTAATCATGGGCTCTCAAATCCAACTTCCTTCCCAAGGCCATGGTTCGCAAATTCCTCCACAGATGACACATTCGTAAGCCCTAGTGAAGACTCCATCCTCCTTAACTCGTACTTGGCAACTTCCTGATGATAAATGTCGCACAGTAAGTTGTTGAGAGCTTCCTTTATTTTCTTTGACCTCCTCCAAGGTTTTGCAAAGTATCTACTCCCTTATCGATTTCAATTGGTACAATATGCTTTCCATCATTTGGTTAAACTAGGATTAGAAAAAAAAAAGGTTTTATATAAACCCATATCATCCAAAAATCTAGATTAAAATATGTAAGGTAAAAATCTTGAAAAAGCATAATGGATAGATGAAATAGTTAAAAGGTTGAAAAACCTTGGATTAAAAGACAAAGAAACCTCTATTTTATTAGAGGACCATGAATCTTTAAAAATGGAAGATCACATTGAGAAAATAGAAAACATGTTCTTATTAGAATAAAAAACTTATGATAAAAGAACCATCACCTTTTTATAAGAAGGAACTTATAAATATTAACAAAATGACTTATAATAAAGTCTCCACAAAATTATATTATCCAACATAAATCTCGATCGACCTTTTATTAGAGGAGTAACCTAAGTACAATCATGTATAACATGTTGATAACAACATTGTAGAATGGAATTTGGGTGGGATGTCTAAGCGTCAGATTCTCATTTTACTTCATTATATGATGATGTTTACTACTGCTATAAAATCAAAGGGTAATTCTAATTTTCAAATACAAGATTTATAACAAATAATTTTACTGAACAATTTAAAGGTCGGTGAGATTTTTATTTATTAAACAAAATTAAGTTCCAGATATTTAATATTGTAACAATAAAGCAAAGGATGCAATTTGTTAATAGTGTTAATACACTAATATATACTATCACCAATTATTTTATTGATACAACTAACTTATTAGTAAAGAAAATTTATGAGCAACTCATTAATTTGAAGTGTTTAGACTTGTCTCATTTTAGGTGGTACAAAGATGTTTTCTTCTTTAAAGTTTTTATTAATAAAGGTAACTAAAGTATTTTTAAGAAAGAAAAATTTTTATTAGGGTTACCCATCTTATTTAGAGAAAGGATGAAAAATAGATTAAAATCTTATTATGCTAGAATTATTTGTTACTTTAGTTATACCTATAGATGCAGAAGTTGTAACTGAAAGAGTTAAACTTTGTAATGAAATAAAACTATATAGATATTTAGAAAATGAGAAGATATAGTAGTAAAAAGACCCTATGATTTTTCTATAAATAGATGGGTTATCTTACAATGAAATATTCCAAAAAATTCTCAAAGAGGGGTTATAAACTCATACCTTAAAAGAAATCCATTAATAAAAAGGAAAAGTTAAAAGAAAAGAAAGGCCTAGTCAAAAGTGAGTTTGCCATTGCATCAACAAAGATATACTCTTTGTTGATTATGATAATAGTCTAAGTATGACATTTATGGGTATAACCCTACCCATTAAATTGACATATTAAAGAGAATTCAACTTTCTTTTAATTATTTTATTTTATTTTTTAACTAATTGATCTTAACTTGAAACTCACTTATCAAAGGCTCTATGATACGAACTCCGTTTATATGTAAACGGAACCCAACACGAATGTTGGTATAGGATCATTCTAACACAGGTTAAGGGATTTGGAGTTCTGACCCAATGAGTATAAACAACCAACAACCAGAACTATAAGATTCAGACACCACTCCTAACAGCAACAACGTTGAAGAAGATAAGTCTAGTGAACCAACACATTCAAGTATCAAAGTTCAGAATTAGTTCTCAAAGAACCAGAGAAAATAGCTCATACACTCATGAAAACGGGTCTGCCTCTCCCAGCCACCCTTTATGCCCTTTTTATATGCTAACTCCCAGAAACCCTATCTAATAAACTAGTATTAATAAGGAAATTCGTCAAACCTACTAAATAAGCTGGGCTTAATAAGGAAATTCGTCCAACCCACTAAATAAGCTGAGCTTAATAAGAAATTTCGTCCAACCCACTAAATAATAATAAAAACCTATGAAAATAACCCACTTAAAGGCCCAATCATGGGCTCTCAAATCCAACTTCCTTCCCAAGGCCATGGTTCACAAATTCCTCCACAGATGACACATTTGCAAGCCCTGGTGAAGACTCCATCCTCCTTAACTCGTACCTAGCAACATCCTGATAGTAAATGTCGCACAATAGGTTGTTGAGAGCTTCCTTTATTTTCTTTGACCTTGCCCTTGTCATTGGTCCTGCAAGGTTTTGCAAAGTATCTACTCCCTTGTTGATTTAAGTTGGTACAATATGGTTTCCATCATTCCCGCTCTCCTAAAAATGATTTGTCCTCAAATCAGCACCTACATCATCAAAGAGAAAAGGAGAAAGGTCAGAAACATTAAATGTTGCACTTACATTATACTCACCTAGCATGTTAAGTTTATATGCATTATCGTTGACTCTTGCCACCACTTGAAAAGGACCATCTCCCCTTAGTTGCAACTTTGATTTCCTTTGCTTAGGAAATCTATCCTTCTGTAAATGTACCCAAACCCAATCACCAGGTTCAAAAGTGATATGCTTATGACCTTTGTTGGCATTTGTTTCATATTGTTTGGTTCTTCTCTCAATGTTAAGCCTAGCTTTCTCATGAAGTTGCCTAACCACTTTCGCCTTCTTTTTCCCATCTAAATTAACCCTATCCTATATAGGCAATGGTACTAAATCCAAAGGCGACAATGGATTAAAACCATAAACAAGCTCGAAAGGAGAATAACCTATAGCACTATGAACAACATGATTATAGGAAAACTCTACAAAAGGCAAACATTCTTCCCATGTTCTAGAGTTCTTACCAATAACGGCATGTAACAATGTACTCAAAGTTTGATTTACTACCTCAGTTTGTCCATCAGTTTATTGATGGCAAGTTGTAGAAAACAACAACTTTGTTCCAAGCTTACTCCATAATGTTTTCCAACAAAGGTTCAAAAATTTTGCATCACGGTCGGACATAATACTCTTTGGCACTCCATGGAGGTGAACAATCTCTTTAAAAAATAAGTCTGTAATGTGTGTGGCATCATCCATTTTGGTGCAAGCAATGAAATGTGCCATCTTTGAGAACTTGTCAACTACAACAAGAATACAATCTCGGCCCTTCTTCATCAACTCATCAACTTGCCTCTGAAGCTCCTTTGTCTCCTCAGGATTACTTCTATACGCTGGCTTATAGGGAATGGGAGCTCCAGGAATAAGATCAATGTGATGTTCAATTCCTCTCCTTGGTGGCAAACCATCTAGGATCTCATGAGGGAACACATCATTATAATCTTGCAACAAAGATGAAATAGCACTAGGCAAAGATGAATCAAGGTTAGTGTTAAAGAAATAAGAATCCTTGCAAAGGATTAAGATCATTTATTGCCTAGCTTGGAAGGCAACCCTAACATCTACTCCTTTTGCAAACACACTCACTTGTTTTCTTTCATCTTCACTCTTGTGAACCAGACCACTCTCGTACTCAACACTCTCAAATGCATTTATCTTCTTTTTCCCTCCTGCACTTTCTTCTCTCTCCACTCTCTCTTTCATTTCACTCCCCCTTTTTTGCTCACTTTCATAAAGTCTCACTTGGTCTTCATACACCTATTTTGGAGTCAATGGTGCTAGTGTAAATGGTCTTCCATCCATGGTGAATGAATAGCGGTTCTTGTAACCATCATGCAAAACTTTTCTGTCAAATTGCCAAGGACGGCCTAATAACAAATGCTCGATTTGCATAGGTAAAATCTCATAAGACAATTCGTCCTTATATCTACCAATGGAAAATGGAACCACAACTTGTTTAGTCACTTTTACCACTCCATTGTCATTCAACCATTGCAAATTATATGGCCTAAGATGTTTGGTTGTAGGCAAGTTCAATTTTTCCACCAACTCTGTACTTGCTACATTAGTGCAACTACCTCCATCGATGATCAAGCAACAGAGTCTATCTTAAACTAAACATTGAGTATGGAAAATATTTTCCCGTTGAATCTTAGCATCATTCTCCTCCTTAACTTGTGCACTAAGGGCTCTCCTTGCTACTAAAAGCCTTCCACCATGCTTTGGATACTCTATGCCTTCATCAACATCACTAGCATCCTTTAATGGCGGCATTTGGTCTTCATCACTAGCATCATTGCCAGACACATAATCACCATTCTACTTAAGGTACATGGTTCTCTTGTTAGGACATTGTGAAGCCACATGACCCTTACCCAGACATCTAAAACATTTGATGTCTCTAGTTTTTCCATGGGTGCCTATAAGTTTTTCTTCAAATTTGACCCTTTCCAGGCTGCCCCTACTAGTCTTGGGTCTATGTGAATTGCCTTTTTGCATAGAAGTCATCTTTTCTTCCTTCTTCCCCCAGTTCGGCTTCCAAAAAGATGAACCTAAGTTCTGCTTATGACCAGAAGTGCTCCTTCCCTTAAGTTGCCTTTCAACTTTCATGGCAATGTGTACCATGTCTTCAAGCTCTATATAGTGTTGCAGCTTTACCACATCAGCTATGCTCCTATTCAACCCTTGGAGGAACCTAGCCATGGTTGCCTCCCTATCCTCCATTACATTTGCCCTAACCATAGTAATTTCCATCTCCTTATGATACTCTGCCACACTCTTGGAACCTTGTGTAAGCCTCTGCAACTTATTATACAAATCCCTATAATAAGAGTTGGGAACAAATCTCCTCCTCATCACGGTCTTCTACTCATTCCATGTTTCTATGGTCCTCTCAAAATTCCTTCTCTTTATGGTAACTTGTTGGTCCTACCATACTATAGCATAATCAGTGAACTCTCCTACAGCTAACTTCACCTTCTTCTCCTCAGAGAAGTTGTGGCACTCATATATTAATTCTACCCTTCATTCCCAATCCAAATAGACATCAGGGTCAGCTTTCCCTTAGAAAGAAGGTATTTTCATTTTAATACTACTAAGATTTTTGTCTACTCCTTCCTCCCCTCTATTTCTGTTATCCCAACCTCCATTGTACCTATCATAAACATTTCCATTGCCTTTTGCTCCTCTACCATTCCTATTACCACGTCCTCCTCTAAAACCACCTCTAAAGTTTCTACTAGCATTATCACTATCATCATAATAATCATTCACCATCTTCACCAAAGCCATGTTCAAATTGCTCCTTCATGACCCTCCCAGCTGGCCTCTTAGGATTGACACTTGATTCCCCTTCTATTTGATCCATCATGTCTCAAACTTCCCAAAGCACTTGGTCAATCCTATCAAACTTTTGTTCTAAGGATTTCATAAGCAATTTGAAATCTGGAACAACTACTTCCTCCTCTCCATGTGGGAAACTGCCTTCTTTAGCATTAGACATTGTACATGCAAGATTGTTAGTAAATAAAGAATATGCCTCTCCAAAACTCACTCCCTTGCGTGTTTGCTCTCCACTCAACTACAGTAGTCCTCAACTCTCGTGTTTCACACAATAAATTGCAAAACTCTAAAAGCTCTTTCGGTAGTCCCAAGCAAACTAAATTTAGAATAAACAAAACTTGAATATATCAATCCTACACCTACCTCATCAGAGAAGTGACATGACCAAGAAGATGGGCAATAAAGCAAACTGAATGACAAGAAATTCAATGGTATGAGGAGTGCAATTGGACAACAATCAATTATCAAATATAATTGAGTAAATGACCAATTGAGCAATGAACCCTTTTTTTTTTTTTGTTGGTTAAGTAATGGGTATTTCTGTGGAAGGAACAAATATCAGAAAAGAAACCCACGAAATACACGATTTTGTTTCTATTTTTTTTTTTTTTGCATTTATCTTTTTTCTCTTCTTGATTATTCAACCAACAACGAAGAATACACAAAAGATATGATAACAACAATATAACTAACTTGAGTTAGAGCCAAGACTCTAATACTAAATGATACAAACTCCGTTTATATGTAAACGGAACCCAACACCAATGTTGGTATAGGATCATTCTAACACAGGTTAAGGGATTTGGAGTTTTGACCCAATGATTATAAACAACCAAGAACTAGAACTATAAGATTCAGACGCCACTCCTAACAACAACAACGTTGAAGAAGATAAGTCTAGTGAACCAACACACGCAAGTATGAAAGTTTAGAATTAGTTCTCAAAGAACTAGAGAAAATAGCTCATACACTCATGAAAACGGGTTTGCCTCTCCTAGCCACCCTTTTTCCCTTTTTATATGCTAACTCCCAGAAACCCTAACTAATAAGTTGGTCTTAATAAGGAAATTCGTCCAACCTACTAAATAAGCTGGGCTTAATAAGGAATTTTGTCCAACCCACTAAATAAGCTGGGCTTAATAAGGAATTTCGTCCAACCCACTAAATAAGCTGGGCTTAATAAGGAATTTCGTCCAACCCACTAAATAATAATAATAACACATGAAAATAACCCACTTAAGGGCCCAATCATGGGCTCTCAAATCCAACTTCCTTCCCAAGGCCATGGTTCACAAATTCCTCCACAGATGACACATTCGCAAGCCCTGGTGAAGACTTCATCCTCCTTAACTCGTACCTGGCAACGTCTTGATAGTAAATGTTGCACAATAGGTTGTTGAGAGCTTCCTTTATTTTCTTTGACCTTGCCCTTGTCATTAGTCCTCCAAGGTTTTGCAAAGTATCTACTTCCTTGTCGATTTGAGTTGGTACAATATGGTTTCCATCACTCTATCAATGTTGTTCTACTTTTTAAGCTAAAGTGATTACTTTTAATTTTTTGAATAATAGTTTTTAAACTATAATCCTCTTCTAGTTCTTTAACAAATGAAAATATTTCTCCAACAGCTCACTTTTCTCTTTTAGATCTATAATCTTATCAATAAGATCCAATATCATATTGTCTTTTTTAACTTTAATCATATATTTCTATATAAGATGCACATTATTAAGTCATAGGTCATTGGATTACATTGAAGTCCATCAAATAAAGGTGTTATATTAGCTTCTTTACCAAAAGAGAATTGTTTTTGCTTGAAACTTGACACCATTACATGCTTCCTTGGTAATAAGGCTTATTATTTCATCCTAATAAGTCAATTTAAACAAAGCAATCATGAACTTAAATGTCTATACCAATCATGCATTTCAACATGAGATGCATGTTATTATGTCTTTGATAGTTTGAATCCATTGAAGTCTGCCAAATAAATGAGCTATTATTAGTTATTAGCTTTTTTTGTTATGATAGAATCATTTTTACTTGAAAATTGATATCATCACATGATTCCTTGGCAATGAGATTTCTCTATTTGTTGCAAGGACTTACTTGACATCCCTATGTACATTGAATATTAATTTATTTGTGACATGCATATAAATATACTTAAGTAGTTTGAATCCCTTCAATTACATCAAATGAAAGAACCATTTTTCCTGATGTATTTTTTGACATGGATAAAATCATTCATTGCCTAAATCATGAGATCATTACCTCATTTCTAGATAATGAGGCTTACCCTTTCCTTCTAAGGAGCCATTAACATAAGGGAATAATGAACTAAACTTCAAGGTTTAAATTGATCCCATATTTCCTTGTGAGATGCACCTTATTATGTTTAGGTGGTCTAAATTCTTTAGAGTCTATTGAATAATAGTATTATTGCTCTTGATTAGCTTTCTCTATTAAGAGAGAGTCATTGTTGCTTCAAACATGACACTGTCACTAGATATTGAGGTAAAAAAAGGCTTCTACTTTCATTGCAATGAAACATTCACACAAAATGACTTACAATTAACATCAATGTTTATAGTGAACATTAATTTTTTTTTTGACATGCATGTCAATAATCATTAATGATGTGAATCCCAAAATGAAACCTGCAAACAAAATAAGGAATTGAAAACCCTAAAAAAGTTAAATTAGGTTTAACAAAAGTAAAACCTTGACCTAATGTTCAAGGGAACATGAGCCTAAGGTATAAACCTAGACCTAATGTTCAAAGGAACATAAATCAAAGATGTAAAGAAGGATATGGATGTTGCACACTAGAAAGAAGGGATTTGGGAGTGATAAGTCAGGTTGAAATATTGTAAGATAATAATCTTCATAAGTTTGCAAAGTTCAATGAAGAACCAAAAGAGAAATTTTTCTTCTTTTTTGGCCAATGATTTATATCATTTAACAATAAAATTAAGCCTAACAACAAATTAATCAGAGTCACTTTGGTTAGATTCTCAAAGCCACATGTATAGCATCAAACCAGTTCACTAATTAGCTCATGATTGATGTTGATCTAATCTACCAATAGCAAATTGGTCTTATAACTAGTTACAATCAGTCTTGTAACTTTGCAACCAGTGCAATTTACTAATTCCATTAATTTGCTACTACAACTCTTCATAATTACTTAATTTAGGCTGATTTTGCATGTTTATGCGATAAATAAAGCCTTGGCCTGCCTTAAGATATACTTTGTTCCTCTTTAAGCTTGAATTAGCTTATTAGACCCAAATGTCTTTAATTAATTTGTTAAGTGTCTCTCATCTTTTTAGCTCTGGAAAGTGTCATTAGCCCTTCATGAGTACTCAATGAATCCTTAAAAGCCCTCCATGCATCAGTACGTCTATGAATCTCTTCATTCCCCCTCTCCTCAAAAGGATTCATCATTACCTATATCAAAAGGAGAAATATTAGCAACATTAAATATTACACTCATATTATACATATTATAAAGGTCTAACTTATAGGAATTATCATTAATTTGTGCCACCACTTGAAATAGACCATCCCTCTAGGCTATAGCTTTCAACACCTCTAATTTAGGAACTCTTCCTTGTGCATATGCACTCAAACCCAATCACCATTTTCAAACATCACCTTTTTTTTTTTCTCTTTGTTGGCATGAGATGCATATTTCTTAGTTTATTGTATAATTTGTTGTCAAGCCTTCTCTTGCAACTTCACCTATTCTCGCATTCACCATCTAAGCTAACATACTCATCAAAAGGTAAAGGTATCAAATACAAAGGAGTCAAAGATTAAAACCTTACATAATTTCAAATGGAGAGGAACTAGTAGTAGAATGAACACTTTTTTTATGTGCAAACTCTATATGAAGCAAACAATCTTCCCACATTTTCAAATTCATGCAAATAATAACATGTAACAAAGTAGAAAGAATTTGATTAATTACCTTAATTTACCTATCTCTTTGTGAATGACAAGTAGTTGAAAACAACAATTTAGTACCTAATTTATCCTACAAATTCTTCTAGAAGGAGCTCAAGAACTTTATATCCTTATTTGAAATAATGCTTTGAGGCATACCATGCAAGTGTACTACCTCTTTAAAGAACAAATTTACCACATTGTTTGCATTGTCAATTTTATGGCATAGGATGAATTCAATCTAATGTTTTATTTTCTTCAATTATGGCAAACTATTTGGTTCTTAGGGAAAAACATCATCAAATTCCTACAAAAGAGAAGCAATAATACTAGGCAAAGAGGGGTTAAGTTTATGATAAGTTTCATGAAGGTGTTAGTGCATGAAGGGCTTTTAAGGATTCATGAAGCATTTAAGAAGGGCTAATGATACTTTCCAGAGCTAAAAGGATGAAAGAAGCATTAATGGATTGATTAAATACATTTGGGCCAAATAATCTCATTTAAGTATAAAGAGCAATAAAATAAGTTTTAATGTAGACTGAGGTTCATTAATATGATTAGAGTGCTTATTAGGCTAGGGTTAGGTAATAAAATCCATTCCTAAGTTGGAGTTTGTTATAAAGTATGAGTTTGACATAAAACAAAAGTTACAATAAAATAAGAGTGTTTCTTATAGTTTAAAAGTATATCATTGTCTCTATTCTTAGAGTTAAGGCTATTACTTCAGCTTATAAACAGACTTGATTTCATTGTTAAAAGGGATAAATCATTGGTTAAAAAAAAGGGTGAGAATTTTCTCTTTCAGTTCTTCATTGAACTTTGTAAACTTATCAAGATTATTGTCTTGTGGTGTTTTCACTTGACTTATCACTCCCAAATCCCTTCTTTCTAGAGTGTGACTTCTATATCCTTATCTATACCATTGGCTTGTGTTCTTTTGAACATTAAGTATAGGTTTATACCTTTGGTTCATGTTCCTTTGAACATTAGGTCAAGGTTTTACTTTTGTTAAATCTAATTTAACTTTCTTAGGGTTTTGAATTCATTGTTTTGTTTATGGGTTTTATTGTACTTTTTAGGTTCACATCAATTCATTAGTACTAAAACAAGCCTCTTTGTACAAAAGTATAATGACTCTCAAATTTTCTTTCATAGGCTATTTTGAATGGTTATCTCTCTTAACATCACTATTTTTTACATACAGACTCTCAAATTTTCTTTCTTGCCCTTTTCCTTCTTTTCTCTCATTCTCATCTCTTTTCTCTCCTTTTCATACCTCTTTTCTCCTATTAACCTCAATTCCTATTTTTCTCTCACTTTTTTAATCAAAATTGATCTTCATAAAGTTATTAAGGTGTTAAAAGTACAAGAGTAATAAGTATATCATTTATTACAAAAGAGTACATATTCTTAACCTCATCATGAATTATTTGCTAATTATATTGTCATTATCTTCCCAACAAAATATGCCCATTATGCATTGGGTACTACATCACACAAAACCTTATCAATATATCTCTCAATAATAATTGACACTAACACCTACTTATTTACCTTAACCTCTCCACATTCATTCAACCATTGAAACTTATATAGCTTAAACTGCATCATGGTAGGTACATTAAGCTTTTCAACCAAATCAGTGCTAAGTTACATTTGTATAGCTAGTGTTATCAATGATCAAGCTACATATCTTATCTTTGATATGGCACTATGTATGAAAGATATTATCTCTTTCCACTCAATACTCCTCTAGCCATCAACACACCTCCCTTAATTAGATATTCCTCTCCATCACTTGTAGCCTCTAATGGTGACATGGACCATCATTAGACTCACTTTTGGTCTCAGTATCCCCATCTCCCTACAACACCATCATACATTTATCTAGATACTAAGATGCAATATGTCCTCTTCTTAAACACTCAAACATTTACCATCTCTATTTTTACTAAGTGTGGAATTAGAATTACCTTTCTCTTAGCTAGAACTCATTTCCTTAATATTGTAAGATTATACCTTAGGCCTATAATCAGCTCCCTCCTTGCTTTTACTCCAATTAAGCTTCTAGGATAAAGTGGATCCCAAATTCTATCTAAATCATGTAGAACCCTTCCATTTGAGTTGCCCCTCAACTTTCATTGTCATGCCCTTTAACTCCACATAATGCTGCAATTCAATTGTGTTAATGATATCTTTATTCAAACCTTGCAAGAATTGAGCCATTTTCACTTCTCTATCCTTCTCCATATTAGCCCAAATTATGATAATCTCCATCTTTTTATGGTGGTCCTCTTTAGTCTTAGTGCCTTGAGTGAGCCCTTGCAGCCTTTGGTACAAATCTCTATAATAATGATTAGGTATGAACCTCTTTCTCATGATAGCCTTCATCTCCTTCCACGTATCAATAGGCCTCTCATGATTCTTTTTTCTTGTCAAAACAAGTTGATTATACCAAATAATATCATAATCAATAAACTTAACGACAACAAAATTTACCTTTTTCTCTTCAAAGTTGATGAGAAACTTAGAGATGATGCATGAAAGGCTTCAAAAGATGTAAGAGGTCCATTGTATTCCTAGGTATCTTGCTTGATAAAATCTTTTTGATCATTCCTATTATTGGTGATTCTAATGAGATTCCTGTGTCTGACCATTTCTATTATTGGTAATAACTCCTTTATTTAATGAACATCAATGGATCTGCATTAACAAACTTGACCCCTATTTGCTTAATGTTGTATCTTTATTGTTGGAATTTGATGAAGTTTTTGCCCAAGAACCAAGTGGTTTGCTACTATTGAAGGGAATATCACATCAAATTAAATTAATCCCTAAGGAAACAATTCCAAATTAACTAGCCTATAAAAGTAATCCTAAGGAGACAAAGGAGTTTCAAAGGCAAGTTAAAGAGCTTATGCCAAAGGGCTATATGAGAAAGAGCATGAGTCGATGTGTAATTCTAGCATTGCTTATGTGTAAGGAAGATGAGACATCGAGGATATGCATTGACTATTTAGTGGCTAACAAAATCACTGTAAAGTATTGTCATCCCATACCTAAATTAGATGACATGTTAGATGAATTGCATGGCCCATGTGTTTTTTCTAAAATTGATTTGAAAAGTAGATACTACTAAATTAGGATAAGAGAGGGAGATAACTAGAAAATAACTTTCAAAACTAAATATGATTTGTATGAATGACTTGTTATGCCATTTGGTATGATTAATGCACCAAGCACTTTTATATGACTGATGAAACATGTTTTACGTGCTTCCATTGGAAAATTTGTAGTTATGTATTTTAATGATATTTTGGTCTATAGCCAAAATTTAATTAAGTATCTTGATCATTTACGTTTTATTTTAAGTATTTTACATTTTGGGAAATTGTATGCTAACCTTAAGAAATGTTCCTTTTGCATTGATCAAGTCATATTTCTTAGCTATGTTATGAGTGGTAGGGGTATTGAGGTTAATAAGGAAAATATTAGGGCAATTCGTGACTACCCTACACCTAAGTTAATGATGTGTGTAGTTTTCATGGTCTAACTCATTTCTACACACATTTTGTTAAAGACTTTAGCTCCATTGTTACACCCTTAATTAAGTTTCTTAAAAAGAAGACAGGCTTTTAAGTAAGGTAGTGATAAAAAAAAGACTTTTAATTTGACCAAGAAAAAAGTTATGTTATACACCCTTACTTGCCTTACCTAAGTTTGATAAAACTTTTGAGATTGAGTGTGATGCTTCTTCAATTATTGGCACTAGAGTTTTTTTGATGCGAGAAAGGTGATCAATTGCCTACTTTAGTGAAAAGAATATGTAATACTTAATTGATGAGAACCATGGAGATGATGGGTGGAAGGCTTCAAAAGATACAAAAAATCCAACACAAGCTAGACCTTCAATTGATGCAAGAGGTCCATTGCAAATTCCAGAAGGCCCAATAACACGAGCTAGGGCCAGAAAGATCAAAGAAGCACTAAATGGGCTGATTTTGGACATTCAGGTCAACCAAGCTTCAAATGGTGCGAATTCAAGTTTTAAAAGAAGCCCAGGCCTATTTAATATAATTGGACTACTTAAATAGGTCAAAATAAGTGATAGCATTCACTCCTAAATAGGAGTTCATTGTATGTGCTGGAATTAGTCCGAAATTCCTCCAAAATAGGGATTTCTCCTAAATAGGAATTTTGCCTCTTTAGGATTGCTATCTAAGCCTATAAATAGGCACCCCTTGTAAGCTGTGGATATACAACTTTGAGTGAAATAAACAGCAAGGGTTTTTTTCTCCCTCGGTTCTTTCAAGAACTAAAGAACTTATCAAGAGGTAATTCTTCTTGTGGCGTTCAAATCGACTTATCACTCCCAATTCCTTCCTTTTCTGGACTGTGGCGTCCATATCCATCTTGAATACCCTAGGTTCATCTTCCTTCAAATATTGGGTCTAGGGTTTGTGTCATTCACCTCTGATTTAGCTTTCTTGGTTGTTCTTTGATTCATTGTGTGCGTTAGGTCCCTAAGCCACGTCTTTTTGGGGTTTTCCGCATCAGTTGGTATCAAAGCTTGGCTCTAAATCAGTGTTCTGTTGTTATTTTATGTGTTGAAAAAAAAAAAAGAAAAAAAAAAGAAAAAAAAAAAGAAGAAGGGAAACATCAAATTCAAGTTATTGATAAAGTTAACAGTTTGGTCATATTGGCCACAATAATAACAAAGTTTGCTTGCTCAACTCCAATTCCGTCATCCATTTTCCTATCTTGCTATCCAAATTGTCCTCTAAACTTAGCTTCCCTTATCCTGATTCTTTTGTGAGTTTAGTTCATTAAAATCGTTTGCCTTGATATCCTTTTTCGTTTTTTTTTTATTCCTTGTTCT
This sequence comes from Bruguiera parviflora, assembly GCA_019804595.1. Classification (NCBI taxonomy): domain Eukaryota; kingdom Viridiplantae; phylum Streptophyta; class Magnoliopsida; order Malpighiales; family Rhizophoraceae; genus Bruguiera; species Bruguiera parviflora. Next base: position 8,502,148 of record CM034046.1, read on the forward strand.
TTGATTTGTTCAATTCTACACCATTTATCTTATTCTGTTCAGAATCAATACTCTTGATTTACCTTCTTTAGTCCTTTATAGAGCTGAAAGGAGAAATCCGAGTGGTAAAAGGCAAGAGTGAAAGTTCATATAAAGAAAAAGCCATAAAGAGTGTAAACACGAGAGAGTGTGACACCGTCTTTTGAGTGAAACACGTGAGGGAGTGCTCTGTAAGGTATCTTATTATTTTGTGTAGAAATAATACTATGACATCCAAAGACAAAGGTGCAGCTCAAGAGGGAGCTGGTGATGTGTCCTTTATGATCAAAGCTATGCAACAACAATTTGAGCGTATGAATACCAGATTTGATGATATGAGGGAGAGGATGGAGGAGCAATCTAATACTATAGCAGAGTTGCAAAGAAGGCATGGGGAGTATGAGGCTCCTAAAACAAGAAGGCAATTGAGACGTGCCTATGACCATGAAGATAATGTAGAAGATGATGAAATTGATGATCAAACTTCTGTGGTCCGAACTGCTAACAATGGAAGGGATCAAAGAGAATTTGGGAGGCAAGGCACCTATGACCATAATTTGGGCAGTATTAAAATGACACTTCCTCCATTCCAAGGTAAGAATGATCCTGATGCATACCTAGAATGGGAGAAGAAGGTTGAATTGGTTTTTGATTGCCATAACTATTTCGAGGAGAAAAGGGTAAAGCTTGCTGCAGTTGAATTCACTGACTATGCTATTATTTGGTGGGATCAACTTGTTTTGACTAGGAGAAGGAATCGTGAGCGGCCTATTGATACATGGGAGGAGATGAAGGCTATCATGAGGAGGAGGTTTGTCCCTAATCACTATTACAGGGAGCTGTATCAAAGGCTGCAAGGGCTTACTCAAGGCAGCAAAAGTGTGGAGGATTACCACAAGGAGATGGAGATTACCATGATTCGGGCAAATGTAGAAGAAGATAGAGAAGCAACCCTGGCTTGATTTTTGCAAGGGCTAAATAGGGACATAGCAAATGTGGTTGAATTACAACACTATGTGGAATTAGAAGACATGGTACACATGGCCATGAAAGTTGAAAGGCAACTCAAACGAAAGGGTTCCACACGATTTGGGCAGAGCTTAGGATCTGCCTCATCTTGGAAGCCAAATTGGAATAAAAGGGACGAGATGGCCAACTACAAGTCCAAAGCCGAGCTAGCCAAGTATAAGAATGTGGGTTCTAGCAAGGAGGTAGGTAATTCTGACCCCCAACCGAGTAGAAATAGAGATGTTAAATGTTTTAAGTTTTTTGGCAGGGGTCACATTGCATCTCAATGTCCAAATAAGCGTGCAATGATCTTGAGAGATAATGGTGAAGTTGAAATTGAAAGTGAATCAGATGATTCTATGCCATCATTAGAGGGTGAAAGTGATGGAGAAGAGTATCCAGTTGATGGAGTAGCTCTTGTCACAAGGCGAGCATTGAATGCGCAAGTAAAGGAAGAAAATGAGGTACAACAAGATAACATCTTTTAGACGAGGTGTCTCGTCAGAAATAAGCATCCTAGGCCATATAAGCTGCAATGGTTGAATGAGAGTGGTGAAGTCAAGGTAAATCAGCAAGTGCTCGTATCATTTTCTATTGGAAGGTACCGTGATGAAATTTTATGTGATGTTGTACCTATGCATGTGGGCCATATTCTTTTAGGATGACCATGGCAATTTGATAGGTGAGTTAAGCATGATGGCTTCAAAAATTGATATTCCTTTATAATGAATGAAAAACCTGTCACTCTTGTACCATTATCACCTCAACAAGCTTATGAGGACCAATTAAGGATTAAAAATGAGAGTGAACAGAAAAGAAAGATTGATAAAAGAGAAAAAAGAGGAGAAAATGTGACGACACAAGAGAAAAAAAAAGAAAAGAGAAAGTTTCTATGCAAAAGGGAGTGATGTCAAAAGAGCATTTTATGCCAAACAACCTATGATCGTACTTCTGTACAAGGAGGCTTATTTTAACACTAACAAGTTTGACCCATCCTTGCCTAGTGTTGTTGTTGCTCTATTGCAGGAATTTGAAGATGTATTCCCTGACGATACTCAAAGTGGATTGCCACCTAACAGAGGAATTGAGCATCAAATTGATTTCATCCCAGGTGCATCCATCCCTAACCGGCCAGCATATAAGAGTAATCCTGAGGAGACAAAGGAGCTTCAAAGGCAGGTTGAGGAGCTTATTTCCAAAGGATATGTGAGGGAAAGCTTGAGTCCATGTGCTGTTCCTGTGCTACTTGTACCCAAGAAAGATGGGACTTGGAGGATGTGTGTTGATTGTCGAGCAATCTACAAAATCACTGTAAAGTATCGTCACCCCATACCTAGATTAGATGACATGTTGGATGAGTTGCATGGTTCTTGTGTTTTTTCTAAGATTGATTTGAAAAGTGGATATCATCAGATTAGGATGAGAGAGGGAGATGAGTGGAAAACAGCTTTCAAAACTAAGTATGGCTTGTATGAATGGCTTGTTATGCCATTTGGTCTCACTAATGCACCAAGCACTTTTATGCGACTAATGAATCATGTTTTGCGTCCATTCATTGGTAAATTTGAGGTTGAGTATTTTGATGATATTTTGGTCTATAGTAAAAACCTAGAAGAGCATCTTGATCATTTACGTTCTATAGTAAGTGTTTTACGGTCTGAAAAATTATATGCTAACTTAAAGAAATGTTCCTTTTGTACTAATCAGATCACATTTCTTGGCTATGTTATGAGTTCTAAAGGTGTTGAGGATGACGAGGAAAAAGTTAAGGCAATTTGTGATTGGCCTACACCTAAGTCAATTAGTGATGTGTGTAGCTTTCATGGTCTAGCTAGTTTCTATAGACACTTTGTTAGGGACTTTAGCACCATTGTTGCACCACTCACTGAGCTTATCAAAAAGAACACGAGTTTTAGGTGGGGTAGTGATCAAGACATGGCTTTTAATTGCATCAAGGAAAAATTAAGTTCTGCACCCCTACTTGCTTTACCTAACTTTGAAAAAGCTTTCAAGATTGAGTGTGATGCTTCAGGTATTGGCATCGGAGCTGTTTTGATGCAGGAAAGGTGCCCAATTGCTTACTTCAGTGAAAAGCTAAGTGGAGCAAGCCTTAATTATCCTACTTATGATAAAGAGATGTATGCATTGGTAAGAGCTTTGGAGACATGGCAACATTACCTTTGGCCCAAGGAGTTTGTCATCCATACTGACCATGAATCATTGAAGCACTTAAAGGGACAAGGAAAGTTGAACAAAAGACATGGCAAGTGGATTGAATTCATCGAGACCTTTCCCTACAACATCAAATATAAGCAAGGTAAGGACAATGTGGTAGCTGATCCATTATCCCGCAGGTATGCCCTTATCTCCACACTTACTTCAAACTTATTAGGATTTGAACATATTAAAGGTTTATATGTGAATGATCCAGACTTTGCTAACGTGTATGGAGCATGTGAGAAGTCAGCCTTTGAGAAGTTTTATAAGCATAAAGGTTTCTTATTTAGGGAAAATCGTTTATGCATGCCTATGAGTTCTTTAAGGGAGTTGGTTGTAAGAGAAGCTCATGAGGGTGGTCTAATGGGTCATTTCGGAGTTAGGAAAACCCTAGATGTCCTAAATGAACACTTCTTTTGGCCACACATGAAACGAGATGTTGAGAGGATATGTGAGAAATGCATAACATGCAAACAGGCTAAATCTAAAGTTTTACCCCATGGCTTGTATACCCCTTTACCCATACCTAGTCATCCCTGGGTTGATTTATCCATGGACTTTGTACTGGGATTGCCATGAACAAAACGGGGTAGGGATTCTGTATTTGTTATTGTTGATAGATTTTCAAAAATGGCACACTTCATCCCATGTCATAAAACTGATGATGCGACCAATGTGGCTGACTTATTCTTTAGAGAAGTAGTGCATTTGCATGGCATGCCACGAAGCATTGTTTCAGACCGAGATACAAAGTTCTTAAGCTACTTCTGGAAGACTTTGTGGGGTAAGTTAGGTACTAAGCTATTGTTTTCAACTACTTGTCATCCACAAACTGATGGGCAGACTGAGGTGGTTAATCGAACTCTTTCTACTCTTTTATGTACTATTATTCGAACGAATTTGAAAACATGGGAAGATTGTTTACCACATGTCGAGTTTGCATATAATAGGAGTGTTCATTCTACTACTAGCTACTCTCCATTTGAAATTGTATATGGTTTTAATCCATTGACTCCTTTGGATATGGTACCTAAACCTGTCAATGAGTATGTGAACGTTGATGGTGAACGCAAAGCTGACATGATAAAAAAATTGCATGAGAAGGTACAGCAACATATTGAAAAACGAACTGAGCAATACGCATCCCATGTCAATAAGGGACGAAAGAAGGTGGTGTTTGAACCTGGTGATTGGGTTTAGGTGCATATGTGCAAGGAAAGATTCCCAGCTCAGAGGCGTTCAAAGCTACTACCTAGAGGAGATGGTCCCTTCCAAGTTCTAGCACGAATTAATGACAATGCTTATGAGTTGGACCTTCCTGGTGAGTATAATGTGAGTGCCACATTTAACGTTTCTGACCTTTCCCCTTTTGATGTAGGTGATGATTCGAGGGTGAATCCCTTTGAGGAGTGGGGGAATGATGAGAACCATGGAGATGATGGGTGGAAGGTTTCAAAAGATACAAAAAATCCAACACAAGCTAGAGGTCCATTGCAAATTCCAGAAGGCCCAATAACACGAGCTAGGGCCAGAAAGATCAAAGAAGCACTAAATGGGCTGATTTTGGACATTCAGGCCAACCAGGCTTCAAATGGTGCGAATTCAAGTTTTAAAAGAAGCCCAAGCCTATTTAATATAATTGGACTACTTAAATAGGTCAAAATAAGTGATAGCATTCACTCCTAAATAGGAGTTCATTGTATGTGCTGGAATTAGTCCGAAATTCCTACAAAATAGGGATTTCTCCTAAATAGGAATTTTGCCTCTTTAGGATTGCTATCTAAGCCTATAAATAGGCACCCCTTGTAAGTTGTGGATATACAACTTTGAGTGAAATAAACAGCATTTTTTTCTCCCTTGGTTCTTTCAAGAACTAAAGAACTTATCAAGAGGTAATTCTTCTTGTGGCGTTCAAATCGACTTATCACTCCCAATTCCTTCCTTTTCTGGAGTGTGGCCTCCATATCCATCTTGAATACCCTAGGTTCGTCTTCCTTCAAATATTGGGTCTAGGGTTTGTGTCATTCACCTCTGATTTAGCTTTCCTGGTTGTTCTTTGATTCATTGTGTGCGTGGGGTGTCTTTTTAGGGTTTTCCGCATCATTAATTATCCCACTTATGATAAGAATATGTATGCATTGGTATGGGCATTTGAGACATAGTAGCATTAACCTTGGCCTAAAGAGTTTGTCATCCATACTGATCATGAATCCTTAAAACACTTAAAAGAGCAAGGAAAGTTGAACAAAAACTATGCCAAGTGGGCCAAATTCATTAAGACCTTTCTCTACGTCATCAAATATAAAAAAGGTATGAAGAATTTGGTGGCTAATGCATTATCTTGAAGGTATGCCCTTGCTTCTATGTTGAATGCAAAATTACTAGGATTTGAATACATTAAAGACATATATGCTAATGATCTTGATTTTGCTAATGTTTATGGAACCTGTGGGAAAATGGCTTTCGGGAAATTCTATAGGGATGAGCGTTCTTTGTTTAGAGAAAATAGATTATGTGCCAATAAGTTCTTGCAAGAGCTACTTATGCAAGAGGCTCATAGGTGTGGTCTAATAGATCATGTTAGAATTAGGAAAGTCTTAGATGCCTTAGTTGAGCATTTCTTTTGGCCATATATTAAATGAGATGTTGAAAGGATATGTGGATGTGCATAATATGCAAACAAGCCAAATTTAAAGTTTTAGCCCATGACTTATACACTCCTTTACCTATACCTAGCCAACTGATGGGAAACCCAAAAATGTAGCTGAAGGACCTAATGCATGCAAAGAATTAAACAATACCTAAGAAAACTAAGTCAAACTTTAATCACACAAACCCCAAGCCTAATATTCCAAAGAACACAAACCTAGGATATTAAGAAGAATATGGATGCCACACTCTAGAAAAGAAAGAAATTAAAAGTGATAAGTTAGGTTGAACGCCATAAGAAAAGTCACTTCTTGATAAGTTCTTTAGTTTTTGAAAGAATCAAAGGAAAAATCCCTTGCTTTTTATTTCTCTCAAATTGTTTTATTTTAGAGTTTACAACAAGGTGCCTATTTATAGGCTAAGATAGCAACCCTAAAAGAGACATAAATTGTTATTTATAACAAACTCCTATCTAGGACAAATTCTTATTTTAAAAACTTTTAATTTTATAACAAACACTTATTTAGTACAAACTCTTATTTAGGAGTGAATGCTACTACTTAACCCTAACCCATTAAGCACTCTAACAATATATTAACAAGGCATTGTCTCTCTTTCAAACTTAAATTCACAACATTTGCAATTTAGTTGACCTGAATGTCTTCAATCAACCCATTTAGTACTTCTTTCATCTTTTTGGCTCTAACTTACGTTATTGGACTTTTTGAAACGTGCAATGGATCTTTTTCAACTTGCTAATAATGTTAATCTATTGAGATATACAATTATGAATCATTTCATTGAAACAATTATCTTATTAGTTGATAAGACTTACAAGCTACTAATTAACTTAAAATGTATAGATCTATCTCATTTTAGGTGGTCTAAAGACATTCTTCTCAAAAGTCTCTATTAGAGAAGAAAGGCAGAGTATCTTCCACAAGGAAAAATTTTTATTTAAGTTATCCACATTATTTTCAAAAAGAGTAAAAAATAGATTAAAAATCTATCATGCTAGAGTTACTAATTACTTTAGTTATATATATAAAGGACTATCAATAGAGGATATAGGAGGAGTTAAACTCTGTAATGAAATGAAACAATATAAGCATTTACAAAAAGAAAAGTTACAAGGTAAAAAGGCTCTAAGACACTTATGTGAACAAATGGGTTATCCACTTATAAATTATCCAAAATATATATATATAAGAAAAGGAATTATAAACTTAAACCTCAAAAGAAGTTCTTTTATTCAAAGGAAAAGTTAAAAGAAAAGAAAAAGCCTAGTCTATAGAAAAAAAAAGAAAGAAAAAGACAATTGTCAATTATAAATGCAGAAAAATAGAACATTATTCTAATAAATGAAATAAAACAAAAAATTCAAGAATAATATTTGGATGAAGACTTCAAAAGGTCACTAATGCATATCTTTTTATCAAAAGATGAGTTTGAAGAATTAGATGTGGATTTAAATCTTTTTAAAGAAGAAACTACCGTTGAGGATGATTTTGATAATAGTTGTAATGGACAATGCAACTATTGTCAAGTGTTATACAAAAGGAATGGCTTATTAGTCCTTACAAAAGAAGATAATTTGATACTAGATCTTATTGATAAAGTTATAGATCTAAAAGAGAAAATAGATCAGTTAGAAAAATATCTTTATGTGACTCAAGATAATAGTAAAGTTTAAGAACTAGAAGAAAATTAAAGTTTAAAAACTATTAGAGGAATTAAATCTAAAATAAATCAGTTAAAAATTGAGATTAAAGGGCTAAAAGAAAAAGTGTTAGTTCTAAAATTAATCTTTAATAAGGTAAAAGTTCCTCTAGACATTTTAGATATCTCTTTAAAAAAGAAATTAAGTACTCTTAAATATGTTAAATTTATTGATAAGGCTATTATCCATGAGTGGCATACTTAAATTACTATAATAATCAATAAAAAGGATATCTTTTCCACAATTCCCTTAATTAAGGCACTAATATAAATTGTATTAATGAGGAAATAGTTCTTTCAAAATATTTTTCAAAACCAATAGAAATGTTAAAATACTATTGATAAAAGTAAACTTATTATTAAATATAAGTTATCGTAAACTACTATATGCAATGAAGGAATTTGTATGGTGCCTTATGATATTATCTTGGGAAATCCTTTTTTGCACACCTACTAAGAAAATTAGTAATAAAGCAATTGTCTCAGAGATAAATGGAAAACTTATTAACTTTAAATTTATATCTACTTTCCAATGTAGAAAGATAAATTTACCATAAAAAACAATTAGAAGAAAAAAAAAGATTTATTCAATCTCTTCAAAGTGACATGAAAATAAAAATTTACAAGAAAAGATAGATACTCTTATTATTAAAGTTAAGATATAGGAAATATAGGAAAAATTATAAATACTAGTTTATGCAAAAATCTTTATGACTTTTTGGAATAGGAAAAAGCATGTGGTAGAATTATCATATGAGTTGACTTTTAATGAAATTCAAATACCTACAAAGGCCAAGCTCATAACTATGGGACTAAGCATCTAAAGATCTATAAAAATGAAATAGACGATCTCTTCAAGAAAGGACTTACTAGAAAAAATAACAGTCTTTGGAGTTGTCTACCATTTTATGTAAAAGGTGTTGTAGAATTAGAACGAGGAGTTTCAAGGTTAATTATTAACTACAAGTCTTTAAATAAGTCATTATGATGGATTAGGTATCTTATACTGAATAAAAGAGACTTGCTTAATAGGCTTTATAAAACCTAGATATTTTTGAAATTTTATATGAAATTTGGTTATTTGCAAATATAGATTAATGAAAAAGATAAATATAAAACTATATTTACAATTCCATTCGAATACTATGAGTGGAATATGATATCTTTTGGGTTAAAAATGCACCCTTTGATTTTCAAAAGATTATGAATGAGATAGTTAATGCTTATTTAGCATTTACTAATATTTATATCAATGGTGTATTAGTATTTTCTATTATTATTTGATACGAACACCGTTTATATGTAAACGAAACCCAACACCAAAGTTGGTATAGGATCGTTCTAACATAGGTTAAGGGATTTGGAGTTCTAACCCAATGATTATAAACAACCAAGAACTAGAACTATAAGATTCAAACGCCACTCTTAACAACAACAACGTTAAAGAAGATAAGTCTAGTGAACCAACACACGTAAGTATGAAAGTTCATAATTAGTTCACAAAAAACTAGAGAAAATAGCTCATACACTCATGAAAACGGGTCTGACTCTCCCAGCCACCCTTTTTGACCTTTTTATATGCTAACTCCTAGAAACCCTAACTAATAAGCTGGGCTTAATAAGGAAATTCGTCTAACCCACTAAATAAGCTGGGCTTAATAAGGAATTTCATCCAACCCATTAAATAAGCTAGGCTTAATAAGGAATTTCGTCCAACCCATTAAATAATAATAAAAACCCATGAGAATAACCCACTTAAAGGCCCAATCATGGGCTCTCAAATCCAACTTCCTTCCCAAGGCCATGGTTTGCAAATTCCACCACAGATGACACATTTGCAAGCCCTGGTGAAGACTCCATCCTCCTTAACTCGTACTTGGCAACTTCCTGATAGTAAATGTCGCACAACAAGATGTTGAGAGCTTCCTTTAATTTCTTTGACCTTGCCCTTGTCATTGGTCCTCCAAGGTTTTGCAAAGTATTACTCCTTTGTCAATTTGAGTTGGTACAATATGGTTTCCATCATTCCTGCTCTCCTCAAAATGATTTGTCCTTAAATCAGCATCTACATCATCAAAGAGAAAAGGAGAAAGGTCAGAAACATTCAATGTTGCACTCACATTATACTCACCTGGCAAGTCAAGTTTATACGCATTATCGTTGACTCTTGCCACCACTTGAAAAGGACCATCTCCCCTTGGTTGCAACTTTGATTTCCTTTGCTTAGGAAATCTATCCTTCCGCAAATGTGCCCAAACCCAATTACCAGGTTCAAAAGTGATATGCTTGCAACTTTTGTTGGCTTGTGTTTCATATTGTTTGGTTCTTCTCTCAATTTTAAGCCTAGCTTTCTTATGAAGTTGCCTAACCACTTTCGCCTTCTTTTTCCCATCTAAATTAACTCTAACCTGTATAGGCAATGGTACTAAATCTAAAGGCGACAATGGATTAAAACCATAAACAAGCTTGAAAGGAGAATAACCTATAGCACTATCAACAACACAATTATAGGCAAACTCCACAAAAGGCAAACATTCTTCCCAGGTTCTAGAGTTCTTACCAATAACGGCACACAACAATGTACCAAGAGTTCGATTTACTATCTCAGTTTGTCCACCAGTTTGTGGATGGAAAACAACAACTTTGTTCCAAGCTTACCCCACAATGTTTTCCAAAAATGGCTCAAAAATTTTGCATCATGGTCTGACACAACACTCTTCGGCACTCCATGTAGGCAAACAATCTCTTTAAAGAATAAGTTTACAATGTGTGTGGCATCATCCATTTTGGTGCAAGCAATGAAATGCACCATCTTTGAGAACCTATCAACTACAACAAGAATACAGTCTCAGCCCTTCTTGGACCTAGGTAACCTAAGAATAAAATCCATGGAAATGTTGGTCTAAGGTTCACAAGGAATTTCTAAGGGCATATAATTACCATGGGGCAAAACTCTAGACTTAGCTTGTCTACAGGTAATACACTTGGCACAGGCCCTTTCAACATCCCTTTTCATATGTGGCCAGAAAAAATGTTCATTTAAAACATCAAAAGTCTTTCAAATGCCAAAGTGTCCTATTAAACCACCTCCATGAGCTTCTCTCACAAGTAATGCTCTCAGAGACCCCTGTGGAATACAAAGTTTATTTACTTGAAACAAATACCCCTCATGTCTATAGAACTTACCAAATGCAGCTTTCTCACATGCAGCATAAATGTTACTAAAGTCAGCATCATTAGCATACAATTCAATAATGTGCTCAAACTCCAACAACTTATCACTCAAAGTGCTAATCAGTGTGTACCTACGTAACAATGCATCAGCAACAACATTTTCCTTACCTGATTTGTATTGAATTACATAAGGAAAAGTTTTGATAAATTCAACCCATTTTGCATGTCTCCTATTCAACTTACCTTGCCCCTTTAAGTATTTTAAAGACTCATGATCAGTGTGAATTACAAACTCCTTAGGCCAAAGATAATGCTGCCACATTTCTAAAGTCCTAACAAGTGCGTATATTTCTTTATCATAAGTTGGATAATTCAATGTTGCCCCACTCGACTTCTCATTAAAGAATGCAATAGGTCATTTCTCTTGCATGCGAACTCCCCCAATCCCAATGCCCGATGCATCACATTCAATTTCAATGATTTTAGAAAAATCAGGCAAAGTAAGAAGTGGTGCATTACACAACTTAGACTTCAGTAAATCAAAGGCATCTTGTTGTTCTTTACTCCATTTGAAACCCACACTCTTTTTGACCACCTCAATCAATGGTGTAGCTATGGTACTAAAATCCTTAATAAACCTCCTATAAAAGCTAGCCAAACCATGGAAACTCCTCACATCACTCACACTCTTAGGTGTAAGCCACTCTTGAATTGCCTTAATCTTCTCTTTCTCAACCTCTATGCAATGAGCAAGCACAACATAACCCAGAAAAATGACATGATCCTTGCAAAAGTGACATTTCTTCATATTGGCATACAATTTCTCTTTCCTCAAAACATCAAGCACACAATGGAAATGTTCAACATGCTCTTCCAAATTCCTACTGTATACTAATATGTCATCAAAATAAGCCACAACAAACTTTCATAAGAAAGGCCTCAAAATATGATTCATGAATCTCATAAAAGTACTAGGTACATTAGTCAAACCAAACGGCATAACTAACCATTCATACAAACCATGCTTGGTTTTGAATGCAGTTTTCCATTCATCTCCTTCCCTCATCCTAATTTGATGATATCCACTCTTAAGGTCAATTTTAGAGAAGTAACACGCACCATGTAATTCATCTAGCATATCATCAAGCCTAGGTATAGGATGTCAATACTTAATTGTTATTTTGTTGATACCTCTACAATCGACACACATCCTCCAAGATCCATCTTTCTTTGGCACAACCAACACTTGCACCGCACATGGACTCATGCTCTCCTTTACATGTCCCTTCTTCATCAACTCATCAACTTGCCTCTGAAGCTCCTTTGTCTCCTCAAGATTACTTCTATATGCTGGCTTATTGGGAATGGGAGCTCTAAAAATAAGATCGATGTGATGTTCAATCCCTCTCCTTGGTGGCAAACCATCTAGGATCTCTTGAGGGAACACATCATTATAATCCTGCAACAAAGATTAAATAGCACTAGGCAAAGAAGAATCAAGGTTAGTGTTAAAGAAATAAGAATCCTTATAAAGGATTAAGATCATTTGTTGCCTAGCTTTGAAAGCAACCCTAACATCTGCTCCTTTTGCAAACACACACACTAGTTTTCTTTCATCTTCACTCTTGTGAACCTGACCACTCTCATACTTAGCACTCTCAAATGCATTTATCTTCTTTTTCCCTCCTGCACTTTCTTTTCTCTCAACTCTCTCTTTCTTTTCACTCCTCCTCTTTTGCTCACTTTCATAAAGTCTCACTTGGTCTTCATACACCTGTTTTGGAGTCAATGGTGCCAGTATAAATGGTCTTCCATCCATGGTGAATGAATAGTGGTTCTTGTAACTATTATGCAAAACTTTTCTATCAAATTGCCAAGGACGGCCCAATAACAAATGTCCGGTCTGTCAATTGGACAACAATCAATTATCAAATTTAATTGAGTAAATGACCAATTGAGCAATGAACTCGATTTTTTTTTTCTCGGTTAACTAATGGGTATTTCTGTGGAAGGAACAAATATCAGAAAAGAAATCCATGAAATACATGATTTATTTATTTATTTATTTTGCGTTTTTCTTTTTTTCTCTTTTTGATTATTCAACCAACAATGAAGAATACACGAAAGATATTATAACAACAAAATAACTAACCTAAGTTAGAGCCAAGGCTCTGATACCAAATGATATGAACTCCATTTATATGTAATGGGAACCCAACACCAATGTTGGTATAGGATCATTCTAACACAGGTTAAGGGATTTGGAGTTCTGACCCAATGATTATAAACAACCAAGAACCAGAACTATAAGATTCAGACACCACTCCTAACAACAACAATGTTGAAGAAGATAAGTCTAGTGAACCAACACACGTAAGTATGAAAGTTCAGAATTAGTTCTCAAAGAATCAGAGAAAATAGCTTATACACTCATGAAAACGGGTCTGCCTCTCCCAGCCACCCTTTTTGCCCTTTTTATATGCTAACTCCCAGAAACCCTCACTAATAAGCTAGTCTTAATAAGGGAATTCGTCCAACCCACTAAATAAGCTGGGCTTAATAAGGAATTTTGTCCAACCCACTAAATAATAATAAAAACACATGAAAATAACCCACTTAAGGGCCCAATCATGGGCTCTTAAATCCAACTTCCTTCCCAAGGCCATGGTTCATAAATTCCTTCACAGATGACACATTTGCAAGCCTTGGTGAAGACTCTATCCTCTTTAACTCGTACTTGGCAACTTCCTGATAGTAAATGTCGCATAATAGGTTATTGAGAGCTTCCTTTATTTTCTTTGCCCTTGCCCTTGTCATTGGTCCTCCAAGGTTTTGCAAAGTATCTACTCCCTTGTTGATTTGAGTTGGTACAATATGGTTTCCATCAATTAGTTAGGGTTTTTGGGAGTTAGCATATAAAAAGGGCAAAAAGGGTGGCTGGGGAAGGTAGACCCATTTTCATTAGTGTATGAGCTATTTTCTCTGGTTCTTTGAGAACTAATTTTGAACTTTCATATTTGCATGTGTTGGTTCACTAGACTTATCTTCTTCAACGTTGTTGTTGCTTGGAGTGGCATCTGAACCTTATAGTTCTGGTTCTTGGTTGTTTATAATCATTGGGTCAGAACTCCAAATCCCTTAACTTGTGTTAGAACAATCTTATACCAACATTGGTGTTGGGTTCCGTTTACATATAAACAGAGTTCGTATCAGATAGCAATCCTAAAGAGGCATAAATTACTATTTAGGACAAATCCTTATTTAAGACAAACTCCTATTTAGGATAAATTCTTTACAGAAAACTTCCACTATTATAACAATCACTTCTTTTGAATAAACTCCTATTTAAGAGTGAATGCTACAACAACAACGTTGAAGAAGATAAGTCTAATGAACCAACACACGCAAGTATGAAAGTTCAAAATTAGTTCTCAAAGAACCAGAGAAAATAGCTCACACACTCATGAAAATAGGTTTGCCTCTCCTAGCCACCCAAAGAAAATAGCTTATACACTCATGCATTACCATTCAAATACACTAATGCATTTAATAGACTTACTAAATAGAAATAAATAAATAGACTAATAAGCTAACAAATTGAAAAATTAGTTGATCCAACTTAATTTAGAGTTAGGCTTTAATGCCAATTGATGTAGAAAACCCCAAAAAACTTGGCTTAGGGACATAACACACATAAGGAATCAAAGAATATTTAGGAAAGCTAAATCAAACTTTCATAAAATATGCCTTAGACCCAACATTCAAAGGAATATGAACCTAGGGTATTTAAGAAAGATATGAATGCCATACTCTAGAAAAGGGAGGAATCGGAAGTGATAAGTCGAGTTGAACATCATAAGAAGAGGTACTTCTTAATAAGTTCTTTAGTTCTCAAAGGAACCAAAGGAGAAAACCCTTGATTTTTATTTTTCTCAAAGTTGTCCAATGTTTTAGAGCTTTCATAGAGGTGTCCATCTATAGGCTGAAATAGCAATCCTAGAGAGGTGGAAATTCCTATTTAGTACAAATCCGTTTTAAGGAGGAACTCTTATCTAGGACAAATTCTTACATAAAAAACTTTCACTTTTATATAATCACTTATTTAGGATAAACTTCTATTCAGGAGTGAATGTTATTACTTAGTCCTAGCCCATTAAGTACTCCAATCATATTAATAAGACCTTAACTTTCTTTCAAGCTTGAATTCACACCATTTGTTGCTTAGTTGGCCTAAATGCCCTTAATCAGCATGTTTAGTACTTCGTTCATCTTTTTGGCTCTAGCTTGTGTTATTAGACCTTTTGGAATGTACAATGGACCTCTTACATCCATTGAAGCCTTCCATGCATTATCTCTAAACTTCTCATCAAAAAAGAAATCTTAGCTATTGTGCAATGTATTCAAAAATTTGAAAGTGATTTGTTAAATTAGAAATTCCTTTTAAGAATTGATTATAAGGCAACAAAGGATGTCCTTATTAAAGATGTAAAAAACCTCACTTCCAAACAAATCTTTGTAAGATGGTAATGAATACTTTTTGTGTTGGACTTTGATATTAAGTACTAAAGGAAATTCTAATTCTTCACCAAATTTTCTAACTCATAAATTTTTGCAAGGAACTAAAAAAGGTGTAAAAGGCCTCTAATAAAAGGGCCTCAGAACTAGTAAAGTCAATTAATTCATCGGTTAAAGGTGTAGTTGCACGAGAAAAAGAAGTTGATAAACTTTATGATGATGCATATGAGTAAGTTTTGGATAAATCCATCACATATCCTTTAATTCCCAAGCATATAGAATTTTTATATGTTATTTATAATAATTATGCTTAGCTTAGACCTAATGAGGTCACATAATTTATCTTAAAGATGATATGTATCCTTAATCTAATATAAAAAGAATTGTCTATATTATCAGTAAATACTTCATGAAACAAGTTTGGTGACTATTAAACCATTAGAAAAAGGATCTAGAAGTGGATTTAGTTATGGCTTTAAAGATTGGGCATATTTCAAATTTAAGGTAAAAAAAATTCTTTACGTAGATAACTGGCAAGCAAATCTCTTTGGTTACCATGAATTAAAAGAATGGAAAAAGGTTAAACTTTGAATTATTTAGAAGATCAATATTCCTTTAGGTTCATGACTTTCATACCATTCTTTTCTTGACAACATAAGATCACACATAGAGATGTATAGAACATGTATAGAAACATATTAATGAAAAGAAGATAATAAAGGTCAAAGGTGAATACTTGCTCATAATTTATATTGTTATTATCATATCTTTCGTGTATTCTTCATTGTTGGTTGAATAATCAAAAAGAGAAAAAAGAAAAATGCAAAAAAAAAAAAAAAACAGAAACAAAATTGTGTATTTCATGGGTTTCTTTTCTGATATTTGTTCTTTCCATAGAAATACCCATTACTTAACCAAAAAATAATAATTAAAAAAATAGGTTCATTGCTCAATTGGTCATTTACTCAATTATATTTGATAATTGATTGTTGTCCAATTGCACTACTCATATCATTGAATTTCTTGTCAGGCAGAACGTGCTCCATCACTCAGCCTGATGTTTGTCAAAATTGGGCTAGGAAAGCAAGAGCTGTTGGCCATGGTGGACTCTAGCCAAAAATACTTCATGGCCACAAATTAGTTAAAATTGTCATTGAAGTTTTATATTTATGGCGTTAAATTACCAAAAATGTATCATTTTCAACCTTCTCTGTTTTTTCTTTTTTTTTCTCGACAAATCATAACATATGACTGCTAGATACATAGTTTGATGGTCTCAACAAACCCAACTCTAGATATCTTAATCATAACGTATGCAACCGTCGTATGACATTTTGGTGGGCCTTCTTCTTTTTTTGTTTCTTTGTTTTGAGCTACACGAAGTTGATATATATATATATACATATATATATATATATATATTTCAATTCCCAAAAAAGCAAAAATAAATTGATTTTTTTAATTTTTTGAATTATATATCAATTTAAGGTAGGATAGAGGCTTACTGTTACACCCCTAAGTCCCGGGATAGGGAAATGCAAGCATTGGTGTGGCCTTGTACCAATGCTTGGCATGAAGTTGGTGTGAGAGGGGCACGTCAAAGGAAACAAGGCAATCCCCGGAGTCGATGTGCATGGCAGCAAGCCGGGAGAGGCAGATGTGGGCTGTGGCATTGACACCAAATAGGCATATGTTGCAGTCATGGGGAAGCGTGGGCGAGAGGTTTAAGCACGGGAATCACAGAGAGCCATCGGAGGGCATGCTGGCAGCACTCAGGGAATGCAGCAGCTAAGGGAACGAGGGATGTGATTGCAGCGACACATCAAAGTTTCCTCCTACCGTATGACGAGATTCCCCAATGTACTACAGGGAGGTAGTGCATGTCTCTCAAAGTTAGCGAGGCTAACACCATGACCCACGGTTCCAGCAATAGCAACACACTGGGGCACGGGCAGGGGTCCGGACCAGCACCACAGGAGGCTAGTGCACGGGCAGGGGTCCGGGCTAGCACCAAACCAGGAACGGTTGCGGTCAGCCGGCACCTGGAAAGGATGGGGCAGATCATGGCAGAGCTGGCTGTCCAGGGGCCACCAGAATAGGAGATAGTGGGTGGTTATCTCCATCAACACGTGGCAGTGGCAGAGGTAGCAGTTTTGCAGGGTTCTAGAAGCCCTATCCAAGCCAAATGAGTTGGCAGAATCTCCTTGAGGGAAGGAGAACGTGGGCAGTTGCAGGAAGTGGAGCAAG
>CM034046.1:8519704-8601200 GCA_019804595.1 Bruguiera parviflora
GTTGGCAGAACCTCCTTGAGGGAAGGAGAACGTGGGCAGTTGCAGAAAGTGGAGCAAGAGGCCCTTGATGAGGTGTCATGCTCTCCTTGAATAGAGATGCATGATGCAGTGAGTTAGTGGGGTAGTTATCCCAAAGTGGGGAGCCCCACTATGCATGATTGGCTTGGTGGCCAAGTCATGCATGACCCTAGGTAGTTGGGGGTGTCAACTACCAACACTATAAATAGATGTAGTGTGGCAGCCAAGGGTGACAACAAGAAAAAAACAGGAAACTCGAGTGAGAGAGAACTCGGGAGAACCCAGAAACCGAGTGGGAACTCGGATAACTGTAAACACACAGGGAAGTGTTGAGGGAACACAAGTGTGTGTGAGGCCTTGGCATCCTTTGTATACTTTGGGGAAAGTAATTAAGGTTGGGAAGTGGTTCTTGTAAACGCTGTTTGTGCCTCAGGTGACGGTTTGGCTGAGACTAAGTGAGACTTAGTGCCATCACAAGGTCTAAATTTTGGGATAAAATTTTGGCCCTGTGACAACTCATGTCACTTCTCTGAAGAGGTAGGTCTAGGATTGATATATTCAAGTTTTGTTTGTTCTGAATTTAGTTTGCTTGGGACTATTGAAAGAGCTCTTAGAGTTTTACAATTTATTGTGTGAAACACGAGAGTTGAAGACTACTGTAGTTGAGTGGAGAGCAAACATGCAAGGGAGTGAGTTTTGTGAGGCATATTCTTTATTTACTAACAATCTTGCATGTACGATGTCTAATGCTAAAGAAGGCAGTTTCCCACATAAAGAGGAGGAAGTAGTTGTTCGAGATTTCAAATTGCTTATGAAATCCTTAGAATAAAAGTTTAATAGGATTGACCAAGCGCTTTGGGAAGTTCGAGACAGGATGGATCAAATAGAAGGGGAATCAAGTGTCAATCCTAAGAGGCCAGCTGAGAGGGTCATGAAGGAGCAATTTGAACATGACTTTGGTGAAGATGGTGATGATTATTATGATGATGGTGATAATGCTAGTAGAAACTTCAGAGGTGGAATGCTCCATTATTTTCCATTATCCTCTACTTTTGCTGAAGTAAATTTGCCAAAGCTGGTCCATGGCATGTTATCCACTAAAAGTGGTTTTGTCCTTCTTCTCTTCATAACTCATATGGGTCCTAGGAATCTTGCATAATATCATCATTAAGGTGCTTTTGATTGCTTTTAGCCTAATTGGCTTAAGTGTCCTCATTTAGGCAAAGCAAATTGGCCATCATTTCTAATAACCTCTCTTTTGATAAAAACTCCATTAAAGTTTTTAATACCTCCTCAAGACTAATGGGAGTTGGCTTTGGTGGTGCAGCCTTAGGTCCATTTATATAAATAATTCCTTTTCTTTTCTAGCCTTCATCTTCAAAAAAGCCAAAATTTTCCAACTATCAAATATTAATCCATTTTGCTAACCATGGAACATGTTTAATGTCCATATCTAAGATATTAGCTTGTTTAACTATAATGGTATAGTCCCATTTAATAATCTATAGAACATGATACCAAGCTACAAACATTAACAAGGGGTTTTTAACCTCTTCATTTGTTACGTAAAACTATTCATAAATAGTTCTTACTTTGTAAGGTAAAGTCAAATGATGTAAGCCCCACATAAAAAACCAAGTTTTAAACCAATTTGCAAATATTTTTGGGTCATTTGGAAGATGTATTTGAATGAACTAACTAAATTTTCTCTACTTGTTTTCATATAATAAGGCCTTTTCCTATGCTTTAATATAATCAAAGTAATTGTAGGTTTTAACCTTCCCCCATTCTTTTAATTCAAGGTAAAATAAAAAGATCTGTCTACCGATCTTTTAGACAACGAATTTTCTTCACCTTAAATTTGACATAGGCCCAATCTCAGACCAGCACCACAAGAGGCTAGTGCACGAGCAGGGGTCCGAGCTAGCAACAGAGGAGAATGGGACACGGGCAGGGGTCCGGGCTAGTAACATTGGAGAGGGGTGCACCGGCACGGGCTCAGGCTAGCACCAAACCAGGATCGGTTGTGGTCAGCTGGCACCTAGAGAGTGATGGGGCGGATCATGGCAAAACTGGCTATCCAGGGGCCACCAAAATAGGAGATAGTGGGTGGTTATCTCCATCAACACGTGGCAGTGGTAGAGGTGGCAGTTTTGCAGGGTTCCAGAAGGCCTATCTAGGCCAAATGGGTTGGCAGAACCTCCTTGAGGGAAGGAGAACGTGGGCAGTTGTAGAAAATGGAGCAAAAGGCCCTTGATGAGGTGTCATGCTCTCCTTGAATGGAGATGCATGATGTAGTGAGTTAGTGGGGGAGTTATCCCAAAGTTGGGAGCCCCACTATGCATGATTGGCTTGGTGGCCAAGTCATGCATGACCCTAGGTAGTTGGGGGTGTCAACTACCAACACTATAAATAGGTATAGTGTGACAACCAAGGAAGGGCAACTCGAGTGAGAGAGAACTTGGGAGAACCCAGAGAACGAGTGGGAACTCAGATAACAGTGATAACTATAAACACACAGGGAAGTGTTGAGAGAACACGAGTGTGTGAGGCCTTGGCATCCTTTGTATACTTTAGGGAAAGTAATAAAGGTTGGGAAGTGGTTCCTATAAACACTGTTTGTGCCTTGTGTGACAGTTTGGCTGAGACTAAGTGAGACTTAGTGCCATCACAAGGTCCGAATTTTGGGTTAAAATTTTGGCCCTGTGACAATTGGTATTAGAGTGGGTTTGATTCATGGCAGGTGGATCGGGACTTCATGCTGTTCGTGAGCGAGTGTCCAAGATTGAACAGGTACTCGGTGGTGCCTCTGAGGAGCGGGTCCTCACGGTCTTGGCAAGACTGGACGAACTGGAGAAATTAGTAAGTTTCCTCCAAACTCGTTATGATAGTCTCAACGGTGCTTGGGCACAATCCTTTGGCGACATGGAGCAGGATGTTGCTGTTCTTAAGAAGGTCATAGGCAGCCAACCCGGTGGTGCTGCCCAGTCATCCAGGAGGATGAAGGTTCCTGAACCTAAGGCCTTTGAGGGAGAACGGGATGCCAAAGCAATTGAGAATTTCTTGTGGGACATGGAGCAATACTTTATGGCAGCAAGGGTACCTGAAGAGGAGAAGGTGACCCTTACCAGCATGTATCTAGCCAAGGATGTCAAACTGTGGTGGCAGACAAGGCTTGATGACGACGCCAGCTTGGGCAAGCCTCGAATCGAGATGTGGGACGTGCTGAAAAAGGAATTGAAGGATCAATTCCTGCCTTGCAACACATCATGGGTTGCAAGGGAGTCGCTGAAGAGATTGAGGCATAGTGGCATGATTCGCGACTATGTCAAGGAATTTAGCTCCTTGTTGCTGGACATTCGGAATATGTCGGACGAGGACAAGCTGTTCAATTTTGTTTCAGGACTCCAACCTTGGGCGCAAATGGAGCTTCGAAGGCAAGGTGTGAAGGACTTGCCCTCCGTAATTGCTGCTGCGGATGGTTTGGTGGATTTCTGAGTCAACTCCAAGGATTCTTCGAATGACAAGCTGTCCAAGGAGAAGGGCAGGAAGAAGAAGGAGGACTTTTGGGAATGCACGCAAGGGGACAACAGCAAGGGGAAAGGCAAAATTGTTGTTCCGGACCAAGGTAAAAGCAAATTAAACTCGGGTTTTTTGATTTGCAGTGGTCCACACAGGGCAAGGGAGTGCCCATAGAGGGAGAAATTGAGCGCCTTGGTGGCTAAGGAGGGGGACAATGATGGTGATGACCGTCCTTCTCAACTCAATCTATTACAGTTGATCAACACCGTGTAGGCGGAACGTGCTCCATCACCCGGCCTGATGTTTGTCAAAATTGGGCTAGGAAGGCAAGAGCTGTTGGCCATGGTGGACTCTGGCGCAACTCACAGCTTCATTGCAGAGAGGGTGGTGGGCTCACTTGAGCTGGAGGTGAGCAGGAGTGGCAGCCGTGTGAAGGCAGTCAACTCCACGGCACATGATGTTCTGGGGATGGCAAAAAGAGTAGAGGTAACTCTAGGTCAATAAATTGATAAATTCCATTTCTCCATAATGTCGTTGGACGACTTTGATGTGATCCTAGGAATGGATCTATTTGTGCAAGCGGGAATTGCATTGATGCCCCATTTGGGCAGGTTGCTGATCATGGACAAGAGGCGACCATGTTTTGTTGCTGGTGAGAAGGGTTATCCTACCAGCAAGGGTGGGAAAACTTGTGCTGTGCTATCTTCCTTGCAAGTGTAGTAAGGAACGGAAGAGGGAGATGTGAAATACTTGGTGGCATTGAGGACTATGGAACCTCAGGAAAAGGGGATGCTGGCCAAGCCTCCCTCACAGCAGCACATCACAAACCACAAGTCGATTTTACGCAATCAGGCATAGGAGCAGCGGGTGCTGAACCGTCGTGCAAGTTCAAAGGGAGTGCCATTTGATAGGGCCCAAAATGGCGTGAACCAGGCAAGGAAGACTGTGGGAGAGAGCCAAATGCTGCACTATGGGTTGCTTCCAAGGTACGGGTTTTACCATGGAAGAGTTGAAGACAGGGGTTATGCTGCTAATAGGTGTCAGCAACCAGTCGGGAGGAGTTCTACCCCAAGAGGCAAGGTTAGCCAGAAGTTAGGGTGGCAGGAACGTGAAGGCTGGTCTACTCCACCAACGAGGACGTTGGCTGAGGGTGGGGGTGGTTTGTTAGCCCCCTAAGTCCCAGGATAGGGAAATGCAAGCATTGGTGTGGCCTTGTACCAATGCTTGGCATGAAGTTGGCGTGAGAGGGGCACGTCAAAGGAAACAAGGCAAACTCCAAAGTCGATGTGCATGGCAGCAAGCCGGGAGAGGCAGATGCGGGCTGTGGCATTGACACCAAGCAGGCACATGTTGCAGTCATGGGGAAGCGTGGGCGAGAGGTTCAAACACGGGAATCACAGAGAGCCGTCGGAGGGCATGCTGGCAACACTCGGGGAGCGCAGCAGCTAAGGGAATGAGGGATGCGATTGTAGAGACACATCAAGGTTTCCTCTTACCGTACGATGAGATTCCCTAATGTACTATAGGGAGGTAGTGCATGTCTCTCAAAGTTAGCGAGGCTAACACCATGACCCACAGTTTCGGCACTAGCAACACACTGGTGCATGGGCAGGAGTCCGGACCAGCACCACAGGAGACTGGTGTATGGGCAGGGGTCCGGACTAGCACCACAGGAGGCTAGTGCACGGGCAGGGGTCCGGGCTAGCAACAGAGGAGACTGGTGCACAGGCAGGGGTCCGGGCCAGTAACATTGGAGAGGGGTGCACCGGCACGGGCTTGAGCTAGCACCAAACCAGGATCGGTTGCGGTCAGTTGGCACCTGTAGAGTGATGGGGTGGATCATGGCAGAACTGGCTGTCCAGGGGCCACTAGAATAGGAGATAGTGGGTGGTTATCTCCATCAACACGTGGCAGTGGCAGAGGTGGTAGTTTTGCAGGGTTCCAGAAGGCCTATCTAGGCAAAATGGGTTGGCAGAACCTCCTTGAGGGAAGGAGAACGTGGGCAGTTGCAGAAAGTGGAGCAAGAAGCCCTATCTAGGCCAAATGGGTTGGTAGAACCTCCTTGAGTGAAGGAGAACGTGGGCAGTTGCAGAAAATGGAGCAAGAGGCCCTTGATGAGGTGTCATGCTCTCCTTGAATGGAGATGCATGATGTAATGAGTTAGTGGGGGAGTTGTCCCAAAGTGGGGAGCCCCACTATGCATGATTGGCTTGGTGGCCAAGTCATGCATGACCCTAGGTAGTTGGGGGTGTCAACTACCAACACTATAAATAGGTATAGTGTGATAGCCAAGGAAGGGCAACTTGAGTGAGAGAGAACTCGGGAGAACCCGGAGAACAAGTGGGAACTCGGATAATAGTGATAACTGTAAACACACAAGGAAGTGTTGAGAGAACATGAGTGTGTGAGGCCTTGGCATCCTTTGTATACTTTAGGGAAAGTAATAAAGGTTAGGAAGTGGTTCCTGTAAATGCTGTTTGTGCCTCGTGTGACGGTTTGGCTGAGACTAAGTGAGACTTAGTGCCATCACAAGGTCCGAATTTTGGGTTAAAATTTTGGCCCTGTGACATTAAGCATAATTATTTTCAATAACACATAAAAAGTTTATATGCTTAAGAATTAAAGGATATGCAGTGGATTGATCTAAAGCTCACTCATACACATCATCATTAAGTTTATCAATTTCTTTTTTTTTTGCAACTGCATTTTTAATTGATGAATTAATTGACTTTGCTAGGGATTAAGGCCCTTGTATTAAAGGCCTTTTACTCATTTTTTAGTTCCCTGCTAAAATTCGTGAGTTAGGAAATTTAGTAAAGAATTACAATTTTCTTTAATAAACTTAATATCAAAGTTAAACACAAAAAGTATTCCTTACCATCTTACAAAGATTTGTTTAATGGCGAGGTTTTTTACATCTTTAGTAAGGACATCCTTTGCTGCCTTGCAATCAATTTTTAAAAGGAATTTCTGATCTAACATATCACTTTCAAATTTTTGAATACATAGCACAATAGCTAAGATTTCTTTTTTCATAGTAAAATAATTAACTTTAACTTCTTTTCAAACTCTTAAAGTGAAATAAACAAATTGTTCTTTTGAATTAATTTGTTGCTTAAGGATTCCTCCATTACCTTTATCTAATGCATCAATTTCAACTATTTTAAAAGCATTAAGATGAGGAAGAGTTAGACATGGTAGTTCTTTGGTTTTTAATTTTATTTTCATAACTATCTTAGTATGCTTATTTGTCCATTTGGGAGGATTTTTCTTTAATTTTTCAAAGAAAAGCTTAGCATCATAAGCTAATTCCTTTGCAATGGTTGCTTTCCTCTAATTTCATTAGGAAATTCAGGGGCAAACTCAATTGCTTGGTCAATTGGAAGAAGAGTACCATTTTCAATGAAGTGATCAAGAAAGCTAACCCTAGTTTGGAATAACTTCATCTTTTTTTGCCGATACTACTAATCCAACTTTTTCAATAATCTTTAAAAATAGGTTTAAATGCTTAAAATGTTGTTCTATTGTTTTAGAGAATACTAGCACATCATCAATATAAACAATAGTAAATGTTGTATAAGTATTAAATATTTCATTTATAATCTTTTGAAATTCAGAGGGTGCATTTTTTAACCTAAAAGGCATTACATTCCATTCATAATGCCCAAATGGTATAGTAAATTCTATTTTATATTTATCTTTTTCATGAATTTAGATCTATGAATAACTAGATTTCATATCAAATTTTGAAAATACTTAGGCTTCATAAAGCCTATTAAGCAAATGTTTCTTATTAGCTATAGGATACCTAATTCATCTTAAGGCCTTATTTAAAGACTTGTAATTAATAACTTATCTTGGAACCACTTGTTGTACTTCTATAGCATTTTCAATATAAAATGTTGGGTAACTCCAAGGGCTGTTACTTTTTCTAATAAGCCCTTTTTTAGGAGATCATTTATTTATCTTCTCTAAATGCCTTAGCTCCATAGTTATGGGTTAGACCTTAGTAGGTATTTGACTTTCACTAAAAATTAATTTTTATACCATATGTTTTTTCCTATTCCAAAAGGTAGTAGGAATCTTTGCATAAACTAATATTTTTAGCCACTTTTGTACTTCTTATATCTTAACTTGAATAGTAGGAGTATTAAATTTTTCTTCTAGGTGTTTATTTTTTACTTCACCTTGAGGAGATTAAATAAATCTCTCTTTTCTTCTTATTGTTTTTTGAAGTAAATCTATCTTTATATATTAAAGAGTAAATATAAATTTAAAACTAATAAACTTTCCATCTATTTCTAAGAAAATATTTTTATCACTAATCTTCTTAATAGGATACAACATATGTAAGAAAAGATTTCCCAAAATAACATATTATGACAGGTTTTTAACTAGTACGAATGGAATTTCAATACAAATTTCTTTGTTACATATAGCAATTTGAGATAATTTATATTTAATAACAAGCTTGCTTTTGTCGAAAGTGTTTAACATTTTTATTGTTTTTGAAAAGTATTTTGAAGGAACTATCTCTTTATTAATACAGTTCATATCAATGCTCAAATCTATTAAGACTATTGTAGGAAAGATATATTCTTTATTGACTACTATAGTAATCTGAGTATGCTGTTTATGGGTAATAAACTTATCAATTAGGTTGATGTATTGAAGGGTGCTTAATTCTTCTTTTAAAGAAGTACTTAGAGTAAGATCCTTTTCTATCACAGATTCCATGACTGATACTCTTTCTTTTAATCCTTGTATCCCAATTTTTAACTAATTAATTTTAGCTTTAATGATGGAAACCATATTGTACCAACTCAAATCGACAAGGGG
Organism: Bruguiera parviflora; assembly: GCA_019804595.1. Classification (NCBI taxonomy): domain Eukaryota; kingdom Viridiplantae; phylum Streptophyta; class Magnoliopsida; order Malpighiales; family Rhizophoraceae; genus Bruguiera; species Bruguiera parviflora. Next base: position 8,528,084 of record CM034046.1, read on the forward strand.
GTAGATATTTTGCAAAACCTTGGAGGACCAATGACAAGGGCAAGGTCAAAGAAAATAAAGGAAGCTTTCAATAACCTGTTGTGCGACATTTACTATCAGGAAGTTGCCAAGTACGAGTTAAGGAGGATAGAGTCTTCATTAGGGCTTGCGAATGTGTCATCTATGGAGGAATTTGCGAACCATGGCTTTGGGAAGGAACTTGGATATGAGAGCCCATGATTGGGCCTTTGAGTGGGTTATTTTCATGTGTTTTTATTATTATTTAGTGGGTTGGATGAAATTCCTTATTAAGCCCAGCTTATTTAGTGGGTTGTACAAAATTCCTTATTAAACCCAGCTTTTTTAGTGGGTTGGACGAATTTCCTTATTAAGACTAGCTTATTAGTTAGGGTTTCTAGGAGTTAGCATATAAAAAGGGCAAAAAGGGTGGCTGGGAGAGGCAAACCCGTTTTGATGAGTGTATAAGCTATTTTCTCTAGTTCTTCGAGAACTAATTCTGAACTTTCATACTTGCGTGTGTTGGTTCCCTAGACTTATCTTCTTCAACGTTGTTATTGCTAGGAGTGGCGTCTGAATCTTATAGTTCTGGTTCTTGGTTGTTTATAATCATTGGGTCAAAACTCCAAATCCCTTAACCTTTGTTAGAACGATCCTATACCAACATTGGTGTTAGGTTCCGTTTACATATAAACGGAGTTCGTATCCTTTGGTATCAGAGCCTTGGCTCTAACTCAGGTTATTTATATTGTTATTATCATATCTTTCGTGTATTCTTCGTTGTTGGTTGAATAATCAAATAGAGAAAAAAGAAAAACGCAAAAAAAAAAAAAAACAGAAACAAAATTGTGTATTTCGTGGGTTTCTTTTCTGATATTTGTTCCTTCCACAGAAATACCCATTACTTAACCGAAAATTAAAAAAAAAAATGGGTTCATTGCTCAATTGGTCATTTACTCAATTATATTGGATAATTGATTGTTGTCCAATTGCACTGCTCATATCATTGAATTTCTTGTCATTTGGTTTGCTTTATTGCCCATCTTTTTAGTCATGTCACTTCTCTGAAGAGGTAGGTCTAGGATTGATATATTCATGTTTTGTTTGTTCTAATTTAGTTTGCTTGGGACTACTAAAAGAGCTCTTAGACTTTTGCAATTTATTATGTGAAACACGAGAGTTGAGGACTACTGTAGTTGAGTGGAGAGCAAACACGCAAGGGAGTAAGTTTTGTGATGCATATTCTTTATTTACTAACAATCTTGCATGTACGATGTCTAATGCTAAAGAAGGTAGTTTCCCACATAGAGATGAGGAAGTAGTTGTTCTAGATTTCAAATTGCTTATGAAATCCTTAGAACAGAAGTTCGATAGGATTGACCAAGCGCTTTGGGAAGTTTGAGACAGGATGGATCAAATAGAAGGGGAATCAAGTGTCAATCCTAAGAGGCCTGGGAGGGTCATGAAGGAGAAATTTGAACATGACTTTGGTAAAGATGGTGATGATTATTATGATGATGATGATAATGCTAGTAAAAACTTCAAAGGTGGTTTTAGAGGAGGACGTGGTAATAGGAATGGTAAAGGAGCAAAAGGCAATGGAAATGTTTATGATAGGTACAATGGAGGTTGGGATATCAGAAATAGAGAGGAGGAAGGAGTAGACAACAATCTTAGTAGTATTAAAATGAAAATACCTTCTTTCTAATGGAAAGCTGACCCTGATGTCTATTTGGATTGGAAATGAAGGGTAGAACTAATATATGAGTGCCATAACTTCTCTGAAGAGAAGAAGGTGAAGTTAGTTGTGGTAGAGTTTATTGATTATGCTATAGTATGGTGGGACCAACAAGTTACCACAAGAAGAAGGAATTTTGAGAGAACCATGAAAACTTGGAATGAGTTAAAGACTATGACGAGAAGGAGATTTTTTCTCAGCTCTTATTAGAGGGATTTGTATAACAAGTTGCAGAGCCTTACACAAGGTTCCAAGAGTGTGGAAGAGTATCATAAGGAGATGGAAATTGCTATGGTTAGGGCAAATGTAGTGGAGGATAAGGAGGCAACCATAGCTAGGTTCCTCCAAGGGTTAAATAGGAGCATAGCTGATGTGGTAGAGCTGTAACATTATGTAGAGCTTGAAGACATGGTACACATTACCATAAAAGGTGAGAGGCAACTTAAGGGAAGGAGCACTTCTGGTCATAAGCAAAACTTAGGTTCATCTTTTTGGAAGCCAAACTGGGGGAAGAAGGAAGAGAAGATGACTTCTATGCAAAAAGGCAATTCACATAGACCCAACACTAGTGGGTGTAGCCTAGAAAGAGGCAAATTTGAAGAAAAACTTGAGGGCACCCAAGGAAAGACTAGAGACATCAAATGCTTTAGATGTTTGGGTTGGGGTCATGTGGCTTCATAATGTCCTAACAAGAGAACTATGTACCTTAAGGAGAATAGTGATTATGTGTTTGGCAGTGATGCTAGTGATGAAGACCAAATGCCACCATTAGAGGATGTTAGTGATGTTGATGAAGGGATAGAGTATTTGGAGCATGGTGGAAGGCTTTTAGTTGCAAGGAGAGCCCTTAGTACGCAGGTTAAGGAGGAGAATGATGCTGAGATTCAGCGGGAAAATATTTTCCATACTCGATGTTTAGTTCAAGATAGACTCTATTGCTTGATCATTGATGGAGCTAGTTGCACTAATGTAACAAGTACAGAGTTGGTGGAAAAATTGAACTTTCCTACAACCAAACATCCTAGGCCATATAATTTGCAATGGTTCGATGACAGTGGAGTGGTAAAAATGACTAAACAAGTTTTGGTTCCATTTTCCATTGGTAGATATAAGGACGAATTGTCTTATGATGTTGTACCTATGTAGACCGAACATTTGTTATTGGGCCGTCCTTGGCAATTTGATAGAAAAGTTTTGCATGATGGTTAAAAGAACCGCTATTCATTCACCATGGATGGAAGACCATTTCCATTAGCACCATTGACTCCAAAATAGGTGTATAAAGACCAAGTGAGACTTTATGAAAGTGAGCAAAAGAGGAGGAGCGAAAAGAAAGAGAGAGTCGAGAGAAAAGAAAGTGCAGGAGGGAAAAAAAAGATAAATGCATTTGAGGGTGTTGAGAATGAGAGTGGTCAGGTTCACAAGAGTGAAGATGAAAGAAAACAAGTGAGTGTGTTTGCAAAAGGAGCAGATGTTAGGGTTGCCTTCCAAGCTAGGCAACAAATGATCTTAATCCTTTACAAGGATTCTTATTTCTCTAACACTAACCTTGATTCATCTTCGCCTAGTGCTATTTCATCTTTGTTGTAGGATTATAATGATGTGTTCCCTCAGGAGATCCTAGATGGTTTGCCACGAAGGAGAGAGATTGAACATCACATTGATCTTATTCCTGGAGCTCCCATTCCCAATAAGCCAGCGTATAGAAGTAATCCTGAGGAGACAAAGGAGCTTTAGAGGCAAGTTGATAAGTTGATGAAGAAGGGACATGTAAAGGAGAGCATGAGTCTATGTGCAGTGCCAATGTTGCTTGTGCCAAAGAAAGATGGACCTTGGAGAATGTGTGTCGATTGTAGAGCTATCAACAAAATAACAGTTAAGTATCGACATCCTATACCCAAGCTTGATGATATGCTAGATGAATTACATGGTGGGTGTTACTTCTCTAAAATTGACCTTAAGAGTGGATATCATCAAATTAGGATGAGGGAAGAAGATGAATGGAAAACTGCATTGAAAACCAACCATGGTTTGTATGAATGGTTAGTTATGCCATTTGGTTTGACTAATGCACCTAGTACTTTTATGAGATTAATGAATCATATTTTGAGGCCTTTCTTAGGAAAGTTTGTTGTGGCTTATTTTGATGACATATTAGTATACATTAGGAATTTGGAAGAGCACGTTGAACATTTGTATTGTGTGCTTGATGTTTTGAGGAACGAGAAATTGTATGCCAATATGAAGAAATGCGACTTTTGCAAGGATCATGTCATTTTTTTGGGTTATGTTATGTCTGCTCATGGCGTAGAGGTTGATAAAGAGAAGATTAAGGCAATTCAAAAATGGCCTACACCTAAGAGTGTGAGTGATATGAGGAGTTTCCATGATTTGGCTAGCTTTTATAGGAGGTTCATTAAGGATTTTAGTACCAACATTGGTGTTGGGTTCCATTTACATATAAACGGATTTCATATCAATGATTGTTTGTTATAAATACATAAAGATAGGGTACTATTCTAATAAATGTAAAATAAAATAGAAAATTCAAAAATTACCAGTAGATAAAGACCTTGAGTGGTCATTAATGCATATCTTCTTATTAGAAATGAATATGAGGAATTACAGTTAAAGGTAGACCTGTTTGAGGAAGAGACTATCTTTAAGAAGATTCTGATAATAGTTGTGATGGTCAATACAACTATTATCAAATTTTATATAAATGTAATGACTTATTAGTCCTTACAAAAGAAGATAATCTAATATTAGATCTTGTTGATAAGATTACAGATCCAAAAGAAAAAAGAAAATAGTTAGAAAAATATCTTTATCTATCTCAAAATGAGACTAGGGTTAAAGAACTAGAGGAAGATTACAATTTAAAAACTATTATTCAGAGAGTCAAAAATAACATTCTAGTTCAAAAACTAATAAATCAACAATAAAATTTTCTTTTAGAGAGTTTAAATGATACGAACTCCATTTATATGTAAACGGAACTCAACAATAATGTTGGTATAGGATCGTTCTAACAAAGGTTAAGGGATTTGGAGTTCTGACCCAATGATTATAAATAACCAAGAACCAGAACTATAAGATTCAAACGCCACTCCTAACAACAACAACGTTGATGAAGATAAGTCTAGGGAACCAACACATGCAAGTATGAAAGTTCAGAATTAGTTCTCAAAGAACTAGAGAAAATAGCTCATACACTCATGAAAACAAGTTTGCCTCTCCCAGCCACCCTTTTTGCCCTTTTTATATGCTAACTCCTAGAAACCCTAACTAATAAGCTGGTCTTAATAAGGAAATTTGTCCAACCCACTAAAAAAGCTAGGTTTAATAAGGAATTTCGTACAACCCATTAAATAACCTGGGCTTAATAAGGAATTTCATCCAACCCACTAAATAATAATAAAAACACATGAAAATAACTCACTTAAAGGCCCAATCATGGGCTCTCAAATCCAACTTCCTTCCCAAGGCCACGGTTCGCAAATTCCTTCACAAATGACACATTCGTAAGCTCTAGTGAAGACTCCATCCTCCTTAACTCGTACTTGGCAACTTCCTGATAGTAAATGTCACATAACAGGTTGTTGAGAGCCTCCTTTATTTTCTTTGACCTTGCCCTTGTCATTGGTTCTCCAAAGTATCTACTCCCTTGTCAATTTGAGTTGGTACAATATGGTTTCCATCATTCCCACTCTCCTTAAAATGATTTGTCCTAAAATCAGCATCTTCATCATCAAAGAGAAAAGGAGAAAGGTCAGAAACATTAAATGTTGCACTCACATTATACTCACCTGGCAAGTCAAGTTTATATGCATTATCGTTGACTCTTGCCACCACTTGAAAAGGACCATCTCCCCTTGGTTGCAACTTTGATTTCCTTTGCTTAGGAAATCTATCCTTCCGTAAATGTACCCAAACCCAATCACTAGGTTCAAAAGTGATATGCTTGCGACCTTTGTTGGCTTGTGTTCATATTGTTTGGTTCATCTCTCAATGTTAAGCCTAGCTTTCTCATGAAGTTGCCTAACCACTTCTGCCTTCTTTTTTCCATCTAAATTAACCCTGTCCTATATAGGCAATGGTACTAAATCCAAAGGTGACAATGGATTAAAACCATAAACAAACTTGAAAGGAGAATAACCTGTAGCACTATGAACAACACAATTATAGGCAAACTCCACAAAAGGCAAACATTCTTCCCAAGTTCTAGGGTTTTTACCAATAATGGCACGCAACAATGTACCAAGAGTATGATTTACTACCTCAGTTTATCCATCACTTTGTGGATGGCAAGTTGTAGAAAACAACAACTTTGTTCCAAGCTTACCCCACAATGTTTTCCAAAAATGGCTCAAAAATTTTGCATCACGGTTTGACACAATACTCTTCGGCACTTCATGTAGGCGAACAATCTCTTCAAAAAATAAGTCTGCAATGTGTGTGACATCATTCGTTTTGGTGCAAGCAATGAAATGCGCCATTTTTGAGAACCTGTTGACTACAACAAGAATACAATCTCAGCTCTTCTTGGACCTAGGTAACCCAAGAATAAAATCCATAGAAATGTTGGTCCAAGGTTCACAGGGAATTTCTAAGGGCATATTGTCACGGGGATAGGCTCGGGACGTGCTAACCCGTGCGGCACTTAGTCGATCTTGCCTTTGAAGACGAGCTAAGTAAGCCTAAGTGAGCTCCGAATGGTGCAGCGGAAGAGATTCGGGAGGCAAGCAGGAGTGCTGGGTGTGCAGGGAAGAGTTGAGTGCAGGGGGCTTTGCAAGTGAGTATGTCGATTGGCTGCCAAAAGTGTTTACAGTTGGTGAGGAGTGGCCTATTTATAGTGGCTTCACTACCTCAATGTGTGGCTACAAATTGAACACCTATGTCCTGTACAAAGAATGTTCTAGAGCCTATTAATTACATGCTGGCAGGAAGGTTCTAGGAGTGTCCAGCTAGCCTTTGCAGGAAGCTTCTGGATCCTGTCCACCTCCAGGCAGTTCTGCACTCTTCTAGCTCCTTCCGGTGCCTTCTGCAGCAGCAGAGAGGGGGCTGGCCTATGCTGGCAGCCCGCAGAGTGTGCTCCTGGCCTAAGATCCTGCCTTCTCATTTGCTGGACGGGCTGGACCAAACTTCCCACGTTACATCCTCCCCCGCTCGATCCTGCGACGTCCTCGTCGCATTCTCTTGTTGGAGTTTTGGGGGGGTGTTGGACTTTGCGTAGGGACCCGAACTGGTTGGGCCGTGGCTTTACCCTTGCCACATCTCCCATTGCGTAGTCTGTTGGGCAGCGCTCGGTTCCAGCCAACCATTTCTTCCTCTTCGGCAGATTGTGTAGGCCAGGGCCTTCCTGGTTTCAACTAGGGAAGTTACGATTGGGCGGACTAGCACCAGGGGTAGCTAGTTCCGCTTTTTGGCTCAGCACATCGGTGGTAGCGTTGGCATTGCCCGGTTGAGACAGCAGTGTGGAGTCGATCTTGGCCAGGGCGTCTTGCCAGCGAACCCGTTTGTGGCAGAGTTTTTGCTGGGATCGGGGACTCCCAGTGCGCAAGCAGGGGATAACGGCTGCCGTCTCCTTGTCATGGACAGTGGGCCGCTTCTCCTCATCGTGAAGCTTGCGACTTGTGGGGGCAACGAGATGCCCGTTGAGTTCTGCAGGGAGGACTTTGAAAGACGTTTCGCAGTCCGGTGGCACCACCACTGAGTTCTTGGAGATCTCTCGCTTCGATCTCCCAGCAGAAACTTGGCGTTGCTTCCTCCAACGCCGAGCGTGGTTCCTCTTCTTTAGGGAGAGGACAGAGGTGCCGAGAGGGGCTTCGGTTGGTCTGTTGAAGCCCGTATCAGATCGATTGGGGAGCTGCTTCTTCGGTTCAGAGAGCTCCCGAGGTGCGGTGCGATGAGGGGCGATAGGAGGAGGGTTGGCATCGTGTCCCAGCTTGATGGGGTGACCCGCATCTTGCTTTGGTGGAACCTCCTTCGGCAGTTTGGAAGACTTGATGCCCTTGCACTCGGCTAGGACTACCTGGGTAGGTTGTAGTAGTGAAGGAGTAGGTGCTACTGGGTCTCTCCCGTTGCTTTGCTCCCGTGTAGTGGATGCATCGACTGGACCTGACTCGAGATCCCGTGTGAACTGCAATGCAGAGATTGCCACTGCTTGTGACTTCTGCTTGCGCTTCAGGGGAACCACTTGGCCACTGCGAGCACCGAGGACGACCAAGGAGCTAGAAGCGGGAACGGGAAAAGCCGAGGCTTGGCAAAAGAATGCAAGACCGAACACCACCTTGAAGTCATCCATGGGAATGACGGTGAAGTCGAGCTCACCCGTCCATCCCCCAATCTTGGTGACAACTCCTTATGCTACGCCTTCGATCGGCCGCGCTTCCGTGTTGACCGCCTTGATGGTGCCATTCCCTCGTGACAGCTTAAGACCCAAACAGTTGGCCTCTTGCACGTCTATAAAGTTGTGCGTTGCCCTGGTATCGAGCATCGCACTCGCTGTTTTGCCCTTGATGGTGACATCTGCGTATAGCAGTCCCTTCTCCTTAGGGGCTGCGGGAGAGTGAAGCTGGGTGAGATTACCCAGCTGCTGGATAGAACCCATGCCTGCCTGGGGCTCTTTGTCGGCCTTCTCCGGGTCGATTATTGCCATCATAGCGTTCATCGCTTTTCGTTGGGGGCAATCCTTAACCCAGTGAGGTCCGTCACAAATGAAGTAGGGCCAAGGGGGATCGCCTGTGTTGCGCCTGCTAACAGACTGCTTCTCATGCTTCGGACGGCTGCTGGAGGATCTTGGCTGTCCTCCTTCGTTGCAGCCCGACTCCTGCCTCTTCTGCCCGGGTCGCTCTCCCCCACTCTTGCCAGAATTGGCCTTCTTGCTCTTGGATTGGGCAGAGTAGTCGATGAAGGTTTCGGCAGCAGCAATGGCAGCATCGAGAGTCTGCACATTGCGCCTGTCCAGCTCGACTCTCGCCCAATCCTTCAAGCCGTCCTTGAAGTGGAAGAGAAGCTCCCTATCGGACATCTCGATTTCTAGCATGAGGGTAGTGAACTCCTTGATGTAATCGGAGATACTACCGGTCTGACTTAGGCGTCGCAGCTTCCCTCGAACTTCGCTGTCAGCATTATGAGGGACGAAGTATCTGCGTTACTCCGCCTTGAATTGCTCTCAGGTGTTGATGATGCACAAGCCTTTCTCCCTCTCCGAGTGTTTGCATCTCCACCATAATTGGGCAGCATCCCGTAGGAAGATTGGGGCGTTGCCAACCTTCGCCAGGTCGTCGACAACCCCCATGGCCTCGAAATACTGGTCGAGACCAAAGAGAAAATTCTCCACTGCAGTGGCGTTGCGTGTGCCGTTGAACATGGCAGGTTTCGGGACCTTTAAACCATGCGGTGCAATGGTGCTAGCAGTCCCAGCTGTGCTAGCAGTGCGGGAGTTGTTTCGGCGCAGAGACTCGATCTCCCTGCGGCAGTCATGAAGCTCTCCTTCGACGAACTTGTGCAGGTCAGACAGATCTTGGTTCAGGGAGAGCGTTTCCCCTCTGAACGAGCGGCCAAACTCCTCGATCATGACCTTGGCAGCCTGTGTGATCTCTGCATTCTCGTGGATCAAGTTATCAACTTGATCGGTGAGGTCGCCCACTACCGAGCTAAGATTAGTGACGCATCGCTCCAAGCCAGCAACACGACTGTCCGTGGTCTCCTTCGCTGGAGCCTTGGACTTGCCACGCTTGGACGGAGCACGCTGCTCCTCACACCCATGAGGCTGTTGCCCCGCATGTTGCTCCTCCATTGTGGTGACAGCAAATCCTTCTTCGCTTGCCATGCTCACTGAAACTGCAGACGACAGACAGCAAGGTGTAGGCTGGATCCGTGCTCTGGAACCGTGCTCCGAAACTCTGCTCTGATACCACCTGTCACGGGGATAGGCTCGGGACGTGCTAACCCGCGCGGCACTTAGTCGATCTTGCCTTTGAAGACGAGCTAAGTAAGCCTAAGTGAGCTCTGAACGGTGCAGCAGAAGAGATTCGGGAGGCAAGCAGGAGTGCTGGGTGTGCAGGGAAGAGTTGAGTGCAGGGGGCTTTGCAAGTGAGTGTGTTGATTGGCTGCCAAAAGTGTTTACAGTTGGTGAGGAGTGGCCTATTTATAGTCTCTTCACTACCTCAATGTGTGGCTACAAATTGAACACCTATGTCCTGTACAAAGAATGTTCTAGAGCCTATTAATTACATGCTGGCAGGAAGGTTCTAGGAGTGTCCAGCTGGCCTTTGCAGGAAGCTTCTGGATCCTGTCCACCTCCAGGCAGTTCTGCACTCTTCTAGCTCCTTCCGGTGCCTTCCGCAGCAGCAGAGAGGGGGCTGGCCTATGCTGGCAGCCCGCAGAGTGTGCTCCTGGCCCAAGATCCTGCCTTCTCACTTGCTGGACGGGCTGGACCAAACTTTCTACGTGACAATATACTTACCATAGGGCAAAACTGTAGACTTTGTTTGTCTAGAGGTAATACACTTGGCACAGGCCCTTTCAACATCCCTTTTCATATGTGGCCAGAAAAAATGTTCATTTAAAACATCAAATGTCTTTCGAATGCCAAAGTGTCCCATTAAACCACCCTCATGAGCTTCTTTCACAAGTAATGCTCTCAAAGACCCTTGTGGAATACAAAGTTTATTTACTCGAAACAAATACCGCTCATGTCTATAGAACTTACCAAATACAGCTTTCTCACATGCAACATACATGTTACTAAAGTCAGCATCATTAGCATACAATTCAATAATGTGCTCAAACCCCAGCAACTTAACACTCAAAATGCTAATCAATGTGTACCTACATGACAATGCATTAGCAACAACATTTTCCTTACCTGAATTGTATTGAATTACATAAGGAAAAGTTTCGATAAATTCAACCCATTTTGCATGTCTCCTATTCAACTTACCTTGTCCCTTTAAGTATTTTAATGACTCATGATTAGTGTGAATTACAAACTCTTTAGGCCAAAGATAATGCTGCCACGTTTCTAAAGTCCTAACAAATGCATACATTTCTTTATCATAAGTTGGATAATTCAATGTTGCCCCACTCAACTTCTCACTAAAGAATGAAATAGGTCATTTCTCTTGCATGAGAACTCCCCCAATCCCAATGTCCAATGCATCACATTCAATTTCAAAGATCTTAGAAAAATCAGGCAAAACAAGAAGTGGTGCATTGCACAACTTAAACTTAAGTAAATCAAAGGCATCTTGTTGTTCTTTACTCTATTTGAAACCCACACTCTTTTTGACCACCTCAATCAATGGTGCAGCTATGGTACTAAAATCCTTAATGAACCTCCTATAAAAGCTAGCCAAACCATGGAAACTCCTCACATCACTCACACTCTTAGGTGTAGGCCATTCTTTGATTACCTTAATCTTCTCTTTATCGACCTCTATGTCATGAGCAGACACAAGATAACCCAAAAAAATGACATGATCCTTGCAAAAGTCGCATTTCTTCATATTGGCATACAATTTCTCGTTCATCAAAACATCAAGCACATAATGCAAATGTTCAACATGCTCTTCCAAATTCCTACTGTATACTAATATGTCATCAAAATAAGCCACAACAAACTTTCCTAAGAAAGGCCTCAAAATATGATTCATTAATTTCATAAAAGTACTAGGTGCATTAGTCAAACCAAACGGCATAACTAACCATTCATGCAAACCATGCTTGGTTTTAAATGCAGTTTTCCATTCATCTCCTTCCCTCATCCTAATTTGATGATATCCACTCTTACAGTCAATTTTAGAGAAGTAACACACACCATGTAATTCATCTAGCATATCATCTAGCTTAGGTATAGGATGTCGATACTTAATTATTATTTTGTTGATAGCTCTACAATCGACACACATCCTCTGAAATCCCTCTTTCTTTGGCACAAGCAACATTGGCACTGCACATGGACTCATGCTCTCCTTTACATGTCCCTTCTTCATCAACTCATCAACTTGCCTTTAAAGCTCCTTTGTCTCCTTAAGATTACTTCTATACGCTCACTTAATGGGAATGGGAGCTCCAGGAATAAGATCAATGTGATGTTCAATCTCTCCCCTTGGTGGCAAACCATCTGAGATCTCCTGAGGGAACATATCATTATAATCCTGCCATAAAGATGAAATAGCACTAGGAAAAGATGAATCAAGGTTAGTGTGAGAGAAATAAGAGTCCTTGTAAAGGATTAAGATCATTTGTTGCCTAGCTTGGAAGGCAACCCTAACATCTGCTCCTTTTGCAAACACACTCACTTGTTTTCTTTTATCTTCACTCTTGTGAACCTGACCACTCTCGTTCTCAACACCCTTAAATGCATTTATCTTCTTTTTCCCTCTTGCACTTTCTTTTCTCACGACTCTCTCTTTCTTTTCGCTCCTCCTCTTTTGCTCACTTTCATAAAGTCTCACTTGGTCTTCATACACCTGTTTTGGAGTCAATGGAGCCAGTGTAAAAGGTCTTCCATCCATGGTGAATGAATAGTGGTTCTTTTAACCATCATGCAACACTTTTCTGTCAAATTGCCAAGGATGGCCCAATAACAAATGCCCGGTCTGCATAGGTACAACATCACAAGACAATTCGTCTTTATATCTACCAATGGAAAATGGAACCAAAACTTGTTTAGTCACTTTTACTACTCCATTGTCATTGAATCATTGCAAATTATATGGCCTATGATGTTTGGTTGTAGGCAAGTTCAATTTTTCCACTAACTCTATACTTGCTACATTAGTGCAACTACCTCCATCGATGATCAAGCAATAGAGTCTATCTTGAACAAAACATCATGTATGGAAAATATTTTCTCGCTGAATCTCAACATCAATCTCCTCCTTAACCTGTGCACTAAGGGCTCTCCTTGCAACTAAAAACCTTCCACCATGCTCCGGATACTCTATCCCTTCATCAATATCACTAGCATCCTTTAATGGCGGCATTTGGTCTTCATCACTAGCATCACTGCTAGACACATAGTCACCATTCTTCTTAAGGTACATGGTTCTCTTGTTAGGACATTGTGAAGCCACATGACCCCTACCTAGAAATCTAAAGCATTTGATGTCTTTAGTTTTATCTTGGGTGCCCTCAAGTTTTTCTTCAAATTTGCCCCTTTCCATGCTGCCCCGACTAGTCTTGGGCCTATGTGAATTGCTTTTTTGCATAGAAGTCATCTTCTCTTCCTTTTTCCCTTAATTCGGCTTCCAAAAAGATAAGCCTAAGTTCTACTTATGACCAAAAGTGCTCCTTCCCTTAAGTTGCCTCTTAACTTTCATGGCAATGTGTACCATGTCTTCAAGCTCTACATACTATTGCAGCTCTACCACATCAGCTATGCTCCTATTCAACCCTTAGAGGAACCTAGCCATGGTTGCCTCCCTATCCTCCATTACATTTGCCCTAACCATTGCAATTTCCATCACTTTATGGTACTCTTCCACACTCTTGGAACCTTGTGTAAGGTTCTGCAACTTATTATACAAATCCCTATAATAAGAGTTGCGAACAAATCTCCTTCTCATCACAGTCTTCAACTCATTCCAAGTTTCTATGGTCCTCTCAAAATTCCTTCTCTTAGTCATAACTTGTTGGTCCCAACATACTACAACATAATCAATAAACTCTGCCACAACTAACTTCACCTTCTTCTCCTCGGAGAAGTTGTGGCACTCATATATTAATTCTACCCTTCATTCCTAATCCAAAGAGACATCAGGGTCAGCTTTCCCCTGGAAAGAAGGTATTTTCATTTTAATACTACCAAGATTTTTGTCTACTCCTTCCTCCCCTCTATTTCTGTTATCCCAACCTCCATTGTACCTGTCATAAACATTTCCATTGCCTCTTGCTCCTCTACCATTCCTATTACCACATCCTCCTCTAAAACCACCTCTGAAGTTTCTACTAGCATTATCATTGTCATCATAATAATCATCACCATCTTCACCAAAGTCATGTTCAAATTGCTCCTTCTTGACCCTCCCAGCTGCCCTCTTAGGATTAACACTTGATTCCCCTTCTATCTGATCCATCCTGTCCCGAACTTCCCAAAGTGCTTGGTCAATCCTATCAAACTTCTGTTCTAAGGATTTCATAAGCAATTTGAAATCTGGAACAACTACTTCCTCCACTCCATATGGGAAACTGCCTTCTTTAGCATTAGACATTGTAGATGCAAGATTGTTAGTAAATAAAGAATATGCCTCACAAAACTCACTCCCTTGCGTGTTTGCTCTCCACTCAACTACAATAGTCCTCAACTCTCATGTTTCACACAATAAATTGCAAAACTCTAAGAGCTCTTTCTGTAGTCCCAAGCAAACTAAATTCAGAACAAACAAAACTTGAATATATCAATCCTAGACTTACCTCTTCAGAGAAGTGACATGACCAAGAAGATGGGCAATAAAGCAAATAGAATGACAAGAAATTCAATGATATGAGCAGTGCAATTGGACAACAATCAAATATCAAATATAATTAAGTAAATGACCAATTGAGCAATGAACCCGTTTTTTTTTTTTTCAGTTAACTAACGAGTATTTCTATGGAAGGAATAAATATCAGAAAAGAAACCTACAAAATACACGATTTTGTTTCTATTTTTTTTTCTTTTGCATTTTTTTACTCTTTTTGATTATTCAACCAACAATGAAGAATACACGAAAGATATGATAACAACAATATAACTAACCTGAGTTAGAGCCAAGGCTCTGATACCAAATGATACGAACTCCGTTTATATGTAAATGGAACCCAACACCAATGTTGGTATAGGATCGTTCTAACAAAGGTTAAGGGATTTGGAGTTCTGACCCAATGATTATAAACAACTAAGAACCAGAACTATAAGATTCAGACGCCACTCCTAACAACAACAACATTGAAAAAGATAAGACTAGTGAACCAACACACGTAAGTATGAAAGTTCATAATTAGTTCTCAAAGAACTAGAGAAAATAGCTCATACACTCATGAAAATGGGTCTACCTCTCCCAGCCACCCTTTTTGCCCTTTTTATATGCTAACTCCTAGAAACCCTAACTAATAAGCTGGTCTTAATAAGGAAATTCGTCCAACCCACTAAATAAGCTGGGCTTAATAAGGAATTTTGTCCAGCCCACTAAATATGCTGGGCTTAATAAGGAATTTCGTCCAACCCACTAAATATTAATAAAAACACATGAAAATAACCCACTTAAAGGCCCAATCATGGGCTCTCAAATCCAACTTCCTTCCCAGGGCCATGGGTCACAAATTCCTCCACAGATGACACATTCGCAAGCCCTAGTGAGGACTCCATCCTCCTCAACTCGTACTTGGCAACTTCCTAATAGTAAATGTTGCATAACAGGTTGTTGAGAGATTCCTTTATTTTCTTTGACCTTGCCCTTGTCATTGTTCCTCCAAGGTTTTGTAAAGTATCTACTCCCTTGTCGATTTGAGTTGGTACAATATGGTTTCCATCACCTTCCAACTTAGTGATTGGTATTAAGGAGGTAAAAAATCTAGGTTTAACCTTTTCTCTTCCCTTTTTGAGATTTAACCTCATATTTCTAGTTGGAGCAAATCAGATTTTGACATCTCCATCTTGAAATTCAATTACTTCTTCCACTTGTCTCTTAAACTATTTAGTAGGTTCAATGACCTTTTCTAATACCCATTTTTTAAGTAATATATCCTGATCTCAAACTATTGTTTTAGGAATCATTACATTAGATTTTGACTTATTAGTCAAAAATAATGTAGTGGTCCCTTTATCAGCATATCTTGTTGAGATCTCTTTAATTCCTAGGACAGTGGTGTTTATAACTTTATATTGTATCTTGTAAATAAGGATTAGATTTTCTATACTAGGTATCATATCAAATCCTTTAGTTTTAATATCCAAAAATAAAGCATGTGTCAAATTTGAATATGATAGTAATAGAGTAAAACTAGGGAAACAAGAGAACCAAATAGGTCCATCACTTAGAGTGGATTCAATTACTCCTAATAAGGGGTCATGGAAATGATTATGTCTTTTATTTCTAACAGATATAATTGCTAAGTTATTTAAACCTAGTCTAGTAGCATGTTTTAATACTTCTTGCATTATTCCAATGTGTATAAATTTATACTTTTGTTGGTATGAGCTAATAAGCTTTTGAGATAGCAAAAAGAAAGCATTATAACTTTGAATTAAGGGTAAAACTTCTTCAACAATTTTAATAACATAATCAAACTTAGAAAAGAAACTTTTCTATTTATGAACCTAAGTAGAAGATGAAGAAGGAAGAGTGTAGTTTTATAAGTAATAATTATCTAAATTTTCACTAATTACTATCTCTTTATTCTTGAAAAAACTATCACTTCTAAATAATCGATTAGGTCTTAACCTATTCATGGCTCATTATATTATTGTCAATGTCTTAAGCCATAACCCTACATGTTCAAGCACAATTAATATGGGTATAAAGGTAGCATGACTTAGGTTTCAATAGTGAGTCACAGATAAGAATTTTATAAGGAATTAGCTTATGATGCTAATCCTTTATTTGAAAGATTAAAGGAAAATCCTTCACCAATTGAGGGTACCTCTTTATATGGTGAAACTATAACTTCATGATCTTTTGCTATACCTCTTTATACACCTAATCCAACATTTTCAATAACCTTTAAAAATATGTTTAAATGCTTGTTAATAACCTCATAAGGTCTTCACCTACTGATAATTCTTGAGTTTTTTGTTTCATTTTACATTTATTAGAATAATGTCCTATCTTTCCACATTTATAACAAATAATCCTTTTCTTTTACTTTTTCTATAGAATACACCTTTTATTTTCTTAAAAAAGGTCACTTCGTTGAAAATGGTACTATTGTTCTTATTGATTGAGCAATCAAGAATCAATGAGACCATCTATTCATTTCTTTCTAACATGGCTCAATTCCATTAATGACTCATTCATACAAAGTGATCTTAAAGTTAACCATTGCACCTATAATAAACATTATGTTCATTACAACAAGCACATTTGTAAACCTTAGGTATTTTAAATTCATTGAATTTTATCAAACAAAGGAGTCATTGATCATTATTAACTTTTTTATAAGTAAGCAATGGCTCAATTCCAAAGTAATGAGATTATCTATTTATTTCTTTCTAACAAGGCTTAATTCCATCAATCACTCATTCATACAAAGTGACCTCAAAATTAACCATTGCACCCGTAATAAATATTATATTCATTACAACAAACATGTATATAAATGATGGGTATTCTAAATCCATTGATTTCCATCAAACAAAGGAGTCATTGATCATTATTAACTTTTCTTATAAGTATGTAATGACTCAATTCAAAAATAATGAGATCATCTATTCATTTATTTCTAACATGACTCAATTCCATTAATCACTCGTTCATACAAAGTGATATTAAAATTAACCTTTACAACTACAATAAACATTATATTAATTACAACAAGCATGTCTATAAACCTTGGATACTAAATCCATTGAATTCCATCAAATAAAGGAGTTATTGATCATTATTAACTTATATTACAAGTATGCAATGGTTTAATTCCTAACTAGTAAGACCATCAATTCATTTCTTCTTATCAAGGCTCTACATTTAATTGCAAGAACTCATTCACACAAATGATTTAAAAAATAACCTTTTTCCCCGTAATAAACTAATCTTTATCTTTAATCTATAGGAAATCAATTTAATAGAGTTGAAAAAAAGTTTAAAGAAATAGCCCAACAAGCTCCAATACCTTTGGTTAAACTACGATTAGAAAAAAAAGGTTTTATTTAAACTTTTGTCATCCAAAAAAAAAGATTATATTATGTAAGGTAAAAATCTTGAAAAAGCATAATCAATAGATGAAATAGTTAAGTGGTTGAAACCTTAGATTAAAAGAAAAAGAAACCTTTGTCTTATGGAAAGAGGACCAAGAATCTTCAACAACCAAAGATTACATTGAGAAAATAGAAGAAATGTTCTTATTAGAATAGAAACCTGTGAGAAAAGAACTATTTCCACCTTGTAAGAAGGAACTTATAAATATTAACAAAATGACTTATAATAAAGTCTCCATAAAATTATATTATCCAAGACAAATCTTGATTGACCTTTTATTAGAGGAGCAACCATAGTACAATCATGTATAATATGTTGATAGCAACATCATAGAATGAAATTTGGATGGGATGTTTGAACATCAAATTTTCATTTTACTTCATTATATGATGAAAGCCTTAGAGATGATGGGTGGAAGGCTTCAAAGAATGCAAGAGGTCCATTGCACATTCCAGAAGGCCCAATAACATGAGTTTGAGCCAAAAAGATGAAAGAAGCACTAAATGGGCTCATTGTAAACATTTAGGCCAACCAAGCTATAAATGGTGTGAATTCAAGCTTGAAAGAAAGTCAAGGCTTTATTAATACGATTAGAGTACTTAATGGGCCAAGACTAAGTAATAGTATTCACTTATAAGTTGGAGCTTATCCTAAACAAGTGATTGTGTAAAAGGAAAAATTTTCTGCATCAATTGGTATCAGAGCTCAGCTCTAAATTAGGTTGGATCAACTAATTCTTTAATTTGCTACTTTGTGATTTATATATTTCTATTTAGTTTGTCTATTAAACACAATACCATTTAAATAAGCTAATGTGTTCATTTGTAACCCTTTTATCTTTGTTCATTTGTTTAAGATCATAACTATAAAAAACGTGCTAATTTCAATTCCAATTATTGTCTCTAAGTATTCTACTATTGTTTTTAAGTTAAGCAAAAGAAAACGAAAGAAAAAGAAAAGAGGCATCAAATTCAAGTTATTGATAAAAGTTAAACAATTTAGTCATATTGGCCACAATAATAATATAGTTTTCTTACTCAACTCTAATTCTACCATCTATTTTCTTGTTATGTCATCCAAGTTTGTCCTTTAAGTTTAACCCTTTATCTTGATTTTTGTGAGTTCATTAAATTCATTTGCCTTAATATCCTTTTTTGTTTTATTTTATTGACTCCTTGTTCTCTAATTTGTTCAATTTTACGCCATTTATCTTATTTTGTTCAAAATCAATCCTCTTGATTTAGTTCTTTAAAGAGCTGACAGGGGAAATTTGAGTGGTAAAAGGAAAGAGTGCAAGGCCATATTAAGAAAAAGCCATAAAAAAGTGTAAACATAAAGGAGTGTGACACCCTTTCCTTTTTAGTGAAACACAAAAGGGAGTGTTCTGTAAGGTATCCTAATTATTTTCTATAAAAGTAATACTATGACTTCCAAAGACAAAGGTGTAGCTTAGGAGGGAGCTAGTGATGTGTCCATGATCAAAGCTATGCAATAACAATTTGAGCATATGAATACCCAATTTGATAATATGAGGGAGAGGATGGATGAGCAAGCTAATACAATAGTAGAGTTACAAAGGAAGCATGGGAACTATAAGACTCCTAAAGTAAGAAGGCAATTGAGACATGCCTATGACTATGAAGAAGATGTAAAAGATGATGAATTTAACGATCAAACTACTGTCATTAGAACTGCTAAAAATAGAAGGGACTATAGAGATTTTGGGAGGCAAGGCACCTATGACTATGATTTAGGTAGTATTAAAATGACAATTCCTCCGTTCTAAGGTAAGAATGATCCTTATGCATACCTAAAATAAGAGAAGAAGGTTGAATTAGTTTTTGACTGTCACAACTATTTAGAGGAGAAAAAGGTAAAACTTGTTGTCGTTAAATTTACTAATTATGCTATTATTTGGTGGGATCAACTTGTTTTGACTAGGAGAAGGAATCGTGAGGGGCCTATTGATATAGCCTAAAGGAGATGGTTCATTTCAAGCTATAGCATGAATTAATGACAATGCATATCAGTTGGACCTTCTCAGTAAGCATAATGTGAGTGTAACATTTAATGTTTCTAATCTCTCCCCTTTTGATGTAGGACAAGATTTAAGGATGAATCTTTTTGAGAAAAGGAGGAATGATGAGAAACTTACAGATGATGAGTGGAAGGCTTCAAAGGATACAAGATGATGGAAACCATATTGTACCAACTCAAATCAACAAGGGAGTAGATACTTTGCAAAACCTTGGAGGACCAATGACAAGGGCAAGGTCAAAGAAAATAAAGGAAGCTCTCAACAACCTGTTGTGCAACATTTACTATCAGGAAGTTGCCAAGCAAGAGTTAAGGAGGATGGAGTCTTCACCAAGGCTTGCGAATGTGTCATCTATGGAGGAATTTGATAAACATGGCCTTGGGAAGGAAGTTGGATTTGAGAGCCAGTGACTGGGCCTTTAAGTGGGTTATTTTCATGTGTTTTTATTATTATTTAATGGGTTGGACCAAATTCCTTATTAAGCCCAGCTTATTTAGTGGGTTGGACAAATTCCCTTATTAAGACCAGCTTATTAGTTAGGGTTTCTGGGAGTTAGCATATAAAAAGGGCAAAAAGGGTGGCTGGGAGAGGTAGACCCGTTTTCATGAGTGTATGAGCTATTTTCTCTAGTTCTTTAAGAACTAATTCTGAACTTTCATACTTACGTGTGTTGGTTCCCTAGACTTATCTTCTTCAACGTTGTTGTTGCTAGGAGTGGCGTCTGAATCTTATAGTTCTAGTTCTTTGTTGTTTGCAATCATTAGGTCAGAACTCCAAATCCCTTAACCTTTGTTAGAACGATCCTATACCAACATTGGTGTTGGGTTCCGTTTACATATAAATGGGCTTTGTATCAGTTGGTATTAGAGCCTTGGCTCTAACTCAGGTTAGTTATATTGTTGTTATCATATCTTTCGTGTATTCTTCGTTAATGGTTGAATAATCAAAAAGAGAAAAAAAGAAAAATGCAAAAAAAAAAATAGAAACAAAATCATGTATTTCATGGGTTTCTTTTCTAATATTTTTTCCTTTCACAAAAATACCCATTAGTTAATCAAAAAAGAAAAAAAACGGGTTCATTACTCAATTGGTCATTTACTCAATTATATTTGATAATTGATTGTTGTCCAATTGCACTGCTCATATCATTGAATTTCTTGTCATTCTGTTTGCTTTATTACCCATCTTCTTGGTCCTGTCACTTCTCTGAAGTGGTAGGTCTAAGATTGATATATTCAAGTTTTGTTTGTTCTGAATTTAGTTTGCTTGGGACTACTAAAAGAGCTCCTAAAGTTTTGCAATTTATTGTGTGAAACATGAGAGTTGAGGACTACTGTAATTAAGTGGAGAGCAAACATGCAAGGGAGTGAGTTTTGTGAGGCATATTCTTTATTTACTAACAATTTGCATGTACGATGTCTAATGATAAAGAAGGCAGTTTCCCACATAGAGAAGAGGAAGTAGTTGTTCCAGATTTCAAATTGCTTATGAAATCCTTAGAATAGAAGTTTGATAGGATTGACCAAGTGCTTTGGGAAGTTTGAGACAGGATGGATCAAATAAAAGGGGAATCACGTGTCAATCATAAGAGGGCAACTGGGAGGGTCATGAAGGAGCAATTTGAACATGACCTTGGTGAAGATGGTGATGATTATTATGATGATGGTGATAATGCTAATAGAAACTTCAGAGGTGGTTTTAGAGGAGGACATGGTAATAGGAATGGTAAAGGAGCAAGAGGCAATGGAAATGTTTATGATAGGTGCAATGGAGGTTGGGATAACAGATATAGAGGGGAGGAAGGAGTAGACAAAAATCTTGGTAGTATTAAAATGAAAATACCTTCTTTCCAAGGGAAAGCTGACCTTGATGTCTATTTGGATTGGGAACGAAGGGTAGGATTAATATATGAGTGCCACAACTTCTCTGAGGAGAAGAAGGCGAAGTTAGTTGTGGCAGAGTTCACTAATTATGCTGTAGTATGTTGGGACCAACAAGTTACGACTAGGAGAAGGAATTTAGAGAGAACCATAGAAACAAGGAATGAGTTGAAGATTGTGATGAGAAGGAGATTTGTTCCCAGCTCTTATTATAGGAATTTGTATAACAAGTTGTAGAGCCTTACTTAAGGTTCCAAAAGTGTGGAAGAGTATCATAAGGAGATGGAAATTGCTATGGTTAGGGCAAATGTAATGGAGGATAGGGAGGCAACCATGGCTAGGTTCCTTCAAGGGTTGAATAAGAGCATAGCTGATGTGGTAGAGCTGCAACACTATGTAAAGCTTGAAGACATGGTACACATTTCCACGAAAGTTGAGAGGTAACTTAAGGGAGGGAGCACTTCTGGTCATAAGCAGAACTTAGGTTCATCTTTTTGGAAGCCGAACTGGGGAAGAAGGAAGAGAAGATGACTTCTATGCAAAAAGGCAATTCACATAGACCCAAGACTAGTGGGGGCAGCTTGGAGAGGGGCAAATTTGAAGAAAAACTTGAGGGCACCCATGGAAAAACTAGAGACATCAAATGTTTTAGATGTCTAGGTAGGAGTCATGTGGCTTCCCAATGTCCTCACAAGAGAACCATGTACCTTAAGGAGAATGGTGATTATGTGTCTGGCAATGATGCTAGTGATGAAGACCAAATGCCGCCATTAGAGGATGCTAGTGATGTTGATGAAGGGATAGAGTATCCGGAGCATGGTGAAAGGCTTTTAGTAGCAAGGAGAGCCCTTAGTGTGCAGGTTAAGGAGGAGAATGATGCTGAGATTTAGTGGGAAAATATTTTCTATACTCGATGTTTAGTTTAAGATAGACTTTGTTGCTTAATAATCGATGGAGGTAGTTGCACAAATGTAAGAAGTACAGAGTTGGTGGAAAATTTGAACTTGCCTACAACCAAACATCCTAGGCCATATAATTTGCAATGGTTGAATGACAATGGAGTGGTAAAAGTGACTAAACAAGTTGTGGTTCCATTTTCCTTTGGTAGGAATAAGGACGAATTGTCTTGTGATGTTGTACCTATGCAGACCGAACAGTTGTTATTGGGCCGTCCTTGGCAATTTGACAGAAAAGTTTTGCATGATGGTTAGAAGAACCGTTATTCATTCACCATGGATGGAACACCATTTACACTGGCACCATTGACTCCAAAACTGGTGTATGAAGACCAAGTGAGACTTTATGAAAGTGAGCAAAAGAGGAGGAGTGAAAAGAAAGAGAGAGTTAAGAGAAAAGAAAGTGCAGGAGGGAAAAAGAAGATAAATGCATTTAAGAGTGCTGAGTACAAGAGTGGTTAGGTTCACAAGAGTGAAGATGAAAGAAAACTAGTGAGTGTGTTTGCAAAAGGAGCAGATGTTAGGGTTGCCTTCCAAGCTAGGCAATAAATGATCTTAATCTTTTACAAGGATTCTTATTTCTCTAACACTAACCTTGATTCATCTTTGCCTAGTGCTATTTCTTCTTTGTGTTGATTGTAGAGCTATCAACAAAATAATAGGGTCTCTAAAACCATTACTTGTGAGAGAAGCTCATGGGGGTGGTTTAATGGGACACTTTGGCATTTGAAAGACTTTTGATGTTTTAAATGAACATTTTTTCTAGCCATATATGAAAAGGGATGTTAAAAGGGCTTGTGCCAAGTGTATTACCTATAGACAAGCTAAGTCTAGAGTTTTGCCCCATGGTAAGTATATGCCCTTAGAAATTCCTTGTGAACCTTGGACCAACATTTCTATGAATTTTATTCTTGGGTTACCTAGGTCTAAGAAGGGCCAAGATTGTATTCTTGTTGTAGTTAACAGGTTCTCAAAGATGGTGCATTTCATTGCTTGCACCAAAACGGATGATGCCACACACATTGCAGACTTATTCTTTAAAGAGATTGTTCGCCTACATGGAGTGCCGAAGAGTATTGTGTCAGACTATGATGCAAAATTTTTGAGCCATTTTTGGAAAACATTGTGGGGTAAGCTTGGAACAAACTTGTTGTTTTCTACAACTTGCCATCCACAAACTGATGGACAAACTGAGGTTGTAAATCGAACTCTTGGTACATTGTTGCGTGCCGTTATTGGTAAGAACTCTAGAACCTGGGAAGAATGTTTGCCTTTTATGGAGTTTTCCTATAATCGTGTTGTTCATAATGTTATAGGTTATTCTCCTTTCGAGCTTGTTTATGGTTTTAATCCATTGTCACCTTTGGATTTAGTACCATTGCCTATACAAGACAGGGTTAATTTAGATGGGAAAAAGAAGACGGAAGTGGTTAGGCAACTTTATGAGAAAGCTAGGCTTAACATTGAGAGAAGAACCAAACAATATGAAACACAAGCCAACAAAGGTTGCAAGCATATCACTTTTGAACCTGGTGATTGGGTTTGGGTACATTTACGGAAGGATAGATTTCCTAAGCAAAGGAAATCAAAGTTGCAACCAAGGGGAGATGGTCCTTTTCAAGTGGTGGCAAGAGTCAATGATAATGCATATAAACTTGACTTGCCAGGTGAGTATAATGTGAGTACAACATTTAATGTTTCTGACCTTTCTCCTTTTCTCTTTGATGATGTAGATGCTGATTTGAGGACAAATCATTTCGAGGAGAGCGAGAATGATGGAAACCATATTGTACCAACTCAAATCGACAAGGGAGTAGATACTTTTCAAAACCTTGAAGGACCAATGACAAGGGCAAGGTCAAAGAAAATAAAGGAAGCTCTCAATAACCTGTTGTGCGACATTTACTATCAGGAAGTTGCCAAGTACAAGTTAAGGAGGATGGAGTCTTCACTAAGGCTTGCGAATGTGTCAGTTGTGGAGGAATTTGCGAACCATATCCTTGGGAAGGAAGTTGGATTTGAGAGCCTATGATTGGGCCTTTAAGTGGGTTATTTTTATGTGTTTTTATTATTATTTAGTGGGTTGGACGAATTTCCTTATTAAGCCCAGCGTATTTAGTGGGTTGGACGATATTCCTTATTAAGCCCAGCTTATTTAGTGGGTTGGACGAATTTCCTTATTAAGACCAACTTATTAGTTAGGGTTTCTGGGAGTTAGCATATAAACAAGGCAAAAAGGGTGGCTGGGAGAGGCAAACCCATTTTCATGAGTGTATGAGCTATTTTCTCTAGTTCTTTGAGAACTAATTCTAAACTTTCATACTTGCGTGTGTTGGTTCCCTAGACTTATCTTCTTCAACGTTGTTGTTGCTTGGAGTGGCATCTGAATCTTATAGTTCTGGTTCTTAGTTGTTTATAATCATTGGGTCAAAACTCTAAGTCCCTTAACCTTTGTTAGAACGATCCTATACCAATATTGGTGTTGGGTTCTGTTTACATATAAACGGAGTTCGTATCACAAGAGATCCATTGCACATTCCAAAAGGCCTAATAACATGAGCTAGAGCCAAAAAGTTGAAAAAAGTACTAAATGGGCTAATTGAGAACATTTAGACTAACCAAGCTACGAATGGTGCAAATTCAAATTTGAAAGAGAGTTGAGGTCTTATTAATATGATTAGGGTACTTAATGGGTCAAGACTAAGTGATTGTATAAAAGGGAAAGTTTTCCACATCATTATATGATCATGTTTGCCATTGCTGCAAAATCAAAGGGTAATTCTACTTTCACATGGCAAGATTTATAATGATAATTTACTAGATAGTTTAAAGGTCAGTGAGATTTATATTTATCGAATGAAACTAAGTTCTAGATATTTAATACTGCAAAAATAGAGTAAGGGATGCAATTTGTTAATAGTAGTAATACACTAATATTTACTATTACTAATCATTTTATTGATACAACTACTTTATTAGTAAATAAGAATTATGAGCAACTCATTAATTTGAGGTATTTAAACCTATCTCATTCTAGGAGGAAAAAAGATGTTTTCTTCTTTAAAGTTTTTACTAAGAAAGATAATCAAAGTATTTTCTAAAAAGAAAAAATTTTTGCTGGGATTATCTACCTTATTTATTGGAAGGGTGAAAAATAGATTAAAATTTTATTATGCTAGAATTATTGGTTACTCTAGTTATACCTATGGATGTAGAAGTTGTAATTGAAAGAGTTAAACTTTGTAATGATATAAAACTATATAGGCAATTACGGATTGAGAAGATATAAGGTAGTAAGGCTCTATAATACTTTTATAAACAGATGGGTTATCTTACAATGAAATATTCCAAAAAATTCACAAAGAGGGGTTATTAACCCATACCTTAAACAAAGAGATACTCTTTGTTGATTACGATAATGATCTAAGTATGCCATTTATGGGTATAACCTTATCCATTAAATTGATTCATTTCTTTTAAAAAAGTATCTAAAATGTTTAGAGATTCATTTATTTTATTAGATAAAGATTTTAAAACTAAAACTGCTTCTTTTAATTCTTTTATTTTAGTTTTTAACTAATTAATCTTAACTTTAAACTCATTTATTGAAGGTTTATCATTGTTGTTCTACTTTTTAAACTAAAGTGATTGCTTTTAACTCTTTGAATAATAGTTTTTAAACTATAATCCTCTTTTGGTTCTTTCATTTTAATCTTGTCTCAAGATAGATGAAAATATTTCTCCAATAGCTCTCTTTTCTCTTTTAGATCTAAAATCTTATCAATAAAATCCAATATCAAATTATCTTTTTTTGTAAGGATTGATAAGTCATTACTTTTACATAAAAATTTATATTAGTTGTATTGACCATTACAATTATTACTAAAATCTTCTTTAGTTTCTCCTTTGAGAAGGCCTACTTTTAAGTTTGATTTCTTTATTTGATCTTCTAATAAGAAGATGAGCATTAATGACCCTTTAAGGTGTTCATTTATAGATAATTCTTGAATTTTTTATTTCATTTTGCATTTATTAAAATAATATCTTATTTTTTTGCATCTGTAACTAACAACCATTTTCTTTTTCTTTTTCTATAAACTAAACCTTTTCTTTTCTAACTTCTCCTTTTCATAAAAGGATTTCTTTTAAGGTATGTGTTGATAACCCTTCTTTATGAATTTTTTGGAATATTTCATGGGTGGATAACCCATATATTCATAGAAGTCTCTTAAGGCCTTTCTACCCTATATCTTTTGATTCTTTAATTGCCAATATAGTTTTATTTCATTACAAAATTTAACTCCTTCAATAACAACTTTTACAACTAGTTCTCCATAGGTATAACTAAGGTAATCAACAACTCTAGCATGATAGGATTTTAATCTATTTCTCACCCTTTCAACAAATAGTGAAAATCACTTTTAAATTCTTGAATACATAATATAATGGCTAAAAGTTTTATTTTTATTGATTTTGAATGGTTAAATTTTTTAAAGATGAGCCAATAACTTCATTTCTTGCTAACAAAATGTGTTCTCCTGTTGCAAGGTGTTACTTAGACATAATGATTGTGAAATTCACTTTTATTTCCACATCAAATATAATATTCATTATAACAAGTACACGATTTCAACTTAGTGTACACAAAAATACCAAAAGAGGAATTTCAATACAAATTCCATAGGTATAAGTAAAGTAATAATAACTCCACTTGAATTTTTCAAATGGGGATTAACTCATATAATTATATTACATAAAGTAAGAACTATTTATGAACAATTTTATGAAGCAAATGATGAGGTGAAAGACCCATTATTAATGCTTGTAACTTGGTATCATGTCTTATGGATTATCAAGTGGGATCACACTATCATGGGCACAAAATTTGGAATGTCAATGATGTTACAGCTTCACCCTACAAGGCAAAACAATCTACAAGTGTTATTATACAACAGGAAATTATTCTAATATTTATCTTCAATTTATAAGAAATTAGTTTAATAAAGTTGAAGACAAGATTAAAGAAATAGCTCGACGATCTTTAAGTCCACTTGTTAAACTAAAATTAAAAAAAAGAGTTTTATTGAAACTTATGCCAATTAAAGAAATATATTATAATATATAAGGTAAGAATCCTAAAAAAGCAAGATTGATAAATGAAACAGTTAAAATGAATCACTGTAGTTTAAAAACTAGAATAGTAGTGATAAACCCTTCGATAAGTGAGCTTAAAGTTGAGATTAATTAGTTAAAAATTAAAATAAAAGAATCAAAAGAAAGAGTTTTAGTTTCAAAATATGTATCTAATAGAATATATGAACCTTCAACTTTTAAAGTTAAAGAATCGAAAGAGGATTATAATTTTAAAACTATTATTTAAGGAGTTAGAGGTAATCACTCTAGTTTTAAAAATTAGAACAATAGCTATAAAGCCTTCAATAAGTGAGTTTAAAACTGAGATCAATCAGTTAAAAACTAAAATAAAAGAATTTAAAGAAGAAGCTTAAGTTCTAGAATTTGTGTCTAATAAGATAAATGAACTTCTCAACATTTCAAATATTTCTTTAAAAGAATAGTTAAATACTCTTCAATATGTCAATTTAATTGATAGGGTTATTACCCATAAATGACATACTCAAATTACTGTCATATTTAACAAAGAATATATCTTTTCTGCCATAGCCTTAATTGATTTAGGCATTGACATGAATTGCATTAATTAGGAAATAGTTCTTTCAAGATACTTTCAAGAACCACCAAAGTTAAGAGCAAACATGTTGTACAAGCAATCACAAGCTACTATAAGAAACAAAGGAATTTGTATTGAGATTCCATTTGTACTGATTAAAAACTTGTTACAAGATATTATTTTGGGAAATCCTTTTCTTGCACATGTTATTTCCTATTTAAGAAATTTGTAATAAAGGAAATTTCTCAGAAATAGTTGGAAATTTTATTAGCTTTAAGAAAATATCTATCCCTTAATATAAGTGATAGATTTACTTCAGAGAAAAATTAAAAGAAAAGAGATTATTTAATCTCTTAAAAGCAAAGTGAAAAATAAGTATTTACAAGAAAAAAATAAATACTCTTATTATTCAAGTCAGAAACAATAGATTGTACAAAGATTCCCATAACTTTTTAGAATAGAAAAAAGTATATGGTAGAATTACTATATAAAGTGACTTTTAATGAAAGTCAAATTCCTACCAAGGCCTACCCCATAGCTATAAGTGATACGAATTCCGTTTATATGTAAGTAGAACCCAACACCAATGTTGGTATAGGATCGTTCTAACACAGGTTAAGGGATTTGGAGTTCTGACCCAATGATTATAAACAACCAAGAAGTAGAACTATAAGATTCAGACGCCACTCCTAACAACAATAACGTTGAAGAAGATAAGTCTAGTGAACCAACACATGCAAGTATAAAAGTTCAGAATTAGTTCCCTCATCCTAATTTGATGATATCCACTCTTATAGTCAATTTTAGAGAAGTAACACGCACCATGTAATTCATCTAGCATATCATTTAGCCTGGGTATAGGATGTTGATACTTAATTATTATTTTGTTGATAGCTCTACAATCGACACACATCCTCTAAGATCCCTCTTTCTTTGGCATAAGCAATACGGGCACTGCACATGGACTCATGCTCTCCTTTACATGTCCCTTCTTCATCAACTCATCAACTTGCCTCTGAAGCTCCTTTGTCTCCTCAGGATTACTTCTATACGCTCACTTATTAGGAATGGGAGCTCCAGGAATAAGATCAACGTGATGTTAAATCTCTCCCTTTGGTGGCAAACCATCTGGGATCTCTTGAGGGAACATATCATTATAATCCTACGACAAAGATCAAATAGCACTAGGAAAAGATGAATCAAGGTTAGTGTGAGAGAAATAAGAGTCCTTGTAAAGGATTAAGATCATTTGTTGCCTAGCTTGGAAGGCAACCCTAACATCTGCTCCTTTTGCAAACACACTCACTTGTTTTCTTTCATCTTCACTCTTGTGAACTTGACCACTCTCGTACTTAGCACTCTCAAATGCATTTATCTTCTTTTTCCCTCCTGCACTTTCTTTTCTCTCAACTCTCTCTTTCTTTTCACTCCTCCTTTTTTGCTCACTTTCATAAAGTCTCACTTGGTCTTCATACACCTGTTTTGGAGTCAATGGTGCCAGTGTAAATGGTGTTCCATCCATGGTGAATGAATAACAGTTTTTGTAACCATCATGCAAAACTTTTCTGTCAAATTGCCAAGGATGGCCCAATAATAAATGTCCAGTCTGCATAGGTACAATATCACAAGACAATTTGTCGTTATATCTACCAATGGAAAATGGAACCACAACTTGTTTAGTCACTTTTACCACTCCACTGTCATTTAACCATTGCAAATTATATGGCCTAGGATGTTTGGTTGTAGGCAAGTTCAATTTTTCCTCCAACTCTGTACTTCCTACATTAGTTCAACTACCTCCATCGATTATCAAGCAATAGAGTCTATCTTGAACTAAACATTAAGTGTGGAAAATATTTTCCCGCTGAATCTCAGCATCATTCTCCTCCTTAACCTACGCACTAAGGGCTCCCTTTGCTACTAAAAGCCTTCCACCATGCTTCGGATACTCTATCCCTTCATTAACATCACTAGCATCCTCTAATGGTGGCATTTGGTCTTCATCACTAGCATCACTGCCAGACACATAATCACCATTCTCCTTAAGGTACATGGTTCTCTTGTCAGGACATTGTGAAGCCACATGACCCCTACCCAGACATCTAAAGCATTTGATGTCTCTAGTTTTTCCTTGGGTGCCCTCAAGTTTTTCTTCGAATTTGCCCCTTTCCAGGCTGCCCCCACTAGTCTTGGGTCTATGTGAATTGCCTTTTTGCATAGAAGTCATCTTCTCTTCCTTCTTCCCCCAGTTTGGCTTCCAAAAAGATAAACCTAAGTTTTGCTTATGACCAGAAGTGCTCCTTCCCTTAAGTTGCCTCTCAACTTTCATGGCAATGTGTACCATGTCTTCAAGCTCTACATAATGTTACAGCTCTAACACATCAGCTATGCTCCTATTCAACCCTTGGAGGAACCTAGCCATGGTTGCCTCCCTATTCTCCATTACATTTGCCCAAACCATAGCAATTTCCATCTCCTTATGATACTCTTCCACACTCTTGGAACCTTGTGTAAGGCTCTGTAACTTGTTATACAAATCCCTATAATAAGAGCTGGGAACAAATCTCCTTCTCATTACAGTCTTCAACTTATTCCAAGTTTCTATGGTTCTCTCAAAATTCCTTCTCCTTGTGGTAACTTATTGGTCCCACCATACTATAGCATAATCTATGAACTCTGCCACAGCTAACTTCACCTTCTTCTCCTCAAAGAAGTTGCGGCACTCATATATTAGTTCTACCCTTCGTTCCCAATCCAAATAGACATCAAGGTTAGCTTTCCCTTGGAAAGAAGGTATTTTCATTTTAATACTACTAAGATTTTTGTCTACTCCTTCCTCCCCTTTATTTCTGTTATCCCAACCTCCATTGTACCTATCATAAACATTTCTAGTGCCTCTTGCTCCTCTTCCATTCCTATTACCACGTCCTCCTCTAAAACCACCTCTGAAGTTTCTACTAGCATTATCACTATCATTAAAATAATCATCACCATCTTCACCAAGGTCATGTTCAAATTGCTCCTTCATGACCCTCCCAGCTAGCCTCTTAGAATTGACACTTGATTCCCCTTCTATTTGATCCATCCTGTGTCGAACTTCCCAAAGCGCTTGGTCAATCCTCTCAAACTAATGTTCTAAGGATTTCATAAGCAATTTGAAATCTGGAACAACTACTTCCTCCTCTCCATGTGGGAAACTGCCTTCTTTATCATTAGACATCGTACATGCAAGATTGTTAGTAAATAAAGAATATGCCTCACAAAACTCACTCCCTTGCGTGTTTGCTCTTCACTCAACTACAGTAGTCCTCAACTCTCGTGTTTCACACAATAAATTGCAAAACTCTAAGAGCTCTTTCAATAGTCCCATGCAAACTAAATTTAGAACAAACAAAATTTGAATATATCAATCCTAGACCTACCTCTTCAGAGAAGTGACAGGACCAAGAAGATGGGCAATAAAGCAAACATAATGACAAGAAATTCAATGATATGAGCAGTGCAATTGGACAATAATCAATTATTAAATATAATTGAGTAAATAACCAATTGAACAATGAACCCGTTTTTTTTTTTTTTTCAGTTAACTAATGGGTATTTCTGTGGAAGAAACAAATATCAGAAAAGAAACCCATGAAATACACGATTTTCTTTTTGTTTTTTTTTGGCTTTTTTTTTTCTCTTTTTGATTATTCAACCAATAACGAAGAATACACAAAAAATATGATAACAACAATATAACTAACCTGAGTTAGAGCCAAGGCTCTGATAACAAATGATACGAACTTCGTTTATATGTAAACGGAACCCAACACCAATGTTGGTATAGGATCGTTCTAACACAGGTTAAGGGATTTGGAGTTTTGACCCAATGATTATAAATAACCAAGAACCAAAACTATAAGATTCAGACACCACTCCTAGCAACAACAACGTTGAAGAAGATAAGTCTAGTGAACCAACACACGCAAGTATGAAAGTTCAGAATTAGTTCTCAAAGAACCAGAGAAAATAGCTCATACACTCATGAAAATGGGTCTGGCTCTCCCAACCACCCTTTTTGCCCTTTTTATATGCTAATTCCCAGAAACCCTAACTAATATGCTGGTCTTAATAAGGGAATTCGTCCAACCCACTAAATAAGCTGGGCTTAATAAGGAATTTCGTCTAACCCACTAAATAAGCTAGGCTTAATAAGGAATTTTGTACAACCCATTAAATAATAATAAAAACACATGAAAATAACCCACTTAAAGGCCCAATCATAGGCTCTCAAATCCAACTTCCTTCCCAAGGCCATGGTTCGCAAATTCCTCCACAGATGACACATTCGCAAGCTTTGGTGAAGACTCCATCCTCCTTAACTTGTACTTGGCAACTTCTTGATAGTAAATGTCGCACAATAGGTTGTTGAGAGCTTCCTTTGTTTTCTTTGACCTTGCCCTTGTCATTAGTCCTCCAAGGTTTTGCAAAGTTTCTACTCCCTTGTCGACTAGAGTTGGTACAATATGGTTTCCATCAGTTGATTAATACCTTCCAACTCAGTGATTGGTACTGAGGAGGTAGAAAATCTAAGTTTGACCTTTTCTCTTCCTTTTTCAAGGTTTAACCTCACACTTATCGATGGAGCAAATCAGATTTTGACATACCTAGCTTGGAATTCACTTACTTCTTCCACTTATCTATTAACTTATTTAACAGGTTCAACAATCTTTTCTAATACCCATTTTTTAGGTAATTTAACCTAATCTCAAGCTATTATTTTAAGAATCATTACATTAAATTTTGTAAAAAATAGTGTAGTAGTCCCTTTATCAACATATCTTGCTAGAATCTAGTTAATTCTTGGGACAGTGATGTTCATAACCTTATATTGTATCCTGCAAAATAAGGATTAGATTTTCCAAAGTAGGCATCATATCAAATCCTTTAGTTTTAATGTCCAAACATAAAACATGCATCAAATTTGGATCTGATTATGATAGGGTAAAATTAGGAAATAGGTCCTTCATAGTCTGTACTAATGCATGCATCTCTTTATCATAAGTAGGATAATTAAAGCTTGTGCCATTTAGATTTTCACTAAAGTAGCCAATTAGACACCTTGTCTGTATCAAAACAACTCTAATGCCAATACCTAAAGTATCACACTAAATCTCAAAAGTTTTTGCAAAGTTAGGTAAAGCAAGTAAGGGTATATAACTTAATTTTTCTTAATGTAATTAAAAGTCTTGCCTTGATTACTGCCCCACTTAAAACCTATGATTTTTTTAATAACATTAATTAGTGGTGTAGCAATGGTGCTAAAGTCTTTAACAAAGTGTTTATAGAAACTAGTTAAACCATAAAAGTTACGCATATCACTAACTAACTTAGATGTAGGCCAATCACAGATTGTTGTAACTTTTTCCTCAAGCACTCATAATATATCCAAGAAATATGATCTAGTTAGTACAAAAGAAACATTTGTTAAAGTTAGAATACAATTTCTCAAAACATAAAATAATTAAAATAAAATGTAAAGAATCAAGATTCTCTTCTAAGTTTTTGTTATAGACCAAAATATCATCAAAATACATAACCAAAAATTTACCAATGAATGTAAGCAAAATATGATTCGTCAATTGCATAAAAGTGCTCGATGGATTAGTGAGACCAAAAGGCATAACAAGCCATTCATATAGACCATACTTAGTTTTGAAAGTTATTTTCCACTCATCTCCCTCTCTCATCATAATATGGTGATTCCACTTTTCAAATTAGTTTTATAAATGATACATGAACTATGCAGTTCATCTAACATGTCATCAGACTTTAATAACACAAACCCTAGGCCCAACATCCAACGGAACATGAACCTAGGGTATTTAAGCAAGATATGGAAGCCACACTCCAAAAAAGAAATGAATTAGGAGTGATAAGTCGAGTTAAATGCCACAGGAAGAGGCATTTCTTGATAAGTTCTTTAGTTCATGAAAGAATCGAAGGAGGAAACCCTTCCTTTTTATTTCTTTTAAAGTTGTTTAATGTTCTAGAGCTTACAAGGAGGTGTCTCTTTATAGGCTAAAATAGCAATCCTAAAGAGGTATAAATTCTTATTTAGGACAAATTTTTACATAGAAAACTTTCACTTTTATAACAATAACTTATTTAGAATAAACTCTTAATACTATTATTTAGTCTTGCCCATTAAGTATTCCAATCATATTAATAAGGCCTTGACTCTATTTCAAGTTTGAATTTGCACCATTTGTGGCTTGGTTGCCCTAAATGTCCTTAATCAGCATATTTAATGCCTCTTTAATCTTTTTGGCTCTAGCTTGTATTATTGGGCCTTTTGGAATATGTAATAGACCTCTTGCATCCTTTAAAGCCTTCCATGCATCATCTCTAAGCTTCTCATCATTGCTCCTTTCCTTGAAAGGATATGTCCTTGAATCATCACCTATATAAAAAAAGGAAAGATTAGAAACATTAAATGTTGCACTTATAGTGTACTTTACCAGGAGGGTTGAACTTATAGGCATTGTCATTAATTCAAGCTATAACTTGAAATAAACCATCTTTTTTAGACTGTAGCTTTGAACACCTCTAAGCTGGGAAATGTTCTTTACACATATGCACTTAAAAACCTAATCACTCGATTTAAGTACCACCTTCTTTTGCCCTTTGTTGATGTCAGATGCATATTGCTCAATTTGTTTTTCAATATGTTGCCGCATCTTCTTATTTCATTTCTTCACCATGTTAGCCTTGCATTCACCATCTAAGCTAGCATACTCATCGATAAGTATAAGCACCAAATCCAAAGGAATCAATAAATTAAAACCATATATAATTTCAAATGGAGAGTAACTAGTACTAGATTAAACACTTTTATTATATGCAAACTTGACATGTGGTAAACAATCTTCCCATATTTTCAAATTCATTTGAATAATAGCATGCAAAAGAGTAGAAAGAGTTTGATTAACCACCTTAATGTACCCATCAATTTGTGGATGAAAAGTAGTTGGAAATAATAGCTTAATACATAACTTACACCAAAATGTCTTCTAAAAGTAGCTAAAGAACTTTGTATCCCAATTTGAAACAATGCTTTGTGGCATGCCAATCAAGCATACTACTTCTTTAGCAAATAAGTCTGCCATATTACTTACATTATCAGTTTTATGACATAAGATAAAGTGTTCCATATTTAAAAATCTATCAACAACAACAAATACAAAATCCTTACCCCTTTTGATTGTAGTAACCCTAGTACAAAGTCCATAGATAAATCAACCTAAGGATGGCTAAGTATGGGTAAGGGGAGATACAAACCATAGGGTAAAACTCTAGATTTAGCCTATTTACATGTTATACATTTCTTGCATACCCTTTTAACATCTCATTTCATATGTGACCAAAAGAAATGCTCATTTAAGACATCTAAGGTTTTCCTGACTCCAAAATGACCCATTAGACCACCCCTATAAGCTTCTCTCACAACCAACTCCCTTAAAGAACTCATAGTCACATATAAACGATTTTCCCTAAATAAGAAATCCATATGCCTATAAAACTTCTTAAAGACTAACTTTTTACATGCTCCATACACATTAGTAAAGTTAGGATCTTCCACATATAAATCTTTAATATATTCAAATTCTAATAATTTTGTAGTAACTGTAGAGATAAGGGTATACCTACGAGATAATGCATCAACTACCATATTTTTCACACTTTGTTTGTATTTGATTATGTAGGGAAAGGTCTTAATGAATTTTATTCACTTGGCATGTCTTTTATTCAACTTTCCTTGTCCCTTTAAGTGCTTCAAGGATTCATGGTCAATATGGATGACAAATTCCTTGGGCTAAGAGTAATGTTGCCATGTCTTTAAAGCCTATACCAATGCATACATGTCCCTTCTTCATCAACTCATCAACTTGCCTCTGAAGCTCCTTTGTCTCCTCAGGATTACTTCTATATGCTGGCTTATTGGGAATGGGAGCTCCAGGAATAAGATCAATGTGATGTTCAATCCCTCTCCTTGGTGGCAAACCATCTGGGATCTCCTGAGGGAACACATCATTATAATCCTGCAACAAAGATGAAATAGCACTAGGCAAAGAAGAATCAAGGATAGTGTTAGAAAAATAAGAATCCTTGTAAAGGATTAAGATCATTTGTTGCCTAGCTTGGAAGGCAACCCTAACATCTGCTCCTTTTGCAAACACACTCACTTGTTTTCTTTCATCTTCACTCTTGTGAACCTGACCACTCTCGTACTCAGCACTCTCAAATGCATTTATCTTCTTTTTCCCTCCTACACTTTCTTTTCTCTCAACTCTCTCTTTCTTTTCGCTCCTCCTCTTTTGCTCACTTTCATAAAGTCTCACTTGGTCTTCATACACTTGTTTTGGTGTCAATGGTGCCGCTGTAAATGGTCTTCCATCCATCGTGAATGAATAGCGGCTCTTGTAACCATCATTCAAAACTTTTTTGTCAAATTGCCAAGGATGGCTCAATAACAAATGTCTAGTCTGCATAGGTACAACATCACAAGACAATTCGTCCTTATATCTACCAATGGAAAATGGAACCAAAACTTGTTTAGTCACTTTTACCACTCCACTATCATTCAACCATTGCAAATTATATGGCCTAGGATGTTTGGTTGTAGGCAAGTTCAATTTTTCCACCAACTCTGTACTTGTTACATTAGTGCAACTACCTCCATCGATTATCAAGCAACAGAGTCTATCTTGAACTAAACATCGAGTATAGAAAATATTTTCCTGCTGAATCTCAGTATCATTCTCCTACTTAACCTGCACACTAAGGGCTCTCCTTGCTACTAAAAGCCTTCCGCCATGCTCCGATACTCTATCCCTTCATCAACATCACTAGCATCCTCTAATGGCGGCATTTGGTCTTCATCTCTAGCATCACTGCCAGACACATAATTACCATTCTCCTTAAGGTACATGGTTCTCTTGTTTGGACATTGTGAAGCCACATGACCCTTACCCAGACATCTAAAGCATTTGATGTCTCTAGTTTTTCCATGGGTGCCCTCAATTTTTTCTTCAAATTTGCCCCTCTTTAGGCTGCCCCCACTAGTCTTGGGTCTATTTGAATTGCCTTTTTGCATAGAAGTGATCTTCTTTTCCTTCTTCCCCCTGTTTGGCTTCCAAAAAGATGAACCTAAGTTCTGCTTTTGACCAGAAGTGCTCCTTCCCTTAAGTTGCCTCTCAACTTTCATGGAAATGTGTACCATGTCTTCAAACTCTACATAGTGTTGCAGCTCTACCACATTAGCTATGCTCCTATTCAACCCTTGGAGGGACCTAGCCATGGTTGCCTCCCTATCCTCCATTACATTTGCCCTAACCATAGTAATTTCTATCTCCTTATGGTACGCTTCCACACTCTTGGAACCTTGCGTAAGGCTCTGCAGTTTGTTATATAAATCCCTATAATAAGAGCTGGGAACAAATCTCCTTCTCATCGCGGTCTTCAACTCATTCCAAGTTTCTATAGAAACCATGTGGTACCAACTCAAATCCATAAGCGAGTTGATACTTTGCAAAACCTTGGAGGACCAATGACAAGGGCAAGTTGAAAGAAAATAAAGAAAGCTCTCAACAACCTATTGTGCGACATTTACTATCAGGAAGTTGCCAAGTACGAGTTAAGGAGGATGGAGTCTTCACCAGGGCTTACAAATGTGTCATATGTGGAGGAATTTGCGAACCATGGCCTTGGGAAGGAAGTTGGATTTGAGAACCCATGATTGGGCCTTTAAGTGGGTTATTTTCATGGGTTTTATCATTATTTAGTGGGTTGGATGAAATTCCTTATTAAGCCCAGCTTATTTAGTGGGTTGGACGAAATTCCTTATTAAGTCCAGCTTATTTAGTGGGTTGGACAAAATTCCTTATTAAGCCCAGCTTATTAGTTAGGGTTTCTGGGAGTTAGCATATAAAAAGGGCAAAAAAGGTGGTTGGGAGAGGAAGACCCTTTTTTTTTTTTTTGTCAATTAACTACTAGGTATTTCTGTGGAAGGAACAAATATCAGAAAAGAAACCCACGAAATACACGATTTTGTTTCTTTTTTTTTTTAATTTTTTTTGGCATTTTTCTTTTTTTCTCTTTGTGATTATTTGACCAACATCGAAGAATAGACGAAAGATATAATAACAACAATATAACTAACCTGAGTTTGAGCCAAGGCTCTGATACCAAATGATACGAACTCTATTTATATGTAAACGGAACCCAACACCAATGTTGGTATAGGATCGTTCTAACACAGGTTAAGGGATTTGGAGTTCGGACCCAATGATTATAAACAACCAAGAACCAGAACTATAAGATTTAGACGCCACTCCTAGCAACAACAATGTTAAAGAAGATAAGTCTAGTGAACCAACACACATAAGTATGAAAGTTTAGAATTAGTTCTTAAAGAACCAGAGAAAATAGCTCATACACTCATGAAAACGGGTTTGCCTCTCCCAGCCACCTTTTTTGCCCTTTTAATATGCTAACTCCCAGAAACCTTAACTAATAAGCTGGGCTTAATAAGGAAATTCGTCCAACCCACTAAATAAGCTAAACTTAATAAGGAATTTTGTCCAACCCACTAAATAAGCTGGGCTTAATAAGGAATTTCGTCCAACCCACTAAATAATAATAAAACCCATGAAAATAACCCACTTAAAGGCCAAATCATGGGCTCTCAAATCCAACTTCCTTCCCAAGGCCATGGTTCACAAATTCCTCCACAGATGACACATTCGCAAGCCCTGGTGAAGACTCTATCCTCCTTAACTCATACTTGGCAACTTTCTGATAGTAAATGTGGCACAATAGGTTGTTGAGAGCTTCCTTTATTTTCTTTGACCTTGCCCTTGTCATTGGTCCTCCAAGGTTTTGCAAAGTATCAACTCCCTTGTGGATTTGAGTTGGTACCGCATGGTTTCCATCATTGGTGTAGCAATTAAAACTCATATTCTTTTTTAAAACCTTATATAATGGTGTAGCAATGGTGTTAAAGTTCCCAACAAAGCGTTTAGAGAAACTAGCTAGACCATGAAAGTTATACACATCACTAATTGACTTAGGTGTAAGCCAATCACAAATTGCCTAACTTTTTCCTTGTTAACCTCAATACCTTTAGCACTTACAACATAACTAAGAAATGTGATTTGGTTGGTACAAAATAAACATTTCTTAAAGTTAGCATACAATTTCTCAAGACATAAATGATCAAGATGCTCTTTTAGGCTTTTGCTATAGACCAAAGTATCATCAAAATACACAACCATAATTTTATCAATGATTGGACATGAAATATAATTCATTAATCACATAAAAGTGCTTGGTGCATTAGTGAGACCAAATAGCATAACAAGCCATTCATACAAACCATACTTAATTTTGAAAGCTATTTTCCATTCATCTCCCTCTCTCATCCTAATTTGGTGATATCCATTTTCAAATTGATTTTAGAAATGACACATGAACCATACAATTCATCCAACATGCCATCTAACCTAGGTATGGGGTGATGATACTTTACAGTGATTTCGTTGACTGCTTGATAGTCAACACACATCCTCCAAGTCCTATCTTTCTTAGGTAAAAGTATGACAAGAACTGCATGGAAACTTATGCTTTCCTACACATATCCTTTCAAAATAAGTTATGCAACTTGGCTTTGAAGCTCCTTTGTCTCCTTAAGGTTACTCCTATATGCTTGTCAGTTTTGGATGGATGCACTAGGGATAAAATCAATTTGATGCTCAATTCCTCTCTTAGGTGGCAATCCACTTAGGACATCAGCAGGGAATACATCTTTAAATTCCTATAAAATAGAAATATGAACATTAGGTAAAGACAGGTCAAACTTGTTAGTGTTAAAATAAATCTCTTTTTACAAAAGTGTGATCATAGGCTGTTTGGCATAAAATGCTCTTTTGACATCACTTTCTTTTGCATAGAAACTTTTTGTTTTCTTCTCACTCTTTTCTGTCATCAAGTTTTCTCTTGTCTTTTTGTTTTTATTTTGATTATCCTTTTTTTTTCAATCTCTCTTTTTTGTTGACTCTCATTTTTAATCCTTAATTGATCCTTATAAGCTTGTTAAGGTGATAATGGTATAAGAGTGACAGGATTTTCATTCATTACAAAGGAATATTGATTCTTGAAGCTATCATGCATAACTTGTCTATCAAACTATCATGGCCTTCCTAATAAAATATGACCTACTTGCATAGGTATAACATCATATAAAACTTCATCATAGTACTTTTCAATAGAAAAAGATATAAACACTTGCTTATTTACCCTAACTTCATCACTCTCATTCAACTATTGAAACTTATATGACGTAGGATGCTTCATAATTGGTATATTCAGCTTTTCAACCATAATTGTTGTAGTCATATTAGTGCAACTCTCATTATCAATAATCATACTACATACCTTATCTTTGATAAGACACCTCATACGAAAGATGTTATCTCGTTGTACCTCATTTTCTTCCTTCACTTATACATTCAATGCTCACCTTGCAACGAGAGCTACTCCATTAGTCAGATACTCCTCTCCATCACTTTCACCCTTTGATGATGGCACAGAATCATCATTTGATTCACTTGTAGTCTCAATATCACTATTACCTCTTAAGATCATTGCACTCTTAAAATTAACCTTTGCACCTATAAAAAACATTATATTAATTGCAACAAGCATATCTATAAGCCTTGGGTACTAAATCCATTGAATTTTGTCAAATAAAGGAGTTATTGATCATTATTAACTTTCCTTACAAGTATGCAATGGTTTAATTCTTGAATAGTGAGAACATCAATTCATTTCTTCTTGTCAAGCTTCCACATTTAATTGTGGGAACTCGTTCATGCAAATGATCTAGAAAATCACCTTTTTCCTTGCAATAAACTAATCTTTATCATCAATCTATAGGAAAATCAATTTAATATAATAGAGTTAAAAACAAGTTTAAAGAAATAGACCAACAAGCTCTAATACCTTTGGTTAAACTAGAATTAGAAAAAAAAAAAAGGTTTTATTTAAACCCATGTCATCCAAAAATATAGATTATAATAAGTAAGGTAAAAATCTTGAAAAAGCATAATTGATAGAAGAAAATTGTTAAAAGGTTGAAAAACCTTGGATTAAAAGAAAGTGAAACCTCTGTCTTGTGGAAAAAAGAACCAAGAATCTTTAAAAACCGAAGATTACATTAGGAAAATAGAAGAAATGTTTTTATTAGAATATAAACTTATGATAAAAGAACCATCATTTTCTTGTAACCAAGAACTTATAAATATTAACAAAATGACTTATAATAAAATCTCCACAACATTATGTTATCCAAGGCAAATCCCGATTGACCTTTTTATTAGAGTAGCACCCTAAGTACAATCATGTATAATACATTGGAAGCAACATTATAGAATGGAATTTGGATGGAATGTCTAAACATTAAATTTTCATTTTACTTCATTATATGATAATGTTTGCCATTGCTGCAAAATCAAAGGGTAATTCTAACTTTCAAACAGCAAGATTTATAACAAATAATTTTACTAGATAGTTTAAAGGTTAGTGAGATTTTTATTTATCAAATGAAACAAAGTTCCAAATATTTAATACTATAAAAATAACGTAAGGGATGTAATTTGTTAATAGTGTTAATACACTAATATATACTATCACCAATCATTTTATTAATACAACTACCTTATTAGTAAATAAGACTTACGAGCAACTCATTAATTTGAGATGTTCAAATATGTCTCATTTTTAAGTAGTATAAAGATGTTTTCTATGCTTTCTACTTTGAAGTTTTTATTGAAAAAGATAACCAGAGTATTTTCTAGAAAAAAAAAAATATTAAGATTACCTACCTTATTTACTGAAAGGATGAAAAATAGATTAAAACCTTATTATGTTAGAATTATTGGGTACTCTAGTTATCCCTATGGATATAGAAGTTGTAATTGAAAGAGTTAAACTTTGTAATGAAATAAAACTATATATGCATTTACAGAATGAGAAGTTATAAGGTAGTGAGGCTCTATGACACTTCTGTAAACAAATGGGTTATCTTACCATAAAATATTCCAAAAAATTCACAAAAAGGGGTTATAAACTCACACCTCAAAAGAAATCCTTTTATAAAAGGTAAAGTTAAAAGAAAATGAAATGCCTAGTCAAAAGTGAGTTTGCCATTGCATTAACAAAGATATACCCTTTGTTGATTATGATAATAATCTAAGTATGTTATTTATGCATATAACATACTTATTGAAGAGAATTTGACTTTTCTTTTGAAGAAGCATTTAGAATGTTTGGAAGTTCATATATTTTATTAGACAAAGTTCTAGAACTAAAACTCTTTTGTTTAATTCTTTTATTTTAATTTTTATCTAATTGATCTTAACTTTAAGCTCACTTATCCAAGGCTTTATCGTTGCTATTTTACTTTTTAAACTTGAGTAATTTCTTTTAACTTTTAAACGATAATCCTCTTCTAGTTCTTTAACTTTAATCATGCCTTAAGATAGATGAAAATATTTCTCCAATAGCTCTCTTTTCCCTTTTGGATCTATAATCTTATCTATAAGATCCAATATCAAATTGCCTTCTTTTGTAAGGATTAATAAGTCATTTCTTTTACACAAAAATTTATAATAGTTGCATTGACCATTACAACTATTACTATAATCCTCTTCAGATGAGATTCTTTTCTCCTTTGAAAAGGTCTACTTCTAAGTCTGATCTCTCTATTTGATCTTTTGATAAGAAGAAGGGCATTAATGACCTTTTATGGTCTTCATTTATAGATAATTGTTGAATTTTTTGTTTCATTTTACATTTATTAGAATAATGCCTTATTTTTTCACATTTGTAATAGACAACCATTTTCTTTTTCTTTTTCTGCAAACTAGACCTTTTCTTTTCTTTTAACTTTTCCTTTTCATGAAAGGATTTCTTTTAGGGTATGTGTTAATAACCCTTCATTCTAAATTTTTTGGAATATTTCATGGGTGGATAAAGCACATATTCACAGAAGTCTCCAAGGGCCTTTCTACCTTATATCTTTTGATTTTGTAATTATCTATACGGTTTTATTTCATTACAAAATTTAACTCCTTTAACTACAACTTTTATAACTAGTTCTCTATAGGTATAACTAGGATAATTGACAACTCTAGCATGATAGGATTTTAATCTATTTTTCACCCTTTTAGCAAATAGGGTGGGTAATCTAGAAAAATTTTGAATCTATTTTTTACCCTTTTAACAAATAGTAAAGATCACTTTCAAATTCTCAAATACATAGTACAACGATTAAAATTTCTATTTTTATCAATTTTAAATGTTTAAATTCTTGAAGGATGAGCCAATAACTTCATTTCTTGCTAACAAAATGTGTTCTCTTGTTGCAAGGTGTTACTCAGATAAAATGATTGTAAAATTCACTTTTATGTCTACATCAAATATTCTATTCATTATGGCAAGCACATGATTTCAACTTAGTGTACACAAAAACACCAAGGAAGGAATTTCAATACAAATTCCATAGGTATAAGTAGAGTAATCAAATTTCGTAGATATAAAAACTCCACTTGAATTTTTCAAATAAGGATTATATCATATAACT
The DNA here is from genome assembly GCA_019804595.1 of Bruguiera parviflora. Taxonomy (NCBI): domain Eukaryota; kingdom Viridiplantae; phylum Streptophyta; class Magnoliopsida; order Malpighiales; family Rhizophoraceae; genus Bruguiera; species Bruguiera parviflora. Next base: position 8,571,975 of record CM034046.1, read on the forward strand.
CTATCCTATAAATTAAGAACTATTTATGAACAATTCTGTGAAGCAAATGATGAGGTTAAAGACCCATTATTAATATTTGTAACTAGGCATCATGTCTCATGGATTATCAAGTGGGATTATACTATTATGGGCACAAAATTTGGAATGCCTTAGGGTTATAACTTCACCTTATAAGGTAGAACCATCTACAAGTGTTGTTATATAATAAAGAAATTATACTAATATTTATTTCAATTTATAGGAAATCAGTTTAATAAAGTTAAAGACAAGATTGAAGAAATAGCTCGATGAGCTCCAAGTCCTCTTGTTAAACTAGAATTGGAAAAAAAAAAGTTTTATTTAAGCACATGTCAAGTGAAGAAATAGATTATAATATATCAAGTAAAAATCCTGAAAAAACAAAATTGATAGATGAAATAGTTAAAAGGAATCACTTTACTTTAAAAACTAGAAAAAGTTTTAGTTTTGGAATCTGTATCTAATAGAATAGATGAACCTCTAGCCTTTAAAGTTAAAGAATCAAAAGAGGATTACAGTTTAAAAATTGTTATTCAAAGAGTTAAAAGTAATCATTCTATTTTAAAAACGAAAATAATAGCGATAGAGCCTTCAATAAGTGAGCACAAAATTGAGATCAATTAGTTAAAAACTAAAATAAAAGAATTAAAAGAAGAAGTTTTAGTTTTGGAAATAGATGAACCTCTAGACATTTCAAATACTTCTTTAAAAGAACAATTGAGTACTCTTCAATATGTCAATTTAATTGATAGAGTTATTATCCATAAATGCCATACTTAAATTACTATCATAATCAATAAAGAATATATCTTTTTTGAAATAGTCTTAATTAATTTAGGCACTAACATGAATTGTATTAATGAGAGAATAGTTCTTTCAAGATACTTTTCAAAAACCATTGAAGTTAAGAGCAAACTTGTTATACAAGCTATCACAAGTTATTATATGTAAGGAAAGAATTTGAATTGAAATTTTATTTGTACTGATTAAAAGCTTTTTACAAGATGTTATTTTGGGAAATCCTTTCTTACACAAACTATATTCTACTTAGGAAATTAGTGATAAAGGGATTTTCTCATAAATAGATGAAAATCTTATTAACTTTAAGTTTATATCTACCCCTCAATATAAGGGATAGATTTACTTTAGAGAAAAAATTAAAAAAAAAGAGAGATTTATTCAATCTCTTCAAAGCAAAGTGAAAAATAAATAATTACAAGAAAAAATAAATACTTTAGTTATTCAAGTGAAAATACAAGAAATATGAAGAAAATTAGAAACAATAGATTGTATGGAGATTCTTACAGCTTTTTGGAATAGAAAAAGGCATATGGTAGAATTACCGTCTAAAGTGACTTTGAATGAAAGTCAAATTTATATCAAGGCCAAAACCATAGTTATCTAGTCAAGACATTTAGAGATCTGTAAAAATGACATAAGCGATCTCTTGAAGAAAGAGTTTATTAGGAAGAGTAACAGCTCATGGAGTTGCTTTGCATTTTACATAGAAAATGTAACAAAATTGGGATAAGGAGTTTTAAGATTGGTTATTAATTACAAGCCTTAAGATGGATTTGATATATATTATACCTAATAAGAAAGATTTACTTAATATACTTTATAAAGCCCATATATTTTCAAAATTTGATATAAAATCTAATTATTGATAAATCCAAATTCATAAAAAAGATAAATACAAAGCAACATTCATAGTTCCATTCAGACATTATGTGTGGAATGCAATGTATTTTGAGTTAAAAAATGCACCCTCTAAGTTTTAAAAATTTATGAATGAAATATTTAATACTTATTTAGCATTCACTATAAGCATCCCCACTACAAGGAATAATAGTTCCATTCCCTAAAGTCATCAAGAATGATGAACTTATATTAAATGTCTACACCAACATGCATTTCATTATGAGATGCATATTATTAAGTCGTGGGCCATTGGATTACATTGAAGTCCATCAAATAAAGGTGTTATATTAGTTTCTTTACCAAGAGAGAACTATTTTTGCTTGAAACTTGACACCATCACATGATTCCTTTGTAATAAGTGATACGAACTCCATTTATATGTAAACAGAACCCAACACCAATGTTGGTATAGGATCGTTCTAACACAGGTTAAGGGATTTGGAGTTCTGACCCAATGAATATAAACAACTAAGAACCAGAACTATAAGATTCAGATGCCACTCCTAGCAATAACAACGTTGAAGAAGATAAGTCTAGTGAACCAACACACGCAAGTATGAAAGTTTAGAATTAGTTCTCAAAGAACCAGAGAAAATAACTCATACACTCATGAAAATAGGTCTACCACTCCTAGCCACCCTTTTAGCCCTTTTTATATGCTAACTCCCAGAAACCCTAACTAATAAGCTGGTCTTAATAAGGAATTTCGTCTAACCCACTAAATAAGCTGGGCTTAATAAGGAATTTGGTCCAACCCACTAAATAATAATAAAAACACATGAAAATAACCCACTTAAAGGCCCAATCATGAGCTCTCAAATCCAACTTCCTTCCCAAGGCAATGGTTTGCAAATTCCTCCACAGATGACACATTCGCAAGCCCTAGTGAAGACTCCATCCTCCTTAACTCGTACTTGGCAACTTCCCGATAGTAAATGTCGCACAATAGGTTGTTGAGAGTTTCCTTTATTTTCATTGACCTTGCCCTTGTCATTGGTCCTCCAAGGTTTTGCAAAGTATCTACTCCCTTGTCGATTTGAGTTGGTATAATATGGTTTCCATCATTCCCGCTCTCCTCAAAATGATTTGTCCTCAAATCAGCATTGCTATTTTGTTGATAGCTCTACAATCGACACACATCCTCCAAGATCCATCTTTCTTTGGCACAAGCAACACTGGCACTGCACATGGACTCATGCTCTCCTTTACATGTCCCTTCCTCATTAACTCATCAACTTGCCTCTGAAGCTCCTTTGTCTCCTCAGGATTACTTCTATATGCTGGCTTATTGGGAATGGGAGCTCCAGGAATAAGATTAATGTGATGTTCAATCCCTATCCTTGGTGGCAAACCATCTGGGATCTCCTGAGGGAACAAATCATTATAATCCTGCAACAAAGATGAAATAGCACTAGGCAAAGATGAATGAAGGTAAGTGTTAGAGAAATAAGAATCCTTGTAAAGGATTAAAATCATTTGTTGCCTAGCTGGGAAGACAACCCTAACGTTTGCTCCTTTTTCAAACACACTCACTTGTTTTCTTTCATCTTCACACTTGTGAACCTGACCACTCTCATTCTCAGCACCCTCAAATGCATTTATCTTTTTTTTCCCTCCTGCACTTTCTTTTCTCTTGATTCTCTCTTTCTTTTCGCTCCTTGTCTTTTGCTCACTTTCATAAAGTCTCACTTAGTCATCAGTCACCTGCTTTGGAGTTAATGGTCTTCCATCCATGGTGAATGAGTAACCATCATACATAATTTTTCTGTCAAATTGCCAAGGATGGCCTAATAACAAATGTCCGTTCTGCATAGGTACAACATCACAAGACAATTCGTCCTTATATCTACCAATGGAAAATGGAACCACAACTTGTTTAGTCACTTTTACCACTCCACTGTCATTCAACCATTGCAAATTATATGGCCTAGGATGTTTGGTTGTAGGCAAGTTCAATTTTTCCTCCACCTCTGTACTTGCTACATTAGTGCAACTACCTCCATCAATTATCAAGCAACAGAGTCTATCTTGAACTAAACATTGAGTATAGAAAATATTTTCCCGCTAAATCTCAGCACCATTCTCCTCCTTAACCTGCGCATTAAGGGCTCTCCTTGCTACTAAAAGCCTTCCACCATGCTCCGAATACTCTATCCTTTCATCAACATCACTAATGGTGGCATTTAGTCTTCATCACTAGCATCACTGCCAGACACATAATCACCATTCTCCTTAAGGTACATGGTCCTCTTGTTAGGACATTATGAAGCCATATGACCCAGACCCAGACATCTAAAGCATTTGATGTCTCTAGTTTTTCCATGGGTGCCCTCAAGTTTTTCTTCAAATTTGCTCCTCTCCAGGCTACCCCCACTAGTCTTGGGTTTTTGTGAATTGACTTTTTGCATAAAAGTCATCTTCTCTTCCTTCATCCCCCAATTCGGCTTCCAAAAAGATGAACCTAAGTTCTGCTTATGACCAGAAGTGCTCCTTCCTTTAAGTTGCCTCTCAACTTTCATGGCAATGTGTACCATGTCTTCAAGCTCTACATAGTGTTGCAGCTCTACCACATCAGCTATGCTCCTATTCAACCCTTGGAAGAACCTAGCCATGGTTGCCTCCCTATCCTCCATTACATTTGCCCTAACTATAGCAATTTTCATCTCCTTATGATACTCTTCCACACTCTTGGAACCTTGTGTAAGGCTCTGCAACTTATTATATAAATCCCTATAATAAGAGCTGGGAACAAATCTCCTTCTCATCACAGTCTTCAACTCATTCCAAGTTTCTATAATTCTCCCAAAATTCCTTCTCCTAGTGGTAATTTGTTGGTCCCACCATACTATAGCATAAGTTGTGAACTCTGCCACAGCTAACTTCACCTTCTTCTCCTCAGAGAAGTTGTGGCACTCATATATTAATTCTACCCTTCGTTCCCAATCCAAATAGACATCAGGGTCAGCTTTCCCTTGGAAAGAAGGTATTTTCATTTTAATACTACTAAGATTTTTGTCTACTCCTTCCTCCCCTCTATTTTTGTTATCCCAACCTCCATTATACCTATCATAAACATTTCCATTGCCTTTTGCTCCTCTACCATTCCTACAACCACGTCCTCCTCTAAAACCACCTCTGAAGTTTCTACTAGCATTATCACGATCATTAAAAAATCATCACCATCTTCACCAAGGTCATGTTCAAATTGCTCCTTCATGACCCTCCCAGCTGGCCTCTTAGGATTGACACTTGATTCCCCTTCTATTTGATCCATCCTGTGTCGAACTTCCCAAAGCGCTTGGTCAATCCTATCAAATTTCTATTCTAAGGATTTCATAAGCAATTTGAAATCTAGAACAACTACTTCCTCCTCTCCATCTGGGATCTCTTAAGGGAACACATCATTATAATCCTACAACAAAGATGAAATTCCTTGTTAAACCTAGCTTATTTAGTGGGTTGGACGAAATTCCTTATTAAGCCTAGCTTATTTAGTGGGTTGGACGAATTCCCTTATTAAGACCAACATATTAGTTAGGGTTTCTGGGAAAAAAGGGTGGTTGGGAAAGGCAGACCCGTTTTCATGAGTGTATGAGCTATTTTCTTTGGTTTTTTGAGAACTAACTTTGAACTTTCATACTTGGGTGTGTTGGTTCACTAGACTTATCTTCTTCAACGTTGTTATTGGTAGGAGTGGCGTTTGAATCTTATAGTTCTGGTTCTTGGTTACTTATAATCATTGGGTCAGAACTCCAATCCCTTAACCTGTGTTAGAACGATCCTATACCAACATTGGTCTTGGGTTCCATTTACATATAAACGGAGTTCGTATCAGATTTTTATCTACTCCTTCCTCCCCTCTATTTCTGTTATCCTAACCTCTATTGTACCTATCATAAACATTTCCATTACCTCTTACTCCTCTACCATTCCTATTACCACGTCCTCCTCTAAAACCACCTCTAAAGTTTCTACTAGCATTATCACCATCATTATAATAATCATCACCATCTTCACCAAGGTTATGTTCAAATTGCTCCTTCATGACCCTCCCAGCTAGCCTCTTAGGATTGGCACTTGATTCCCCTTCTATTTGATCCATCCTATCTCAAACTTCCCAAAGCGCTTGGTCAATCCTATCATATTTCAGTTCTAAGGATTTCATATGCAATTTGAAATCTGGAACAACTACTTCCTCCTCTACATATGGGAAACTGCCTTCTTTATCATTAGACATCGTACATGCAAGATTGTTAGTAAATAAAGAATATGCCTCACAAAACTCACTCGCTTGCACGTTTGCTCTCCACTCAACTATAGTAGTCCTCAACTCTCATGTTTCACACAATAATTTGCAAAACTCTAAGAGCTTTTTTAGTAGTCCTAAGCAAACTAAATTCAGAACAAACAAAACTTGAATATATTAATCCTAGACCTACCTCTTCAGAGAAGTGACAGGACCAAGAAGATGGGCAATAAAGCAAACAGAATGATAAGAAATTCAATGATATGAGCAGTGTAATTGGACAACAATCAATTATCAAATATAATTGAGTAAATGACCAATTGAGCATTGAACCCATTTTTTTTTCGGTTAACTAATGGGTATTTCTGTGGAAGAAATAAATATTAGAAAAGAAACCCACGAAATACATGATTTTGTTTCTATTTTTTTTTTGTTTTTTTTTTTTCGGATTTTTTTTTCTCTTTTTGATTATTCAACCAATAATGAAGAATACATGAAAGATATGATAACAACAATATAACTAACCTGAGTTAGAACCAAGGCTCTGATACCAAATGATACGAACTCCGTTTATATGTAAACGGAACCCAACACCAATGTTGGTATAGGATCATTCTAACACAAGTTAAGAGATTTGGAGTTCTGACCCAATGATTATAAACAACCAAGAACCAGAACTATAAGATTTTGATGCCTCTCCTAGCAATAATGATGTTGAAGAAGATAAGTCTAGTGAACCAACAAACGCAACAATGAAAGTTCATAATTAGTTCTCTAAAAACCAGAGAAAATAGCTCATACAATCTTGAAAATGAGTCTCCCTCTCCCAGCCACCATTTTTGCCCTTTTTATATGCTAATTCCCAGAAACCCTAACTAATAAGCTGGTTTTAATAAGGGAATTCGTCCAACTCAGTAAATAAGCTGGGCTTAATAAGGAATTTCGTCTAACCCACTAAATATGCTGGGCTTAATAAGGAATTTCGTCCAGCCCACTAAATAATAATAAAAACACATGAAAATAACCCACTTAAAGGCCCAATCATGGGCTCTTAAATTCCACTTCCTTCCTAAGGCCATGGTTCGCAAATTCCTCCACAAATGACATATTCGCAGGCCTTGGTGAAGACTTTATCCTCCTTAACTCGTACTTGGCAACTTCCTAATAGTATATGTCGCACAATAGGTTGTTGAGAGCTTCCTTTATTTTCTTTGACCTTGCCCTTGTCATTGATCCTCCAAGGTTTTGCAAGGTATCTACTCCCTTGTCGATTTGAGTTGGTACAATATGATTTCCATCACTTTTTATATGCTAAACCCCAGAAACCCTAACTAATAAGTTGGGCTTAATACAGAAATTTGTACACCTTAACTAATAAGTTGGGCTTAACAAGGAAATTCATCCAACCCACTAAATAAGTTGGGGTTAATAAGGAAATTCGTCCACCCACTAAATAATAATAAAAACACATGAAAATAACCCACTTAATGGCCGAATCATAGGCTCTCAAATCCAACTTCCTTCCCAAGGCCATGGTTCACAAATTCCTCCACAGATGACACATTTGCAATCCCTGGTGAAGACACCATCCTCCTTAACTCATATTTGGCAACTTCCTAATAGTAAATGTCGCACAACAAGTTGTTGAGAGCTTCCTTTATTTTCTTTGACCTTGCCCTTGTCATTGGTTTGCGAAGGTTTTTCAAAGTATCAATTCCCTTGTCGATTTGAGTTGGTACAATATGGTTTCCATCACCCTTTCATTTTAAGGAGTCATTAACGTAGGGGAATAATGAACTAAACTTCAAGGTTTAAATCAGTCCCATATTTCCTTATGAGATGGATTACAAATTATTCCAAATATCAACAATATTTCTATTCTCCTTGCAAATAGAAATACTACCGCTGGAGTTTTATCAAAAAAAATGATAAAAGAGGTAAAGTAAAGCCCTTATCAGATTTGAACCGATGACTTACGCCTTACCATAGCGTTACTCTACCACTGAGTTAAAAAGGCCTCTTTGATTCAATTCCTGAATCAGCCATTATGTGGATAGGATATATCTATGGTGATTAGAAGTCAAATCTATGTAAAGTAAATATAGTAAATGAAATAGATTAAATATATGAAATAGATTAGAATAAATCTAACTATAATTAAGTATATGGAGTAGATGTAGATTCACAGTAGCTTCGTCATAAATGAGAAATTTGATTTACCTGATGAGTAAAGGTTTAAATTAGTCCCATATTTCCTTATGAGATGGACCTTATTATGTTCGGGTGGTCTAAATCCATTAAAGTCTATCAAATAATGGTATTATTACTCTTGATTAGCTCTCTCTATTAAGAGAGAGTCGTTTTTGCTTCAAACATGACATTGTCACAAGATATTGAGGTAAAAAAGGCTTCTCCTTTTGTTTCAATGAATCATTCACACAAAATAATCTTCAATTAACATCAATATTTATAATGAAAATTAATTTTGTTTTGACATGTATGTCACTAATCATTGGTGATATGAATCCCAAAGAGCATAATGACACCAATAAGCAAAACAAGGGATTCACAACCCTAAGAAAGTTAAATTAAGTTTACCAAAAGTAAAACCTTGACCCAACATTTAAGAGAACACGAGTCTAAGGTATAAACCTAGAACTAATATTCAAAGGAACATAAATCAAAGGTATAAAGAAGGATATAGATGTCACATACTAGAAAGAAGTGTTTTGGAAGTGATAAGTCATGTTGGAATGTCATAAGATAATAATCTTCATAAATTTGCAAAGTTCGATGAAGAACCAAAAGAGAAAATTCTCACTTTTTTTTTCTCTTAAATTGTCTGATTTTAAAGCCTACAAGAAGGTGAATATTTTTAAACTAAGATAACAACCTTAGAAAGACATAAATTCTTATTTAAGACAAACTCCTATTTAGGACAAATTCTTATCCTAAAAACTTTCACTTTTATGATAAACACTTATTTAGGATAGACTCCTATTTATGAGTGAATGCCACTACTTGACCTTGACCCATTAAGTACTTTAGTCATAATAATAAGGCCTTGACTCTCTTTCAAACTTGAATTCACACTGTTTATAGCTTGATTGGTCTGAATGTCTTCAATCAACCCATTTAGTGCTTTTTTGATCTTTTTGGCTCTAGCTTGCATTATTAGACCTTCTGGAATGTGCAATGGATCTCTTATGCATCCTTTAAAGCCCTCTATGCATCATCTCTAAGCTTTTTATCACCAACCCTATGTTGATTTATCTATAGACTTAGTAGAGGAGCTAGCATGATCAAAAAAGGGTAAAGATTTTGTATTTGTTGTTGATGACAAGTTTTAAAGATAACACACTTCATCCCATGCCATAAAACTGATGATGCAAACAACATGGAAGAATTGTTCTTCAGAGAGATAGTAAACTTGCATTGCATGCCTCAAAGCATTATTTTAGATTGGGATACAAAGTTTTTAGGCTACTTTTGGAGGACTTTGTGGGCTAAGTTAGGTATAAACTGAGGTGGTTAATCATTTTCTTTTTTACTTTGTTGTGTGCTATTATTCACATGAATTTGAAAATGTGGAAGGATATTTTGTTGCATGTGAAGGTGTGGCAACAAATTGTACAACTCTTAAACAATATGCATCCCATGCCAACAAAAGGCAAAAGAAGGTGGTGTTTGAACCTAATGATTAAGCTTAGGTGCATATATACAAGGAAAGGTTCCTAACTTAGAGGCATTCAAAACTATAGCCTAAGGAAAATAGTCCATTTTAAGTGATAGCATGGATTAATGATAATGCTATAAGTTGGACTTTCTTGGTAAGTACAATGTGAGTGTAATATTTAATTTTGCTTATCTTTCTCCTTTAGATACAAGTGATGATTCAAGGATGAATCCTTTTGAGGAGAGTAGAAATGATGAGATTCTTGGAGGTGTCAATGCATGGAGGGCTTCTAAGGACTCATTGAGCATTCACAAAGGGCCATTGACATGTTGAAGGGCTAAAAAGATGAAAAAAGCACTAAATAGGCTAATTGAAGATATTCGGGCTAATCAAGTAACAAATAATAGGAATTCAAGCTTCAAAGAGGACTAAGGCTTTATTAATATGATTGGAGTGCTTAATGGGCTACGATTAAGTATTAAAATTCACTCTTAAGTGGGAGTTTGTTACAAAATATGAATGTTCCTATATTTTAAAATTATATCATTGTCTTTACTTTTAGGGTTAAAGTTGTTATTGTAACCTATAAATAGACTTAATATTATTGTTAAAAGATATAGATGATTGGTGAAAAAAAGTAAGAATTTTCTCTTTCGATTACTTATTGAATTTTGCAAACTTATCAAGATTATTGTCTTGTAGCATTCCAACTCGACTGATCACTCCTAAATCCCTTCCTTCTAGAGTGTGGCATTTATATCCTTCTTTATACATTTGATTCTTGTTCCTTTAAACATTGTGTCAACATTTATACCTTAGTTTCATGCTCCTTTGAACATTAGGTCAAGGTTTTACTTTTGTTAAACCTAATTTGACTTTCTTGGATTTTTGAATTCCTTGTTTTGCTTGTGGGTTTAATTATGCTCTTTGGGGTTCACATCACTTGGGTGGTACGAATCCATTGAAGTCCATCAAATAATAGAGTTATCACTCTTAATTAGATTTCTTTAATGTTAAAGAATTGTTGTAGCTTTGAACTTGACACTATCACTGGATTCCTCAGTAATAAGGCTTATGCTTTCATTTCAACGAATAATACACACAAAATGATCTTGCATTTGATATCAATGTTTACACCAAACATTCATGTAAACAAATCATGAAATTAACTTTAATGTCTGCACCTAACATGTATTAAATTATGAGATGCTCATTACCATGTCTTGGGCAGTCCCAACCTATTGAAGTACATCTAATGAAGGAGTTATTGCACTTGACTTGCTTTTTCTACAATGAGAGAATCATTTTTGCTTCAAACTTCATGTTGTCTCTTGATGATGCCATGTTACAAAAAAATGAGTACAAATAAGCTAAGTTAGAAATAGGTTCTTATTTGTGCAAATAAGAAAAACGAGATTGGATGAGCTCACAACCAAATTTGGATAAAGGTTAAACCACCATTGATACAAACTCCGTTTATATGTAAACGGAACCCAACACCAATGTTGGTATAGGATCGTTCTAACAAAGGTTAAGGGATTTGGAGTTCTGACCCAATGATTATAAACAACCAAGAACCAGAACTATAAGATTCAGACGCCACTCCCAGCAACAACAACGTTGAAGAAGATAAGTCTAGTGAACTATCACACGCAACTATGAAAGTTTAGAATTAGTTCTCAAAGAACTAGAGAAAATAGCTCATACACTCATGAAAATAGGTCTGCCTCACCCAGCCACCCTTTTTGCCCTTTTTATATGCTAACTCCTAGAAACCCTAACTAATAAGCTGGTCTTAATAAGAGAATTTGTCCAACCCACTAAATAAGCTGGGCTTAATAAGGAATTTCATCCAACCCACTAAATAAGCTAGACTTAATAAGAAATTCCAATCATGGGCTCTCAAATCCAACTTCCTTCCTAAGGCCATGGTTCACAAATTCCTCCACAGATGACACATTCGCAAGCCCTGGTGAAGACTCTATCCTCCTTAACTCGTACTTGGCAACTTCCTGATAGTAAATGTGGCACAACAGGTTGTTGAGAGCTTCCTTTATTTTCTTTGACCTTGCCCTTGTCATTTGTCACCATTCTCCTTAAGGTACATGGTTCTCTTGTTAGGACACTGTGAAGCCATATGACCCCTACCTAGACATATAAAGCATTTGATGTCTCTAGTTTTTCCTTGGGTGCCCTCAAGTTTTTCTTCAAATTTGCCCCTTTCCATGCTGCCCCCACTATTCTTGGTCCTATGTGAATTGCTTTTTTGCTTAGAAGTCATCTTCTCTTCCTTCTTGCCCCAGTTCGGCTTCCAAAAAGATGAGCCTAAGTTTTATTTATGACCAAAAGTGCTCCTTCCCTTATGTTGCCTCTCAACTTTCATGGCAATGTGTACCATGTCTTCAAACTCTACATAGTGTTGCAGCTCTACCACATCAGCTATGCTCCTATTCAACTCTTGGAGGAACCTAGCCATGGTTGCCTCCCTATCCTACATTACATTTGCCCTAACCATTGCAATTTCCATCTCTTTATGGTACTCTTCCACACTCTTGGAACCTTGTGTAAGGCTTTGCAACTTGTTATACAAATCCTTATAATAAGAGCTGGGAACAAATCTCCTTCTCATCACAGTCTTCAACTCATTCCAAGTTTCTATGGTTCTCTCAAAATTCCTTCTCCTATTTGTAACTTACTGGTCCCACCATACTACAGCATAATTAGTGAACTCTACCACAGCTAACTTCACCTTCTTCTCCTCAGAGAAGTTGTGGCACTCATATATTAATTCTACCCTTTGTTCCCAATCCAAATAGACATCAGGGTCAGCCTTCCCTTGGAAAGAAGGTATTTTCATTTTAATACTACTAAGATTTTTGTCTACTCCTTCCTCCCCTCTATTTCTGTTATCCCAACCTCCATTATACCTATCATAAACATTTCCATTGCCTCTTGCTCCTCTACCATTCCTACTACCACGTCCTCCTCTAAAACCACCTCTGAAGTTTCTACTAGCATTATCACGATCATTATAATAATCATCACCATCTTCACCAAGGTCATGTTCAAATTGCTCCTTCATGACCCTCCCAGCTGGCCTCTTAGGATTGACACTTGATTCCCCTTCTATTTGATCCATCCTGTGTCGAACTTCCCAAAGCGCTTGGTCAATCCTATCAAATTTCTGTTCTAAGGATTTCATAAGCAATTTGAAATCTGGAACAACTACTTCCTCCTCTCCATGTGGGAAACTGCCTTCTTTATCATTACACATCGTACATGCAAGATTGTTAGTAAATAAATAATATGCCTCACAAAACTCACTCCCTTGTGTGTTTGCTCTCCACTCAATTATAGTAGTCCTCAACTCTCGTGTTTCACACAATATATTGCAAAAGTCTAAGAGCTCTTTCAGTAGTCCCAAGCAAACTAAATTCAGAACAAACAAAACTTGAATATATCAATCCTCAACCTACATCTTCAAAGAAGTGACAGGACCAAGAAGATGGGCAATAAAGCAAACAGAATGACAAGAAATTCAATGATATGAGCAGTGCAATTGGACAACAATCAATTATCAAATATAATTGAGTAAATGACCAATTGAGCAATGAACCCGTTCTTTTTTTTTTCTTTTTTTTTTTCAGTTAACTAATGGGTATTTCTGTGGAAGGAAGAAATATCAAAAAAGAAACCCATGAAATACACGATTTTGTTTCTATTTTTCTTTTTTTTTTTGCATTTTTTTTCTCTTTTTTATTATTCAACCAACAACGAAGAATACACGAAAGATAAGATAACAACAATATGGCTAACTTAAGTTAGAGCCAAGGCTCTAATACCAAATGATACGAACTCCATTTATACGTAAACGAAACCCAACACTAATGTTGGTATAGGATCATTCTAACAAAAGTTAAGGGATTTGGAGTTCTGACCCAATGATTATAAACAGCCAAGAACCAGAACTATAAGAGTTGACTTTACCTCTTCAATGCCAATTACTAAATTGAAAGGTATTAGAAGAATGAGAGAGTAAGTTAGTCAACCTTAGTATAGAGTTGACTTTCCTCCCTCAACATTTGCTTCTGTGATCAATGAACTACTAGAAACATCTAGTTAGACTTTTAGGCCTAGGTCTCCTTCTTTATATGATATGAGATATAAAGATGAAGATAAGGGTCTCGATGTCCTTAAAGTTGTTAATGAGTTACAAAAAGAGAAGTTCAAGGTAAAAAGGCTTTAGGATTACTTCTACAAACAAATTGGTTAACTACTCATGAATCATCCAGAAAAATATAAGAGAAGAAATTATAAACTCATACCTCAAAAGAAATTCTTTTATTCAAATGAAAAGTCAAAAGAAAAGAAAAGGCCTAGTTTGTAGAAGAAGAAGAAAAATAAAAAGACAATTGTTTGTTATAAATGCAAAAAAATAGGACATTATTCTAATAAATGCAAAAAACAAAAAATTCAAGAATTATATTCGGATAAAGACTTTGAAAGTCACCAATGCATATCTTCTTATTGGAAAATGAGTTTCAAGAATTAGACTTGGATCTAGATCTTTTTGAAGAAGAAACTACCTTTAAGGATGATTCTGAAAATAATTGTAATAGATACTGCAACTATTGTCAAGTTTTATACAAAAGGAATGACTTATTAGTCCTTACAAAAGAAGATAATTTGATGTTAGATTTTATTGATAAAATTACAGATTTATAAGAGAAAAGAGATCAATTAAAAAAATATCTTCATTTAACTCGAGATAATAGTAAAGTCAGAGAGCCCGAAGAAAATTATACTTTAAAAATTATTATTCAAAGAGTTAAAAGAAACTATAGAACTCTCTATTAGAGGACTTAAAGCTAAAATAAATGAGTTAAAAACTAAGATTAAAGGGCTAAAAGAAAAGGTGATAGTTCTAAAATTAATCTTTGATAAGGTAGAAGATCTTCTAGACATTCCAAATTTCTCTTTAAAAGAGGAATTAAGTATTATTCAATATGTTAAATTTATTAATAGGGTTATTACCTATAAGTGGCATACTTAGATTAATATAATGATCAATAAAGAGTATATTTTTTCCACAGTTTCCCTAATTGAAGCACTGATATAAATTGTATTAATGAAAAAATGGTTCCTTTAAAATACTTTTCAAAACCAATGGAAGTATTAAAATACTACTAATAAAAGGAAACTTATTATTAAGTATAAGTTATCATAAACTACTATATGAAATGAAAGAATTTGTATAGTGCCTTATGATATTATATTGGGAAATCCTTTCTTGCACACTTACTGAGAAAATTAGTGATAAAGGGATTGTCTCAAAGATAAATGGAAAGTTTATTAACTTTAAAATTTATATCTACTCTCTAATATAAGTAGATAAATTTGTTGCAAAAAACAATTAGAAGAAAAAAGAGATTTATTCAATCTCTTCAAAGTGACGTGAAATTAAATATTTACAATAAAAGATAGATCTTTTATTATTAAAGTTAAGATATAGGAAATATAAGAAAAATTAGAAATACTAGTTTGTGTAGAAATTCCTGCAGCTTTTTGGATATGAAAAAGCATGTGATAGAATTATTGTATGAGTTAACTTTTAATGAAGGTCAAATACTTACAAAGGCCAAGCTCATAACTATGGGACCAAGCATCTAGAGATCTATAAAATGAAATAAATGATCTCTTAAAGAAATAACTTATTAGAAAAAGTAATAGTTCTTAGAGTTGTCTAACATTTTATTTAGAAAGTGCTATAAAATTAGAACGAGGGGTTTTGAGGTTAATTATTAACTATAAGTCTTTCAATAAGTGATTAGGATGGATTATGTGTACTATATTGAATAAAAAAAACTTGCTCAATAGGCTTTATGAAACATGTATATTTTCAAAATTTGATATGAAATCTAGTTATTGGCAAATCCAAATTAATGAAAATAATAAATATAAAATTGTACTTACAATTCCATTTGGATACTACGAGTGAAATATAATACCTTTTGGGTTAAAAAAATGCACCTTCGGAGTTTCAAAAGATTATGAATAGATAGTTAATGCTTATTCAGTATTTACTATTATTTATATCAATGATATATTAGTATTTTCTAATATCATCAAATAATATTTTAAGCATTTGAACCTTTTCTTAAAGATTATTAACAAAGCTGGTCAAGTAGTCTCTACTAAAAAGATGAACTTATTTCAAATTAAAGACAAGTTTCTTGGACGTTTCATCGAAAATGGAATTATTGTTCCCATAGATCAAGCAATTGAGTTAATCTTAAGATTTCTTGATGAAATAAGAGACAAACAATAGTTGTAAAGACTTTTAGGTTGTCTCAATTATATTTTGAAATTCTATAAAGATTTAACTTATGATGCTAATCCTATTACTAGACTAGGTTTAAATAACTTAGCCTTCAAACAAGGAACACTTTTCTTTATTAGATTCTTATAGAAGGATAAAATAGTTTATTACTTGAAAGATGATGTTGCCATATCATTTATAGCTAATATGGTTTATCCTTTCATTCTGAGGAGTCCTTTATGCAAACAAATCGTGAAATTAACTTAAACGTATGCACCAAACAAGTTAAATTATGAGATTGACATTACTATGTCTTGAGTAGTCCCAAATGATGTGAATAACTTGAAAAGATATGGCTTAGACATAGCTTAAGGACCTAACTGATACGAACTCCGTTTATATGTAAATGGAACCCAACACCAATGTTGGTATAGGATCGTTCTAACACAGGTTAAGGGATTTGGAGTTCTGACCCAATGATTATAAACAACCAAGAACAAGAACTATAAGATTCAGATGCCACTCCTAACAACAACAATGTTGAAGAAGATAAGTTTAGTGAACCAACACACACAAGTATGAAAGTTCAGAATTAGTTCTCAAAGAAATAGAGAAAATAGCTCATACACTCATGAAAACGGGTCTGCCTCTCCCAGCCACCCTTTTCCCCCATTTTATATGCTAACTCCCAGAAACCCTAACAAATAAGGTGGTCTTAATAAGGGAATTCGTCCAATCCACTAAATAACCTGGGCTTAATAAGGAATTTCGTCTAACCCACTAAATAAGCTAGGCTTAATAAGGAATTTCGTCCAACCCACTAAATAATAATAGAAACACAAGAAAATAACCCACTTAAAGGCCCAATCATGGGCTCCCAAATCCAACTTCCTTCCCAAGGCCATGGTTTGCATATTCCTCCACATATGACACATTCGTAATCCCTGGTGAAGACTTCATCCTCCTTAACTCGTACTTGGCAACTTCCTGATAGTAAATGTCGCATAACAAGTTGGTGAGAGCTTCCTTTATTTTCTTTGACCTTGCCCTTGTCATTGGTCCTCCAAGGTTTTGAAAAGTATCTACTCCCTAGTCGATTTGAGTTGGTAAAATATGATTTCCATCACTAACACACATAAGGAATCAAACAATACCTAGGAAAGCTAAGTCAAATTTCAATCACATAAACCCCAAACCTAACATTCAAAGAAACACAAACCTAGGATATTTAAGAAGAATATGGGTGCCACACTTCAAATAGAATGAGAATTAGGAATGATAAGTTGAGTTGAATGCCACAAGAAGAGATACTTCTTGATAAGTTCTTTAGTTCTCAAAAGAATTGAAGGAGAAAAACCTTACTTTTTATTTCTCTCAAAATAGTTTGATTTTTTAGAGGTTACAAGGAGGTGCATATTTATAGGCTAAGATAGCAATCCTAAAGAGGCATAAATTCCTATTTAGGACAAATCCTTATTTAGGGCAAACTCTTATTTAGGATAAATTCTTATATAGAAAACTTCCATTTTTATAACAATCACTTATTTATGATAAACTCCTATTTAGGAGTGAATGCTATTACTTAGTCTTATCCCTTTAAGTTTTTAAACATGTTAATAAGACCTTGACTCTCTTGTAGGCTTAAATTTGCACCATTTATAGCTTGTTTGGGTTGAATGTCCTTAATCAACCCATTTAGTGCTTTTTTCAACTTTTTAGCTGTAGCTTGTGTTTTTGACTCTTCTAGAATGTGCAATGGACCTCTTACATCCTTTAAAGCCTTTCATACTTCATCTCTAAGCTTTACATCATTCCCTATCTCCTAAAAAAGATTTGTCTTTGAATCATCTTTTTGGCTTTAGTTTGTGTTATTGGTCCTTCTAGAATGTGCAATGGATCTCTTACATCCTTTAAAGCCTTCCATGCTTTATCTTTAAACTTGTTATCATTCCCCCTTTCCTCAAAAGGATTTGTCCTTTGATCATCACTTTTATCAAAAGGAGAAAGATTAGAAACATTAAATGTTGCACTTACATTATACTCATTGAGAAGGTCCAACTTATAGGCATTGTCATTAATTTGTATTACTACTTGAAATAGACCATCTCCTCTAGCCTATAGCTTTGAATGCCTCTGACCAAGGAATTGCTATTTGTGCAATCCACCCAAACCTGATACCAAGTTCAAATACCATTTTCTTTCTCCCTTTATTGATATGGGATGTGCAATGCTCAGTTTGTTTTACAATGTTGCTGCACCTTCTCATGCAATTTCTTCACTAAGTTAGCCTTGTGTTCACCATCTAAACTAGCATTCTCATTGATAGGTATAGGCACCAAATCCAAAGGATTCAAATGGTTAAAACCATATACAATTTCAAATGAAGGGTAACTAATAATAGAATGAAGACTCCTATTATATGCAAACTCAATATGCGATAAACAATCTTTTAATGTTTTCCAATTCATTCAAATAATAGCATACAAAAGAATAGAAAGAGTTTAATTAACCACCTCATTTTGCTTATCATTTATGGATGACAAGTAGTTGAAAACAATATCTTACTACCTAACATACCCTATAAAGTCTTTCAAAAGTAACTTAAAAACTTTGTATCTCAAGTTGAAATAATGTTCCATGGCATGCCATGTAAATGTACTACTTCTCTAAAGAATAAGTCAGCCATATTACTTCACTCAGTTAGCCTTGCGTTCACCATATAAACTAGCATACTCATTGATAGGTATTGGCACCAAATCTAAAGGATTCAAAGGGTTAAAACCATATACAATTTTAAATGAAGGGTAACTAGTAGTAGAATGAAGACTCCTATTATATGCAAACTCAACATGCGATAAATAATCTTTTAATGTTTTCAAATTCATTCAAATAATAGCACACAAAAGAGTAGAAAGAGTTTGATTAACCACCTCATTTTGCCCATTAATGTGTGGATGACAAGTAGTTGAAAACAATAACTTAGTACCTAACATACCCCATAAAGTTGTTCAAAAGTATCTTAAAAACTTTATATCTCAAGTTGAAATAATGCTCCACAGCATGCCAATGTACTACTTCTCTAAAGAATAAGTCAGTTATATTGCTTCACTAAGTTAGCCTTGTGTTCACCATCTAAACTAGCATACTCATTAATAGGTATAGGCACCAAATCCAAAGGATTCAAAGGATTAAAACCATATACAATTTCAAATGAAGGGTAACTAGTAATAGAATGAAGACTCATATTATATGCAAACTTGACATGCGATAAACAATCTTTTAATGTTTTCAAATTCATTCAAATAATAGCACACAAAAGAGTAGAAAGAGTTTGATTAATCACCTCATTTTTCCCATCAGTTTATGGATGACAAGTAATTGAAAACAATAACTTAGTACCTAACATACCCCATAAAGTCTTTCAAAAGTATCTTAAAAACTTTGTATCTCAAGTTGAAATAATGCTCCATGGCATGCCATGTAAATGTACTACTTCTCTAAAGAATAAGTCAACCATATTGCTTGTATTGTTAGTCTTATGACATAGGAAGAAATGTGTCATCTTTGAAAATTTGTCAACAATAACAAATACAAAATCCTTATGCCTTTTTTATTATAGCAATCCTAGTACAAAGTCCATAGATAAATCAACCCAAGGATGGCTAGCTATGGGTAAAAGGGTATACAAGCAATGGGGTAAAACTCTAGATTTAGCCTATTTAGATGTTATGTATTTCTCACACCCCTTTTAACATCTTGTTTCATGTGTGGCCAAAAGAAATGCTTAACTAGGACATCAGGGTTTTTTTAACTAAAAAATGACCCATTAGACGACCTCGTGAGTTTCTCTCATAATTGACTCCCTTCAAAAACTCATAGGCATGTATAAATGATTTTCTCTAAATAAGAAAACCTTATACCTATAAAACTTCTCAAAAGTTGACTTTTCAAAGTCAAGATCTTTCAAATATAAATCTTTAATATATTCAAATCCTCATAATTTTTGCGGCGAGTGTAGAGATAAAGGCATACCCACAAGATAATACATTAGCTATCACATTTTCCATACATGTTTATATTTGATGATTTAAGGAAAGGTCTCAATGAATTCAATCCACTTGGCATGTTTTTTGTTCAACTTTCTTTGTCTTTTCAAGTGCTTTAAGGATTCATGGTTAGTATGGATGACAAACTCCTTGGGCCAAAGGTAGTGTTGCCATGTCTCCAAAGTTCGTGCTAATACATACATCTCTTTATCATAAGTAGGATAATTAAAGCTTGTTCCACCCAACTATTCACTAAAGTAGGCAATTGGATGCCTTTCGATGATTTTGTTGATTGTTCAATAGTCAACACACATTCTCCAAGTCCTATCTTTCTTGGGTAAAAGTAGGATATGAATCATGTAGGGATGCGTGCTTTCTCTCACATATCCTTTCAATGTAAGTTCCTCAACCTACCTTTTAAGCTCCTTTGTCTCTTTAGGATTACTCTTATATGTTGGCAGGTTTAAAATGGATGCACCAAAGATAAAATTAATTTGATACTTAACTCCTTTCTTAGGTAGCAATCCACTTGGAACAACCTCAAGGAATACATCTTCAAATTCCTACAAAAAAGAAATAACAACACTAAGCAAAGACAAGTCAAACTTGTTAGTATTAAAATAAGCCTCTTTATACAAAAGTATAATCATGCATTGTTTAGCATAAAATGCTCTTTTGACTTCACCTTTTTTTTTTTGCATAAAAAATTTTTGTTTTCTTCTCTCTCTTTCTCTCTTATGTTCTCACTTTTTCTCCTTTCTTTTTTGTTTTGATTATCCCTCTCTTTTTAATCATTTTTTCTATTCACTTTTATTTTTAATCCTTAATTAATCCTCATAAGCATGTCGAGGTAATAATGCTACAAGAGTGACGAGTTTTTTATTCCTTACAAAGGAATATCGATTCTTAAAGTCATCATGCATAACTTGCCTATCAAATTGCCCTAACCTTCCTAATAGAATATGACCCACATGCATAGGCACAACATCACATAAAACTTCATCATGGTACCTTCCTATAGAAAATGACACGAGTACTAGCTTATTTACCTTGACTTCACTACTCTTATTCAACCACTGAAACTTATATGGCATAAGATACATCATAGTTTGTAATTTCAACTTTTCAATCATAATTGTGTTAGCTACATTAGTGCAACTCCCATTATCAATAATTATACTACATGCCTTATCTTTAATGGAACACCTCATATGAAAGATGTTATCTCATTGCAACATCTTTTCTTCTTTCACATACTTATGATGAGAGCTACTTTATCAATCAGATACTCTTCTCTATTACTTTCACCCTCCAATGATGACATAAAATCATTATTTGACTCACTTTTAATTTCAACTTCACCACTATCTCTCAAGATCATTACATGCTTATTATGACATTAAAATGCAATATGACCCCTTTCAAAACATTGAAACATTTAACATGTCTATTTCTACTTAGTTGGGGATTAGAATTGCCTACCTCCTTGCGAGAACCCACATTCTTGCTCTTAGATAGCTCAACTTTAGACTTATAATTGGCCTTCTCATCCCTTTTCCTCCAATTTAACTTCCAAGATGAGATAGAACTCAAATTCTGCCTAAACGTTGTGGAACCCTTTCGTTTAAGTTGTCTTTCAACTTTTATTGCCATGTACACCATGTCTTCCATGCAGTGTTGCAACTCAACCATATTGGCTTTGTTTTTATTTAGCCCCTACAAAAATTAAACCATAGTTGCCTCTCTATTTGCTTCTATATTTGCCTTAATTATGACAACCTCCATCTTTTTATGATAGTCCTCCACAATTTTGGTGCCTTGAATGAGCACTTGCTACCTTTGGTACAAATCCCTATAATAGTGACTAAGGACAAACCTCCTCTTCATAATAGCCTTCATCTCCTCTTATATATCAAAAAGCTACTTAGAATTCCTTCTCCTAGTCAAAATAAGTTGATCCTACCAAATAATAGTATAATTAGTAAATTTAATGACAATAAGATTTACCTTTTTCTCCTTAAAATAGTTATGGTAGTCAAAAACCAATTCAACCTTCTTTTCACATTTTAAGTGCACATCAAGAATATTCTTACCTTGTGATACAAACTCCGTTTATATGTAAATGGAGCCCAACACCAATGTTGGTATAGGATTGTTCTAACACAGGTTAAGGGATTTAGAGTTTTGACCCAATGATTATAAACAACCAAGAAGCAGAACTATAAGATTCAGACGCCACACCTAACAACAACAACGTTGAAGAAGATAAGTCTAGTGAACCAACACACGCAAGTATGAAAGTTCAGAATTAGTTCTCAAAGAACCAGAGAAAATAGCTCATACACTCATGAAAACAGGTTTGCCTCTCCCAGCCACCCTTTTTGCCATTTTAATATGCTATCCCAGAAACCCTAACTAATAAGTTGGGCTTAATAAGGAAATTCGTCCAACCCACTAAATAAGCTGGGCTTAATAAGGAATTTCGTCCAACCCACTAAATAATAATAAAAACACATGAAAATAACCCACTTAAAGGCCCAATCATGGGCTCTCAAATCCAACTTCCTTCCCAAGGCCATGGTTCGCAAATTCCTCCACAGATGACACATTCGTAAGCCCTGGTGAAGACTCCACCCTCCTCAACTCATACTTGGCAACTTCCTGATAGTAAATGTTGCACAACAAGTTGTTGAGAGCTTCCTTTATTTTGTTTGACCTTGCCCTTGTCATTGGTCCTCCAAGGTTTTGCAAAGCATCTACTCCCTTGTTGACTTGAGTTGGTACAATATGGTTTCCACCTTAAGAGAGAGCTTCTCAAGGATACTTTCACTATATGCATGAATATCGAATGGAGGGTGTGAATCCTACTGGAAACAAAAGTATCCTCAGTTAGAGCTAGATGAAAAATTATGCAAGTTAAATTGCACAAGTAAAAGGCAATAGCAGCTATTATCAATTTCAAATTGAAGCTTAAAGATGGAAGTTACTTGCTCCTCCAAGTTATGCTCAATTCTCTACTTCCATGATGAAACTCGGGCAGCCAATTCAGTCAGCTTTTCAGATTCAGCTATGTTAGCAAGGAGAGCATCCGGCAAGACAGAAAATGGGTAAACTAGGCACAAGAATATATCAAGGGAAATGCACAAGTGAGGCTTAAATTAAAGGGACTAGCCCAACATGTGTAATTCAAAACTTCTGACAACCACATAAATCTATTTTTTTTGGTTTATTTACACAGGCAGGGATTTCTAATTCAAAACTTGTTGGTTTATTGTATTCCAGAGGATTCAACAAAATATATATCAAAATCAAGCCACAAATAGGAAACAAACCACAACAGACATCAATCAAACTTGCTTCACAGTGGAAAGTAAAACATATGACTTGGCAACTTCCTGATAGTAAATGTCACACAACAAGTTGTATGAGCTATTTTCTTTTGTTCTTTGAGAACTAATTCTGAACTTTCATACTTGCGTGTGTTGGTTCACTAGACTTATCTTCTTCAACATTGTTGTTGCTAGGAATGGCGTATGAATCTTATAGTTCTGGTTCATGGTTGTTTATAATCATTGGGTCAGAACTCCAAATCCCTTAACCTTTGTTAGAATGATCCTATACCAACATTGGTGTTGGGTTCTGTTTACATATAAACGGAGTTCGTATCATTATGGACCGAACATGCGCAAGGAATCAAACCCAAGAAAGCTAAGTTAGATCTTAATCACACAAACCCTAGACCTAACATTCAAAGGAACATGAACGTAAGGTAATTAAAAAGGATATAGATGCCACACTCTAGAAAGGAAGGGAAATGGGAGAGATAAGTTGAGTTGAACACCATAACAAGAGGTGTTTCTTAATAAGTTCTTTAGTTCTCAAAAGAAGTAAAGGAGAAAACCCTTACTTTTTATTCCACTTAAAATTGTTTGATTTTTTAAAGGTTACAAAGAGGTGCCTATTTATATGCTATGCTAGCAATCCTATTGAGGCATAAATTCTTATTTAGGACAAACTCCTATTTAGGATAAATTATTATACAAAAAACTTTCACTTTTATAACAATCACTTATTTATAATAAACTCTTATTTAAGAGTGAATGCTATTACTTAACCTCAGCTCATTAAGCACTTCAATCATATTAATAAGGTCTTAACTCTCTTTCAAGGTAAGTTTGGTCAATTTTGGTTTAATGGATCCTTAGAAGACCTTTCTGCATTGACACCTCTATGAATCTCATCATTCCCTCTCTCCTCAAAAGGATTTGTCACTTATGTCGAAAATATTATAAATAACCTCACATGCACTGCCTCAAGTGTTTCTCTTAATTATTATTACACAACCCTCGTGTTTAGTTCCTTAAAGAGCTAAAAAGGGAAGTAAATAAGAAATGTTAAGCCAACCAACTCACAAAATGAAATAAATTGGATGAAATTGATATGTTAGAAAGTAAGAAATTAGAAAATGAAAAAGGAACGTTAAGTAAAATAAATTTAAGGAAGTAGACTTAAAGGAAAAGTACTTACATGGTAGAACTAGAAAATAGATTGTTGAAGTAAAGTTGAGCTAGAATAGTTAACTTTACTAAGAATAGTCCGATAGCAAACTGATTTAATATATCACATTCAAATTTTTGAATGCATAATACTATTGCTAATATTTTCTTTTTAATAGTAGTGTAATCAACTCTTACTCCTTTCTAGATTCCTAAGGTAAAGCAAACAAGTTGTTCTCTTCAATTAATTATTTGTTTAAGGATACCCCCATATCCTTTGTCTGATGCATCTATTCAACTATTTTAAAGGCATCAAGATGAGGAAGGGTTAAACATGATAGTTCTTTGTTCTAATTTTAATCTTTTTAACTAGCCTTATATTTTGGTGGATTTGTTTGTAATTTTCTGAATAATGGCTTAGTGTCATAAGTTAAGTCTTTATTAGTCTTTACTAAAGAAGATACCATGATTTTGGATCTTATTGATAAAATCTCATACCTTAAAAGGAAAAGGGAAATGTTTGAAAAAAAAGTTACATATGTTGAAAGGAGATAATTTTATGAGATCCATAAAGGACCTGATACATCGAAGGCTTCTAAGGATCCATTAAGCATTTACAAAAGGCCAATGATATGTTTAAGGGCTAAAAAGATTACAAAAGCAATTTATGTGCTAATTGAGGATATTTGGACCAACCAAGTTACAAATGGCATGAATCAAGAAATTTCATGAATTCAAGGTTTATTAGTATGATTGGGGTGCTTAATGGGATAAGGTTAAATAATAAAATCCACTCTTAAGTAAGAGTTTGTTATAAAATAGGAGTTTAGAAAAAAAAAAGTGTTTCTGTTTTTTACGAGTATATCACTGTCTTTACTTTTAGAATTTTTAAGTTGTTATTTTAACCTATAAATAGGCTTGATTTCAATGTCAAAGAGGAGACAATGATATGAATTGAAAAAGTAGGAATTTTCTCCTTAATTCTTTTAAGAACTACAGAACTTATGAAGAATTAACTTTTCCTATAGCTTTCAACCTGCCTTATCACTCCCAAATTTGTTCTTTTCTAAAGTTTTGGCATTCATACTCTTCTTTATAACTTAGATTCATGTTCCTTAAAACATTGGGTCTAAGGTTTGCATGATTGGAATCTAATTTAACTTTCTTGAGTTATGTGAACCCCAAAAGACATGGCTTAAGGACCTAACACACATAAGGAATCAAACAAAAACTTAAGATGTGAACCCCAAAAGATGTGGCTTAAGGACCCAAACCTAAGCCTAAGTTAGATTTCAATCATAGAAACCCTAAATCTAATATTCAAAGAAACACAAACCTATAACACAAACTTAGGGTATTAAGAAGAATATAAATGCCACACTCTAAAAAAGAAGGGAATTGGGAGTGATAAGTTGGATCGAATGCCACAATAAGAGTTGCTTCTTGATAAGTTCTTTAGTTCTTGAAAGAACTAAAAGAAAAAACTCTTACTTTTTATTTCTCTCAAATTTTCTGATTTTAGAGTTTACAAGGAGGTGCCTATTTATAGGCCAAGATAACAACCTTAAAAGAGAAATAAATTCTTATTTAGGACAAACTACTATTCAAAAAACATCCACTTTGATAACAAGCACTTATTTAAGACAAACTCCTATTTAAGAGTGAATGTTATTACTTAACCATGACCCATTAAGCACTCTAATCATATTAATAAGGCCTCGACTCTCTTTCAAGCTTGAATTCACACCATTTGTAGTTTGGTTGGCCCAAATGTTTTCAATCAGTCCATTTAGTGCTTCTTTCATTTTTTTGTCTTTAGCTTGCATTATTGGACCTTCTAGAATGTACAATGGATCTTTTGTATCCTTTGAAGCCTTCTATGCATCATCTCTAAGCCTCTCATCATTTCCCCTCTCCTCAAAAGGATTCATCCTCAAATCATCACCTATATAAAAAAAAAAAGAAGATCAAAAGCATTAAATGTTGCACTCATATTATACTTATTAGGGAGGTTTAACTTATAGGCATTATGATACGAACTCCGTTTATATGTAAATAGAACCCAACACTAATGTTGGTATAGGATCGTTCTAACACAGGTTAAGGGATTTGGAGTTCTGACCCAATGATTATAAACAACCAAGAACCAGAACTATAAGATTTAGATGCCACTCCTAGCAACAACAACGTTGAAGAAGATAAGTCTAGTGAACCAACATACACAAGTATGAAAGTTCAGAATTAGTTCTCAAAGAACCAGAGAAAATAGCTCATACACTCATAAAAACGGGTCTGCCTCTCCCAGCCACCCTTTTTGCCCTTTTTATATGCTAACTCCCAGAAACCCTAACTAATAAGCTAGTCTTAATAAGGAAATTCGTCCAACCCACTAAATAAGCTAGGCTTAATAAGGAATTTCTAAATAAGCTGGGCTTAATAAGGAATTTCATCCAGCCCACAAAATAATAATATAAACACATGAAAATAACCTACTTAAAAGCCCAATCATGGGCTCTCAAATCCAACTTCCTTCCCAAGGCCATGGTTCACAAATTCCTCCACAGATGACACATTCGCAAGCCTTGGTGAAGACTCCGTGCTCCTTAACTCGTACTTGGCAGCTTCCTGATAGTAAATGTCACACAATAGGTTGTTGAGAGCTTCCTTTATTTTCTTTGACCTTGCCTTTGTCATTGGTCCTCTAAGGTTTTGCAAAGTATCTACTCTCTTGTCAATTTGATTTGGTACAATATGGTTTCCATCATTCCCGCTCTCCTCGAAATGATTTGTCCTCAAATCAGCATCTACATCATCAAAGAGAAAAGGAGAAAGGTCAGAAACATTAAATGTTGCACTCACACTATACTCACTTGGCAAGTCAAGTTTATATGCATTATCATTGACTGTTGCCACCACTTGATAAGGACCATCTCCTCTTGGTTGCAACTTTGATTTCCTTTGCTTAGAAAATCTATCCTTCTGCAAATGTACCCAAACCCAATCACCCGGTTCAAAAGTGATATGCTTGCGACCTTTGCTGGCTTGTGTTTCATATTGTTTGGTTCTTCTCTTAATGTTAAGCCTAGCTTTCCCATGAAGTTGCCGAACCACTTCCACCTTCTTTTTCCCATCTAAATTAACCTTGTCCTGTATAGGCAATGGTACTAAATCCAAAGGTGACAATGGATTAAAACCATAAACAAGCTCAAAAAGAAAATAACCTGTAGCTCTATGAACAACACAATTATAGGCAAACTCCACAAAAGGCAAACATTCTTCCCAGTTCTAGAGTTCTTACCAATAATGGCACGCAACAATGTACCAAGAGTTCGATTTACTACCTCAGTTTGTCCATCAGTTTGTGGATGGCAAGTTGTAGAAAACAACAACTTTGTTCCAAGCTTACCCCACAATGTTTTCCAAAAGTTGCTAAAAAAATTTGCATCGCAGTCTAACAAAATACTCTTCGGCACTCCATGTAGGCGAACAATCTCTTTAAAGAATAAGTTTGCAATGTGTGTGGCATCATCCGTTTTGGTGCAAGCAATGAAATGCGCCATCTTTGAGAACCTGTCAACTACAACAAGAATACAATCTCGGCCCTTCTTCATGAACCCATCAACTTTCCTCTAAATCTCCTTTGTCTCCTCAGGATTACTTCTATACGCTGGCTTACTGAGAATGGGAGCTCTAGGAATAAGATCAATGTGATGTTCAATCCCTCTCCTTGGTGGCAAACCATCTGGGATCTCTTGAGGGAACTCATCATTATAATCCTGCAACAAAGATGAAATAGCACTAGGCAAAGATGAATCAAGGTTAGTGTTAGAGAAATAAGAATCCTTGTAAAGGATTAAGATCATTTGTTGCCTAGCTTGGAAGGCAACCCTAACATCTGCTCCTTTTGCAAACACACTCACTAGTTTTCTTTCATCTTCACTTTTGTGAACTTGAGCACTCTTGTACTCAGCACTCTCAAATGCATTTATTTTCTTTTTCCCTCCTGCACTTTCTTTTCTCTTGACTCTCTCTTTCTTTTCGCTCCTCCTCTTTTGCTCACTTTCATAAAGTCTCGCTTGGTCTTCATACACCTGTTTTGGAGTCAATGGTGCCAGTGTAAATGGCCTTCCATCCATGGTGACTGAATAGCGGTTCTTGTAACCATCATGCAAAACTTTTCTGTCATATTGCCAAGGACAGCCTAATAACAAATGTCCGGTCTGCATTGGTACAACATCACAAGACAATTCATCCTTATATCTACCAATGGAAAATGGAACCATAACTCGTTTAGTCACTTTTACCACTCCACTGTCATTCAACCATTGCAAATTATATGGCCTAGGATGTTTGGTTGTAGGCAAGTTCAATTTTTCCACCAATTCTATACTTGCTACATCAGTGCAACTACCTTCATCAATTATCAAGCAACAGAGTCTATTTTGAACTAAACATTGAGTATGGAAAATATTTTCTCACTGAATCTCAGCATCATTCTCCTCCTTAACCTGCGCACTAAGGGCTCTCCTTGCTACTAAAAGCCTTCCACCATGCTCCGGATACTCTATCCCTTCATCAACATCACTAGCATCCTCTAATGGCGGCCTTTGGTCTTCATCACTAGCATCACTACCAGACACATAATCACCGTTCTCCTTAAGGTACATGGTTCTCTTATTAGGACATTATGAAGCCACATGACCCCTACCCAGACATCTAAAGCA
>CM034046.1:8614251-8654043 GCA_019804595.1 Bruguiera parviflora
TCATCAAATAAGTTTGAAGTTTTCATGGATAGCCTTGTTCAAAAAAGGTTTATATCGATTTTCAGCTCTACTATGAGTCCCACACTAAATGCTTGGAGAAATATGTATTTGAGTGATTCCATTCAACATTAAAATACTTTTGAAAGAGTGGATAATTTTGTCGTAAAAGCTATTTTTCATGCACTATTAAATTTTGATAAATTTTTTATTGTTAGATGTAATGCGTAACATGTTTGAATTAGGGATAAGAATATTCATGCATGTAATGATAACGCTATTAAAAGCTTTGGGGAAAACTTTTATTGTTGCTAATTTTGATACTATTATAATATATAATAGTACAAACAACGGATATCTAACTGATTTTTTACAAGTTTTTGAAGTCCTTTATAAAGAACAACTTTATGTCAATGTTAAGAATTGTATGTTCTTGTATTGTAAAGTTGTTTTTCTTGGCTTTATTGTCTCCTAAGAAGGATTGGTGCCAAATCTTAAGAAAGTTAATGCAATTAAAGAGTGACCAGCATCTAAATTCATCAAATAAGTTTGAAGTTTTCATGGATAGCCTTGTTCAAAAAAGGTTTATATCGATTTTCAGCTCTACTATGAGTCCCACACTAAATGCTTGAAAAAATATGTATTTGAGCGATTCAATTCAACATTAAAATACTTTTGAAAGAGTGAATAATTTTTTCATAAAGGGTCTTTTTCATGCACTATTATAGTAGCAAGGAGAGCCCTAAGTGCGCAGGTTAAGGAGGAGCATGATGTTGAGATTCAGCGGGAAAATATTTTCCATACTCGATGTTTATTTCAAGATAGACTCTATTGCTTGATAATCGATGGAGGAAGTTGCACTAATGTAGCAAGTACAGAGTTGGTGGAAAAATTGAACTTGCCTACAACCAAACATCCTAGGCCATATAATTTGCAATGGTTAAATGATAGTGGAGTGGTAAAAGTGACTAAACAAGTTTTGGTTCCATTTTCCATTGGTAGATATAAGGATGAATTATCTTGTGATGTTGTACCTATGTAGACCGGGCATTTGTTATTGGGCCGTCCTTGGCAATTTGACAGAAAAGTTTTGCATGATGGTTACAAGAACCGCTATTCATTCACCATGGATGGAAGACCATTTACACTGGCACCATTAACTCCAAAACATATGTATGAAGACCAAGTGAGACTTTATGAAAGTGAGCAAAAGAGGAGGAGCGAAAAGAAAGAGAGAGTCGAGAGAAAAGAAAGTGTTGGTGGGAAAAAGAAGATAAATGCATTTAAAGGTGCTGAGAATGATAGTGGTCATGTTCACAAGAGTGAAGATGAAAGAAAAGAAGTGAGTGTGTTTGCAAAAGGAGCAGATGTTAGGGTTGCCTTCCAAGCTAGGCAACAAATGATCTTAATCCTTTACAAGGATTCTTATTTCTCTAACACTAACCTTGATTCATCTTTGCCTAGTGCTATTTCATCTTTGTTGCAAGATTATAATGATGTGTTCCCTCAGGAGATCCCAGATGGTTTACCACCAAGGAGAGAGATTGAACATCACATTGATCTTATTCCTGGAGCTCCCATTCCCAATAAGCCAGCATATAGAAGTAATCCTTAGGAGACAAAGGAGCTTCAGAGGCAAGTTGATGAGTTGATGAAGAAGGGACATGTAAAGGAGAGCATGAGTCCATATGTAGTGCCAGTGTTGCTTATGCCAAAGAAAGATGGATCTTGGAGGATGTGTGTTGATTGTAGAGCTATCAACAAAATAACAGACTTATTTTTTAAAGAGATTGTTTGCCTACATGGAGTGTCGAAGAGTATTGTGTCAGACCATGATGGAAAATTTTTGAGCCATTTTTGGAAAACAATGTGGGGTAATCTTGGAACAAAGTTGTTGTTTTCTACAACTTACCATCCACAAACTGAGGTAGTAAATCGAACTCTAGGTACATTGTTGCGTGCTATTATTGGTAAGAACTCTAGAACCTAGGAAGAATGTTTGGCATTTGTGGAGTTTGCCTATAATCGTGTTGTTCATAGTGCTACAGGTTATTCTCCTTTCGAACTTGTTTATGGTTTTAATCCATTGAAGCCTCTAGATTTAGTAGCATTGCCTATATAGGATAGGGTTAATTTAGATGGGAAAAAGAAGGCGGAAGTGGTTAGGCAACTTCATGAGAAAGCTATGCTTAACATTGAGAGAAGAACCAAACAATATGAAACACAAGCCAACAAAGGTCGCAAGCATATCACTTTTGAACCTAGTGATTTGGTTTGGGTACATTTGCGGAAGTATAGATTTCCTAAGCATAGGAAATCAAAGTTGCAACCAAAGGGAGATGGTCCTTTTCAAGAGGTGGCAAGAGTCAACGATGATGCATATAAACTTGACTTTCCATGTGAGTATAATGTAAGTGCAACATTTAATGTTTCTGACCTTTCTCCTTTTCTCTTTGATGATGTAGGTGCTAATTTGAGGACAAATCATTTTGAGGAGAGCGGGAATGATGGAAACCATATTGTACCAACTCAAATCAATAAGGGAGTAGATACTTTGCAAAACCTTGGAGGACCAATGACAAAGGCAAGGTCAAAGAAAATAAAGGAAGCTCTCAACAACTTGTTGTGTGACATTTACTATCAGGAAGTTGCCAAGTACGAGTTAAGGAGGATGGAGTCTTCACCAGGGCTTGCGAAAGTGTCATCTGTGGAGGAATTTGCGAACCATGGCCTTAGGAAGGAAGTTGGATTTGAGAGCCCATGATTGGGCCTTTAAGTGGGTTGTTTTCATGTGTTTTTACTATTATTTAGTGGGGTGGACGAAATTCCTTATTAAGCCTAGCTTATTTAGTGGGTTGGACGAAATTCCTTATTAAGCCCAGCTTATATAGTGGGTTGGACGAATTCCCTTATTAAGACTAGCTTAATAGTTAGGGTTTCTGGGAGTTAGCATATAAAAAGGGCAAAAAGGGTGGTTGGGAGAGGGAGACCCATTTTTATGAGTGTATGAGCTATTTTCTCTAGTTCTTTGAGAACTAATTCTAAACTTCATACTTGCGTGTGTTGGTTCACTAGACTTATCTTCTTCAACGTTGTTGTTGTTAGGAGTGGCGTCTGAATCTTATAGTTTTGGTTCTTGGTTGTTTATAATCATTGGGTCAGAACTCCAAATCCCTTAACCTGTGTTAGAACGATCCTATACCAACATTGGTGTTGGGTTCCATTTACATATAAACAGAGTTCGTATCATTTGTATAATCAGTTGCAGAGCCTTACACAAGGTTCCAAGAGTGTGGAAGAGTATCATAAGGAGATGGAAATTGCTATGGTTAGGGCAAATGTAATGGAGGATAGGGAGGCAACTATGGCTAGGATCCTCCAAGGGTTGAATAGGAGCATAGCTGATGTGGTAAAGCTACAACACTAAGTAGAGCTTGAAGACACAGTACACATTGCCATGAAAGTTGAGAGGCAACTTAAGGGAAGGAGCACTTCTGGTCATAAGCAGAACTTGGGTTCATCTTTTTGTAAGCCAAATTGGGGGAAGAAGGAAGAGAAGATGACTTCTATGTAAAAAGGCAATTCACATAGACCCAAGACTAGTGGGGGCAGCCTGGAGAGGGGCAAATTTGAAGAAAATCTTGAGGGCACCCATGGAAAAACTAGAGACATCAAATGCTTTAGATTTCTGGGTAGGGGTCATGTGGCTTCACAAAGTCCCAACAAGAGAACCATATACCTTAAGGAGAATGGTGATTATGTGTCTGGCAGTGATGCTGGTGATGAAGACCAACTGCTTCCATTAGAGGATGCTAGTGATGTTGATGAAGGGATAGAGTATCGGGAGCATGGTGGAAGGCTTTTACTAGCAAGGAGAGCCCTTAGTGCGCAAGTTAAGGAGGGTAATGATGCTGAGATTTAGCGGGAAAATATTTTCCATACTTGATGTTTAGTTCAAGATAGACTCTATTGCTTGATAATCAATGGAGATAGTTGCACTAATGTAGCAAGTATAGAGTTGGTGGAAAAATTGAACTTGCCTACAACCAAACATGCTAGGCCATATAATTTGCAATGGTTAAATGACAGTGGAATGGTAAAAGTGACTAAACAAGTTGTGGTTCCATTTTCCATTGGTAAATATAAGAACGAACTGTCTTGTGATGTTGCACCTATGCAAACCAAACATTTGTTATTGGGCCGTCCTTGGCAATTTGACAGAAAAGTTTTGCATGATGGGTACAAGAACTGCTATTCATTCACCATGGATGGAAGACCATTTACACTGGCACCATTGACTCCAAAACATATGTATGAAGACCAAGTGAGACTTTATGAAAGTGAGCAAAAGAGAAGGAGCGAAAAGAAAGAGAGAGTCGAGAGAAAAGAAAGTGAAAGTGGGAAAAAGAAGATAAATGCATTTGAGGGTGTTGAGAATGATAGTGGTCAGGTTCACAAGAGTGAAGATGAAAGAAAAGAAGTGAGTGTGTTTGCAAAAGGAGTAGATGTTAAGGTTGCCTTCCAAGCTAGGCAACAAATGATCTTAATCCTTTTCAAAGATTCTTATTTCTCTAACACTAACCTTGATTCATCTTTGCCTAGTGCTATTTCATCTTTGTTGTAGAATTATAATGATGTGTTCCCTAAAGAGATCCTAGATGGTTTGCCACTAAAGAGAGGGATTGAACATCACATTGATCTTATTCCTAGAGCTCCCATTCTTAATAAGCTAACGTATAGAAGTAATCTTGAGGAGACAAAAGAGCTTCAGAGGCAAGTTGATGTGTTGATGAAGAAGGGACATGTAAAGGAGAGCATGAGTCCATGTGCAGTGCCAGTGTTGCTTATGCCAAAGAAAGATGGATCTTGGAGAATGTGTGTCAATTGTAGAGCTATCAACAAAATAATAGTTAAGTATTGACATCTTATACCCAGGCTTGATGATATGCTAGATGAATTACATGGTGCGTGTTACTTCTCTAAAATTGACCTTAAGAGTGGAATTTGGAAGAGCATGTTGAACATTTGCATTGTATGCTTGATGTTTTGAGAAACGAGAAATTGTATGCTAATGATGCTGACTTTAGTAACGTGTATGCTACATATGAGAAAGGTGCATTTGGTAAGTTCTATAGACATGAGGGGTATTTGTTTCGAGTGAATAAACTTTGTATTCCACAAGGGTCTCTGAGAGCATTACTTGTGAGAGAAGCTCATGGGGGTGGTTTAATGGGACACTTTGGCATTCGAAAGACTTTTGATGTTTTAAATGAACATTTTTTCTGGCCACATATGAAAAGGGATATTGAAAGCGCCTGTGCCAAGTGTATTATCTGTAGACAAGGTAAGTCTAGAGTTTGGCCCAATGGTAAGTATATGCCCTTAGAAATTCCCTGTGAACCTTAGACCAACATTTCTATGGATTTTATTCTTAGGTTACCTAGGTCCAAGAAGGGCTGAGATTGTATTTTTATTGTATTCGACAGGTTCTCAAAGATGGCGCATTTCATTGCTTGCACCACAATGGATGATGCCACACACATTGCAGACTTATTCTTTAAAGAGATTGTTCACCTACATGGAGTGCCAAAGAGTATTGTGTTAGACCGTGATGCAAAATTTGAGAGCCCATGATTGGGCCTTTAAGTGGGTTATTTTCATGTGTTTTTATTATTATTTAGTGGGTTGGACGAAATTTCTTATTAAGCCCAACTTATTTAGTGGGTTGGACGAATTCCCTTATTAAGACCAGCTTATTAATTAGGGTTTCTGAGAGTTAGCATAAAAAAAGGGCAAAAAGGGTGGCTGGGAGAGGTAGACCCGTTTTCATGAGTGTATGAGCTATTTTCTCTGGTTCTTTGAGAACTAATTCTGAACTTTCATACTTGATTGTGTTGGTTCACTAGACTTATCATCTTCAACGTTGTTGTTGTTAAGAGTGACGTCTGAATCTTATAGTTCTAGTTCTTGGTTGTTTATAATCATTGGGTAAGAACTCCAAATCCCTTAACCTGTGTTAGAACGATCTTCTACGAACATTGGTGTTGGATTCCGTTTACATATAAACAGAATTCGTATCACAAGGTTTCGAAGCTCTTTATAAAAAGCAATTTTATGTCAATCTTAAGAAGTGTATGTTCTTGTATTTTAAAGTTGTATTTCTTGGCTTTATTGTCTCCAAAGAGAGATTAGTGCCAAATCTTGAGAAAGTTAATGCAATTAAAGAGAGTCCAGCATCTAAATGCATCAAATAAGTTTGAAGTTTTCATGGGTTAGCCTTGTTCTAAAAAGGTTTATATGGATTTTCAGCTCTATTATAAGTCCCACACTAAATGCTTGAAGAAAGATGTATTTGAGTGATTCAATTCAACATTAAAAGACCTTTGAAAGAGTGAATAATTTTTTGATAAAAGCACTTTTTCATGCACTATTAAATTTTGATAAATTGCTTATTGTTGAATGTAATGCTTTACATGTTAGAATTAGGATAAGAATATTCATGCAAGTGATGATAAAGTTATTAAAACCTTTTGGGAAATCTTTTATTGTTGTTTATTTTGATAATATTCTAATATATAATAGAACAAAGGAAGGACATCTAACTCATTTATTACATGTTTTTGAACTTCTTTATAAAGAACAACTTTATGTCAATCTTAAGAAGTGTATGTTCTTGTATTCTAAAGTTGTCTTCCTTGGTTTTATTGTCTCCAAGGAGAGATTGAAGCCAAATCTTGAGAAAGTTAATGCAATTAAAGAGTGACCAGCACCTAAATACATCAAATAAGTTTGAAGTTTTCTTCGGTTAGCCTTGTTCTATCAATGGTTTATACAGATTTTCATCTCTATTATGAGTCCCACAATTAAAGCTTAAAGATAGATGTATTTGAATGGTTAAATTTAACATGAAAAGGCTTTTGAAAGGGTGAAGAAGCTTTTGATAGAACCTCTTTTTCAAGCACTATTACATTTTGATAAATTATTTATTGTTAAATGTAATGCTTTACATATAGCAATTAGGGATAAGAATATTCATGCAATTGATGATAGAGCTATTAAAACCTTTTGGGAAATCCTTTATTGTTGTTTATTTTCATAATATTCTAATATATAACAGAACAAAGGAAGGAGATCTAACTCATTTATGAGAATTTTTTGAAGTTCATTATAAAGAATAACTTTATGTCAATCTTAAGAAGTGTTTGTATTCCTTGGCTTTATTGTCTCTAACGAGAAATTGAGGCCAAATCTTGAGAAAGTAAATGTAATTAAAGAGTGACCAGCACCTAAATCCATGAAATAAGTTTGATGTTTTCATGGGTTAGCCTTGTTCACTCAAAGGTTTATACCGATTTTCAACTTTATTATGAGTTTCACACTAAATGCTTGAAGAAAGATGTATTTGAGTGGTTAAATTTAGCATTAAAAAGCTTTTGAAAGAGCGAAGAAGTTTTTGATAAAAGATCTTTTTCATGGCGTATTAAATTTTGATAAATGGCTTATTGTTGAATGTGATGGTTTACATGCAGGAATTAGGGGTAAGAATATTCATGCAAGTGATGATAGAGCTATAAACACCTTTTGGGAAATCCTTTATTATTGCTTATTATGATAATATTCTAATATATAACAAAACAAAGAAAGGGCATTTAACTTACTTATTACAAGGTTTTGAAGTTCTTTATAAAAAGCAATTTTATGTCAATCTTAAAAAGTGTATGCTCTTATATTGTAAAGTTGTATTTCTTGGCTTTATTGTCTCCAAAGAGAGATTGATGCCAAATCTTGAGAAAGTTAATGCAATTAAAGAGAGTCCAGCATCTAAATTCATCAAATAAGTTTGATGTTTTCATAGGTTAGCCTTGTTCTAAAAAGGTTTATATGGATTTTCAACTCTATTATGAGTCCCACACTAAATGCTTGAAGAAAGATGTATTTGAGTGATTCAATTCAACATTAAAAGACTTTTGAAAGAGTGAATAATTTTTTGATAAAAGCTCTTTTTCATGCACTATTAAATTTTAATAAATTGCTTATTGTTGAATGTAATGTTTTATATGTTGGAATTAGGATAAGAATATTCATGCAAGTGATGATAAAGTTATTAAAACCTTTTGGGAAATCTTTTATTGTTGTTTATTTTGATAATATTCTAATATATAATAGAACAAAAAAAGGACATCTAACTCATTTTTTATAAGTTTTTGAACTTCTTTATAAAGAACAACTTTATGTGAATCTTACGAAGTGTATGTTCTTGTATTCTAAAGTTGTCTTCCTTGGCTTTATTGTCTCCAAAGAGAGATTGAAGCCAAATCTTGAGAAAGTTAATGCAATTAAAGAGTGACCAGCACCTAAATACATCAAATAAGTTTGAAGTTTTCTTGGGTTAGCTTTGTTCTATCAATGGTTTATACGAATTTTCATCTCTATTATGAGGCTCACACTAAATGCCTAAAGGATGATGTATTTGAATGGTTAAATTTAACATGAAAAGGCTTTTGAAAGGATGAAGAAGCTTTTGATAGAACCTCTTTTTCAAGCACTATTACATTTTGATAAATTATTTATTGTTGAATGTAATGCTTTACATGTAGTAATTAGGGGTAGTAATTAGGGATAAGAATATTCATACAAGAAATGATAGAGCTATTAAAACTTTTTGGGAAATCCTTTATTGATGTTTATTTTCATAATATTCTAATATATAACAGGACAAAGGAAGGAGATCTAACTCGTTTATGAGAATTTTTTGAAGTTCTTTATAAAGAATAACTTTATGTCAATGTTAAGAAGTGTATGTTCTTGTATTCTAAAGTTGTATTGCTTGGCTATATTTTCTCTAATGAGAGATTGAGGCCAAATCTTGAGAAAGTGAATGTAATTAAAGAGTGACCAACACCTAAATCCATGAAATAAGTTTGATGTTTTCATGGGTTAGCCTTGTTCTCTCTAAGATTTATACGGATTTTCAACTTTATTATGAGTTCCACACTAAATGCTTGAAGAAAGATGTATTTGAGTGGTTAAATTTAGTATTAAAAAGCTTTTGAAAGAGCGAAGAAATTTTTGATAAAAGCTCTTTTTCATTGTCCTATTAAATTTTGATAAATGGCTTATTGTTGAATGTGATGGTTTACATATAGGAATTAGGGGTAAGAATATTCATGCATGTGATGATAGAGCTATAAAAACCTTTTTGGAAATCCTTTATTGTTGTTTATTTTGATAATATTCTAATATATAACAGAACAAATGAAGGACATTTAACTCTTTTATTACAAGGTTTTAAAGTTCTTTATAAAAAGCAATTTTATGTCAACCTTAAGAAGTGTATGTGCTAGCATTGTAAGGTTATGTCCCTTGGCTTTATTGTCTCCGAAGAGAGATTGATGCCAAATCTTGAGAAAGTTAATGCAATTAAAGAGTGTCCAGCATCTAAATCCATCAAATAAGTTTGAAATTTTTATGGGTTAGTCTTGTTCTAAAACTGTTTATATGGATTTTCAGTTTTATTATGAGTCCCACACTAAATGCATGAAGAAAGATGTATTTGAGTGATTCAATTCGACATTAAAAGACTTTTGAAAGAGCGAATAATTTTTTGATAAAAGCTCTTTTTCGTGTACTATTAAATTTTGATAAATTGCTTATTGTTGAATGTAATGCTTTACATGTTGGAATTAGGGATAAGAATATTCATGCAAGTGATGATAAAGCTATTAAAACCATTGGGGAAATCTTTTATTGTTGTTTATTTTGATAATATTCTAATATATAATAGAATAAAGGAAGGACATCTAACTCATATATTACAAGTTTTTGAAGTCCTTTATAAAGAACAACTTTATGTTAATGTTAAGAAGTGTATGTTCTTATATCCTAAGTTGTCTTCCTTGGCTTTATTGTCTCCAAAGAGAGATTGAAGCCAAATCTTGAGAAAGTTAATGCAATTAAAGATTGACCAACACCTAAATACATCAAATAAGTTTGAAGTTTTCTTCGGTTAGCCTTGTTCTATCAATGGTTTATACACTAAATGCTTGAAGAAAGATGTATTTAAGTGATTCAATTCAGCATTAAAAGACTTTTGAAAGAGTGAATAATTTTGATACGAACTTCGTTAATATGTAAACGGAACCCAACACCAATGTTGGTATAGGATCGTTCTAACAAAGGTTAAAGAATTTGAAGTTCTGACCCAATGATTATAAACAACCAAAAACCAAAACTATAAGATTTAGACGCCACTCTTAGCAAAAACAACGTTGAAGAAGATAAGTCTAGGGAACCAACACACGCAAGTATGAAAGTTCTGAATTAGTTCTCAAAGAACCAGAGAAAATAGTTCATACACTCATGAAAATGGGTCTGCCTCCCCCAGCCACCCTTTTTTCCCTTTTTATATGCTAACTCCCAGAAACCCTAACTCATAAGTTACTCTTAATAAGGGAATTCTTCCAACCCACTAAATAAGCTGGGCTTAATAAGGAATTTCGTCCAAGCCTTTAAATAATAATAAAAACACATTAAAACAACCCACTTAAAGGCCCAATCATGGGCTCTCAAATCCAACTTCCTTCCCAAAGCCATGGTTCACAAATTCCTCCACAGATGACACATTCGCATGCCCTGGTGAAGACTCCATCCTCCTTAACTCGTACTTGGTAAGTTCTTGATAGTAAATGTCGCAGAATAGGTTGTTGAGAGCTTCCTTTATTTTCTTTGACCTTGCCCTTGTCATTGGTCCTCTAAGGTTTTGCAAAGTATCTACTCCCTTGTCGATTTGAGTTGGTACAATATGGTTTCCATCAAATTTTTTGATAAAAGCTCTTTTTCATGCATTATTAAATTTTGATAAATTGCTTATTGTTGAATGTAATGCTTTACATGTTGGAATTAGGATAAGAATATTCTTGCAAATGATGATAAAGCTATTAAAACCTTTTAGGAAATCTTTTATTGTTGTTTATTTTGAAAATATTCTAATATATAATAGAACAAAGGAAGGACATCTAACTCATTTATTACAAGTTTTTGAAGTCCTTTATAAATAACAACTTTATATCAATGTTAAGAAGTGTATGTTCTTGTATTCTAAAGTTGTCTTCCTTGGCTTTATTGTCTCCAAAGAGAGATTGAAGCCAAATCTTGGGAAAGTTAATGCAATTAAAGTGCTACGAACTCCATTAATATGTAAACAGAAACCAATACCAATGTTGGTATAGGATCGTTCTAACATAGATTAAGGGATTTGGAGTTTTGACCCAGTGATGATAAACAACCAAGAACCAGAAATATAAGATTCAGATGCCACAACTAATAACAACAATGTTGAAGAAGATAAGTCTAGTGAACAAACACACGCAAGTATGAATGTTCAAATTAGTTCTCAAAGAACCAGAGAAAATTGCTCATACACTCATAAAAACGGGTCTACCTCTCCCAGCCACCCTTTTTGCCCTTTTTATTTGCTAACTCTTAGAAACCCTAACTAATAAGCTGGGTTTAATAAGGAAATTCGTCCAACCCACTAAATAAGCTGGGCTTAATAAGGAATTTCGTCCAACCCACTAAATAATAATAAAAACCCATGAAAATAACCCTCTTAAAGGCCCAATCATAGGCTCTCAAATCCAACATCTTTCCCATGGCCATGGTTCGCAAATTCCTCCACAGATGACACATTCGCAAGCCTTGGTGAAGACTCCATCCTCCTTAAC
This sequence comes from Bruguiera parviflora, assembly GCA_019804595.1. Taxonomy (NCBI): domain Eukaryota; kingdom Viridiplantae; phylum Streptophyta; class Magnoliopsida; order Malpighiales; family Rhizophoraceae; genus Bruguiera; species Bruguiera parviflora. Next base: position 8,625,972 of record CM034046.1, read on the forward strand.
TCGTACTTGGCAACTTCCTGATAGTAAATGTCGCACAACAAGTTGTTAAGAACTTCCTTTATTTTCTTTGACCTTGCCCTTGTCATTGGTCCTCCAAGGTTTTGCAAAGTATCTACTCCCTTGTTAATTTGAGTTGGTACAATATGGTTTCCATCATTCCCGCTCTCCTCAAAATGATTTGTCCTCAAATCAGCACCTACATCATCAAAGAGAAAAAGAGAAAGGTCAGAAATATTAAATGTTGCACTCACATTATACTCACCTGGCAAGTCAAGTTTATATACATTATCGTTGACTCTTGCCACCACTTGAAAAGGACCATCTCCCTTTGGTTGCAACTTTGATTTCCTTTGCTTAGGAAGTCTATCCTTCCACAAATGTACCCAAACCCAATCACCAGGTTCAAAAGTGATATGCTTGCAACCTTTGTTGGCTTATGTTTCATATTGTTTGGTTCTTCTCTCAATGTTAAGCCTAGCTTTCTCATGAAGTTGCCTAACCACTTTCGCCTTCTTTTTCCCATCTAAATTAACCCTATTCTGTATAGGCAATGGTACTAAATCCAAAGGCAACAATGGATTAAAACCATAAACAAGCTCGAAAGGAGAAAACCTGTAGCACTATGAACAACACGATTATAGGCAAATTCCATAAAAGGCAAACATTCTTCCCAAGTTCTAGAGTACTTACCAATAATGACATGCAACAATGTACCAAGTGTTCAATTTACTACCTCAGTTTGTCCATCAGTTTGTGGATGGCAAGTTATAGAAAACAACAACATTGTTCGAAGCTTACCCCACAATGTTTTCCAAAAATGGCTCAAAAATTTCGCATCACAGTCTGACACAATACTCTTCAGCACTCTATGTAGGTGAACAATCTCTTTAAAAAATAAGTCTGCAATGTGTGTGACATCATCTGTTTTGGTGCAACCAATAAAATGCGTCATCTTTGAGAACCTATCAACTACAACAAAAATACAATCTCGGCCCTTCTTAGACCTAGGTAACCCAAGAATAAAATCCATAGAAATGTTGGTCCAAGGTTCACAGGGAATTTCTAAGGGCATATACTTTTCATAGGGCAAAACTCTACACTTAGCTTGTCTATAGGTAATACACTTGGCACAGGCCTTTTCAACATCCCTTTTCATATGTGGCTAGAAAAAATGTTCATTTAAAACATCAAAAGTCTTTTGAATGCCAAAGTGTCCCATTAAACCACCCCTATGAGCTTCTTTCACAAGTAATGCTCTTAGAGATCCTTGTGGAATACAAAACTTATTTACTCGAAACAAATACCCCTCATGTCTATAGAACTTACCAAACGCAGCTTTCTCACATGCAGCATATACATTACTAAAGTCAACATCATTAGCATACAATTCAATAATGTGCTCAAATCCCAGCAACTTAACACTCAAAGTGTTAATCAGTGTGTACCTACATGACAATGCATCAGCAACAACATTTTTCTTACCTGATTTGTATTGAATTACATAAGGAAAAGTTTCAATAAATTCAACCCATTTTGCATGTCTCCTATTCAACTTACCTTGCCCTTTTAAGTATTTTAAAGACTTATGATCAGTGTGAATTACAAACTCCTTAGGCTAAAGAAAGTCCTAACAAGCGCATACATTTCTTTATCATAAGTTGGATAATTCAATGTTTCCCCACTCAACTTCTCACTAAAGAATGCAATAGGTCATTTCTCTTGCATGAGAACTCCCTCAATCCAATGCCCGATGCATCACATTCAATTTTAAAGATCTTAGAAAAATTAGGCAAAGCAAGAAGTGGTGCATTACACAACTTAGACTTAAGTAAATCAAAGGCATCTTGTTGTTCTTTACTCCATTTGAAACCCACACTCTTTTTGACCACCTCAATCAATGGTGCAGCTATGGTACTAAAATCCTTAATAAACCTCCTATAAAAGCTAGCCAAACCATGAAAACTCCTCACATCACTAACACTTTTAGGTGTAGGCATTCTTGAATTGCCTTAATCTTCTCTTTATCAAGCTCTATGCCATGAGCAGACATAACATAACCAAAAAAAATGACATGATCCTTGCAAAAGTCGCATTTCTTCATATTGGCATACAATTTCTCGTTCCTCAAAACATCAAGCACACTATGCAAATGTTCAACATGTTCTTCCAAATTCCTATTGTATACTAATATGTCATCAAAATAAGCCACAACAAACTTTCCAAAGAAAGGCCTCAAAATATGATTCATTAATCTCATAAAAGTACTAGGTGCATTAGTCAAACCAAACGGTATAACTAACCATTCATACAAACCATGCTTGGTTTTGAATGCAGTTTTCCATTCTTCTCCTTCCCCCATCCTAATTTGATGATATCCACTCGTAAGGTCAATTTTAGAGAAGTAACATCCACTATGTAATTCATCTAGCATATCATCAAGCCTGGGTATAGGATGTTGATACTTAACTGTTATTTTGTTAATAGCTCTACAATTAACACACATCCTCCAAGAACCATCTTTCTTTGGCACAAGCAACACTGGCACTACTCATGGACTCATGCTCTCCTTTACATGTCCCTTCTTCATCAACTCATCAACTTGCCTCTGAAGCTCCTTTGTCTCCTTAGGATTACTTCTATATGCTAGCTTATTGGGAATGGGAGCTCCAAGAATAAGATCAATGTGATGTTTAATCCCTCTCCTTGGTGGCAAACCATCTAGGATCTCCTGAGGGAACACATCATTATAATCCTACAACAAAGATGAAATAGCACTAGGCAAAGATGAATCAAGGTTAGTGTTAAAGAAATAAGAATCCTTATAAAGGATTAAGATCATTTGTTGCCTAGCTTGGAAGGCAACCCTAACATCTGCTCCTTTTGCAAACACACTCACTTGTTTTCTGTCATCTTCACTCTTGTGAACCTGACCACTCTCCTACTTAGCACTCTCAAATGCATTTATCTTCTTTTTCCCTCTTGCACTTTCTTTTCGCTCCTCCTCTTTTGCTCACTTTCATAAAGTCTCACTTGGTCTTCATACACTTGTTTTGGAGTCAATGGTGCCAGTTTAAATGGTCTTCCATCCATGGTGAATGAATAGCAGTTCTTGTAACCATCATGCAAAACTTTTCTGTCAAATTGCCAAGGACGGCCCAATAACAAATGCCTGGTTTGCATAGGTACAACATCACAAGACAATTCGTCCTTATATTTACCAATGGAAAATGGAACCAAAACTTGTTTAGTCACTTTTACCACTCCATTGTCATTTAACCATTGCAAATTATATGGCCTAAGATGTTTGGTTATTGGCAAGTTCAATTTTTCCACCAATTCTGTACTTGCTACAATAGTGCAACTACCTCCATCGATGATCAAGCAACAGAGTCTATCTTGAACTAAACATCGAGTATGGAAAATATTTTTCCGCTAAATCTCAGCATCATTCTCCTCCTTAACCTACGCACTAAGGGCTCTACTTGCTACTAAAAGCCTTCCACCATACTCCGAATACTCTATCCCTTCATCAACATCACTAGCATCCTCAAATGGCGGCATTTGGTCTTTATCACTAGCATCACTGCTAGACACATAGTCACCATTCTCCTTAAGGTACATGGTTCTCTTGTTAGGACATTGTGAAGCCAAATGCCCCTACCCAGACATCTAAAGCATTTTATGTCTTTAGTTTTTCCTTGGGTGCCCTCAAGTTTTTCTTTAAATTTGCCCCTTTCCATGTTGCCCCCACTAGTCTTAGGTCTATGTGAATAGCTTTTTTAATTAGAAGTCATCTTCTCTTCCTTCTTCCCCCAGTTCGGCTTCCAAAAAGATGAACCTAAGTTCTGCTTATGACCAGAAGTGCTCCTTCCCTTAAGTTGCCTCTCAATTTTCATGGCAATGTGTACCATGTCTTCAAGATCTACATAGTGTTGCAGCTCTACCATATCAGCTATGCTCTTATTGAACCCTTGGATGAACCTAGCCATGGTTGCCTCCCTATCCTCTATTACATTTGCCCTAACCATAGCAATTTCCATCTCCTTATGATACTCTTCCACACTCTTGGAACCTTGTGTAAGGCACTGCAACTTGTTATACAAATCCCTATAATAAGAGCTGGGAACAAACCTCCTTTTCATCACAGTCTTCAACTCATTCCAAGTTTCTATAGTTCTCTCAAAATTCCTTCTCCTAGTGGTAACTTGTTGGTCTCACCATACTATAGCATAATCAGTGAACTTTGCCACAACTAACTTCACCTTCTTCTCCTCAGAGAAGTTGTGGCACTCATTTATTAATTCTACCCTTCGTTCCCAATCCAAATAGACATTAAGGTCAACTTTCTCTTGGAAAGAAGGTATTTTCATTTTAATACTACTAAAATTTTTGTCTACTCCTTCCTCCCCTCTCTTTCTGTTATCCCAACCTCTATTGTACCTATCATAAATATTTCCATTGCCTCTTGCACCTCCACCATTCCTATTATCATGTCCTCTTCTTAAACCACCTTTGAAGTTTCTACTAGCATTATCACCGTCATCATAATAATCATCACCATCTTCACCAAGGTCATGTTCAAATCGCTTCTTCATGACCCTTCTAGCTGGCCTCTTCGGATTAACACTTGATTCCCCTTCTATTTGATCCATCCCATCTCAAACTTCCCAAAGCACTTGGTCAATCCTATCAAACTTCTATTCTAAGGATTTCATAAGCAATTTGAAATTTGGAAAAACTACTTCCTCCTCTCTATGTGGGAAATTGCCTTCTTTAGCATTAGACATCGTACATGCAAGATTGTCTATAAATAAAGAATATGCCTCACAAAACTCACTCCCTTGCATGTTTGCTCTCCACTCAACTACAGTAGTCCTCAACTCTCCTATTTCGCACAATAAATTGCAAAACTGTAAGAGCTCTTTCAGTAGTCCCAAGCAAACTAAATTTAGAACAAACAAAACTTGAATATATCAGTCCTAGACCTACCTCTTTAGAGAAGTGACATGAAAAAGAAGATGGGCAATAAAGCAAACAGAATGACAAGAAATTCAATGATATGAGTAGTGCAATTGGACAATAATCAATTATCAAATATAATTGAGTAAATGACCAATTGAGCAATGAAACCATTGTTTTTTTTTTTTGGTTAACTAATGGGTATTTCTGTGGAAGGAACAAATATCAGAAAAGAAACCCACGAAATACATGATTTTGTTTCTATTTTTTTTTTTTTCGTTTTTCTTTTTTTCTTTTTTTGATTATTCAACCAATAACGAAGAATACATGGAAGATATGATAACAACAATATAACTAACCTGAGTTAGAGCCAAAGCTCTGATACCAAATGATACGAACTCCGTTTATATGTAAATGGAACCCAACACCAATGTTGGTATAGGATCATTCTAACACAGGTTAAGGGATTTGGAGTTCTGACCCAATGATTATAAGCAACCAAGAACTAGAACTATAAGATTTAGACGCCACTCCTAACTATAACAACATTGAAGAAGATAAGTCTAGTGAACCAACATCATACGAACTCCATTTATATGTAAACGAAACCCAATACTAATGTTGGTATAGGATCGTTCTGACACAGGTTAAGGGATTTGGAGTTCTGACCCAATGATTATAAACAACCAAGAACCAAAACTATAAGATTCATGTGCCACTCCTAACAACAACAACGTTGAAGAAGATAAGTCTAGTGAAGCAACACATGCAAGAATGAAAGTTCAGAATTAGTTCTCAAAGAACCAAAGAAAATGGGTCTGCCACTCCCAGCCACCCTTTTTGCCCTTTTTATATGCTAACTCCCAGAAGCCCTAACTAATAAGCTGGTCTTAATAAGGGAATTCGTCCAACCCACTAAATAAGCTGGGCTTAATAAGGAATTTCGTCCAACCCACTAAATAATAATAAAAACACATGAAAATAACTCACTTAAACGCCCAATCATGGGCTTTCAAATCCAACTTCCTTCCTAAGGCCATGGTTCGCAAATTCCTCCACAGATGACATATTCACAAGCCCTGGTGAAGACTCCATCCTCCTTAACTCGTACTTGGCAACTTCCTGACAGAAAATGTCGCACAACAGGTTGTTGAGAGCTTCCTTTATTTTCTTTGACCTTGCCCTTGTCATTGGTTCTCCAAGGTTTTGCAAAATATCTACTCCCTTGTCTATTTGAGTTGATAAAATATGGTTTCCATCATTCCCGCTCTCCTCAAAATGATTTGTCCTCAAATCAGCATCTACATCATCAAAGAGAAAAGGAGAAAGGTCAGAAACATTAAATGTTGCACTCACATTATACTCACCTGGCAAGTCAAGTTTATATGCATTATCGTTGACTCTTGCCACCACTTGAAAAGGACCATCCCCCCTTCGTTGCAACTTTGATTTCCTTTGCTTAGGAAATCTATCCTTCCGTAAATGTACCCAAACCCAATCACCCGGTTCAAAAGTGATATGCTTGCAACCTTTGTTGGCTTGTGTTTCATATTGTTTGGTTCTTCTCTCAATGTTAAGCCTAGCTTTCTCATGAAGTTGCCTAACCACTTCCGCCTTCTTTTTCCTATATAAATTAACCCTATCCTGTATAGGCAACGGTACTAAATCCGAAGGTGACAATGGATTAAAACCATAAACAAGCTCGAAAGGAGAATAACTTGTAGCACTATGAACAACACGATTACAGGTAAACTCCACAAAAGGCAAACATTCTTCCCAGGTTCTAGAGTTCTTACCAATAACGGCATGCAACAATGTCCCAAGAGTTCAATTTACTACCTCAGTTTGTCCATCAGTTTGTGGATGGCAAGTTGTAGAAAACAACAACTTTGTTCCAAGCTTACCCCACAATGTTTTCCAAACATGGCTCAAAAATTTTGCATCACGGTCTGACACAATACTCTTCGGCACTCCATGTAGCCGAACAATCTTTTTAAAAAATAAGTCTGTTATTTTGTTGATAGCTCTACAATCGACACACATCCTCCAAGATCCATCTTTCTTTGGCACAAGCAACACTGGCACTACTCATGGACTCATGCTCTCCTTTACATGTCCCTTCTTCATCAACTCATCAACTTGCCTCTGAAGCTCCTTTGTCTCCTTAGGATTACTTCTATACGCTAGCTTATTGGGAATGGGAGCTCCAGGAATAAGATCAATGTGATGTTTAATCCCTCTCCTTGGTGGTAAACCATCTAGGATCTCCTGAGGGAACACATCATTATAATCCTGCAACAAAGATGAAATAGCACTAGGCAAAGATGAATCAAGGTTAGTGTTAAAGAAATAAGAATCCTTATATAGGATTAAGATCATTTGTTGCCTAGCTTGGAAGGCAACCCTAACATCTGCTCCTTTTGCAAACACATTCACTTGTTTTCTGTCATCTTCACTCTTATGAACCTGACCACTCTCTTACTTAGCACTCTTAAATGCATTTATCTTCTTTTTCCCTCTTACGCTTTCTTTTCTCTCAACTCTCTCTTTCTTTTTGCTCCTCCTCTTTTGCTCATTTTCATAAAGTCTCACTTGGTCTTCATACACCTGTTTTGGAGTCAATGGTGCCAGTGTAAATGGTCTTCCATCGATGGTGAATGAATAGCGGTTCTTGTAACCACATGCAAAACTTTTCTATCAAATTGCCAAGGACGGCCCAATAACAAATGTCCAGTCTACATAGGTATAACATCACAAGACAATTCGTCCTTATATCTACCAATGGAAAATGGAACCACAACTTGTTTAGTCACTTTTAGCACTCCACTGTCATTCAACCATTGCAAATTATATGGCCTAGGATGTTTGGTTGTAGGCAAATCCAATTTTTCCACCAACTCTGTACTTGCTACATTAGTGCAACTACCTCCTTTGATTATCAAGCAACAGAGTCTATCTTGAACTAAACATCGAGTATGGAAAATATTTACCTACAGAATCTCAACATCATTCTCCTCCTTAACCTGTGCACTAAGGGATTTCCTTGCTACCAAAAGCCTTCCACCATGCTCCAAATACTCTATCCCTTCATCAACATCACTAATATCCTCTAATGGTGGCATTTAGTCTTCATCACTAGCATCACTGCCAAACACATAATCACCATTCTCCTTAAGGTACATGGTTCTCTTGTTAGGACATTGTGAAGCCACATAACCCCTACCTAGACATCTAAAGCATTTGATGTCTTTAGTTTTTCCATGGGTGCCCTTAAATTTTTCTTCAAATTTGCCCCTCTCCAAGATGCGCCCACTAGTCTTGGGTCTATGTGAATTGCCTTTTTGCATAGAAGTCATCTTCTCTTCCTTCTTCCCCCAGTTTGGCTTCCAAAAAGATGAACCTATGTTATGCTTATGACCAGAAGTGCTCCTTCCCTTAAGTTGCCTTTCAACTTTCATTACAATGTGTACCATGTCTTCAAGCTCTACATAGTGTTGCAGCTCTACCACATCAGCTATGCTCCTATTCAACCCTTGGGGGAACCTAGCCATGGTTGCCTCCCTATCCTCCATTACATTTGCCCTAACCATAGCAATTTCCATCTCCTTATGATACTCTTCCACACTCTTGGAACCTTGTGTAAGGCTCTGCAACTTGTTATACAAATCCCTATAATAAGAGCTGGCAACAAATCTCCTTCTCATCACAGTCTTCAACTCATTCCAAGTTTCTATGGTTCTCTCAAAATTCCTTCTCCTAGTGGTAACTTGTTGGTCTCACCATACTACAGCATAATCAGTGAACTCTGCCACAACTAACTTCACCTTCTTCTCCTCAGAGAAGTTGTGGCACTCATATATAAATTCTACCCTTCGTTCCCAATCCAAATAGACATCAGGGTCAGCTTTCCCTTGGAAAGAAGGTATTTTCATTTTAATACTACTAAAATTTTTGTCTACTCCTTCCTCCCCTCTCTTTTTGTTATCCTAACCTCCATTGTACCTATCATAAACATTTCCATTGCCTCTTGCTCCTCTACCTTTCCTATTATCATGTCCTCCTCTAAAACCACCTTTGAAGTTTCTACTAGCATTATCACCGTCATCATAATAATCATCACCATCTTCACCAAGGTCATGTTCAAATTGCTTCTTCATGACCCTTCCAACTAGCCTCTTAGGATTAACACTTGATTCCCCTTCTATTTGATCCATCCTATCTTGAACTTCCCAAAGTGCTTGGTCAATCCTATCAAACTTCTATTCTAAGGATTTCATAAGCAATTTGAAATCTGGAAAAACTACTTCCTCCTCTCTATGTGGGAAATTGCCTTCTTTAGCATTAGACATCGTATATGCAAGATTGTCTATAAATAAAGAATATGCCTCACAAAACTCACTCCCTTGCATGTTTGCTCTCTACTCAACTACAGTAGTCCTCAACTCTCCTGTTTCACACAATAAATTGCAAAACTCTAAGAGCTCTTTCAGTAGTCCCAAGCAAACTAAATTCAGAACAAACAAAACTTGAATATATCAATCCTAAACCTACCTCTTTAGAGAAGTGACATGACAAAGAAGATGGGCAATAAAGCAAACAGAATGACAAGAAATTCAATGATATGAGTAGTGCAATTGGACAACAATCAATTATCAAATATAATTGAGTAAATGACCAATTGAGCAATGAACCCTTTTTTTTTTTTTTGGTTAACTAATGGGAATTTCTATGGAAGGAACAAATATCAGAAAAGAAACCCACAAAATACAGGATTTTGTTTCTGTATTTTTTTTTTTTTACGTTTTTCTTTTTTTCTCTTTTTGATTATTCAACCAATAACGAAGAATACATGGAAGATATGATAACAACAATATAACTAACCTGAGTTAGAGCCAAGGCTCTGATACCAAATGATATGAACTTCGCTTATATGTAAACAGAACCCAACACCAATGTTGGTATAGGATCGTTCTAACACAGGTTTAGGGATTTGGAGTTATGACCCAATGATTATAAATAACCAAGAACCAGAACTATAAGATTCAGATGCCACTCCTAACAACAACAACGTTGAAGAAGATAAGTCTAGTGAACGAACACACCTAAGTATGAAAGTTTAGAGTTAGTTCTCAAAGAACCAGAGAAAATAGCTCATGCACTCATGAAAATGGGTCTGCCTCTCCCACCCTTTTTGCCCTTTTTATATGCTAACTCCCAGAAACCCTAACTAATAAGTTGGTCTTAATAAGGGAATTCGTCTAACCTATTAAATCAGCTAGGCTTAATAAGGAATTTCGTCCAACCCACTAAATAAGCTAGGCTTAATAAGGAATTTCGTCCAGCCCACTAAATAATAACAAAAACACATGAAAATATCCCACTTAAAGGCCCAATCATTGGCTTTCAAATCCAACTTCCTTCCTAAGGCCATGGTTTGCAAATTCCTCCATAGATGACACATTTACAAGCCCTGGTAAAGACTCCATCCTCCTTAACTTGTACTTGGCAACTTCCTGATCGTAAATGTTGCACAATAGGTTGTTGAGAGCTTCCTTTATTTTCTTTGACCTTGCCCTTGTCATTGGTCCTCCAAGGTTTTGCAAAGTATCTACTCTCTTATCGATTTGAGTTGGTACAATATGGTTTCCATCATCTAGCACTTGTCATTCATAAATGGATGGTTAGATATAATCTAAAAATAGGAGTTTGGGCCATATGTTTAGATGCTTGATGGAAAATCATATAAAGTCTTGGGATAATGTGATACTACAATTTGCATTTGCGTACAATAATTCAATCAATTAAACTATTAAAAAGACACCATTTGAAGTTATAGTTTAAAGCCATAACATGTGCTTAATCTAGTGTCATTATCATAAGAAGGTATAGTAAGTAATGATGGGAAGACATTTGCTGAGCATATTCACTAAGTCTATGAGGAAGGAAAAGTTGCCTTAAAAGCAAGCAATAACACTTATTTTTCTATTGTTAACTAACATTGAAAGTTTAAGGAGTTTAGGAAGGGTGACTTGGTTTTTGTTTATTTGTGTGAGAAAAATTCCTTAAAGGCTTTTACCATAAGCTGAAGTCTAAGAAGTTTGAGCTGTGTAAGGTGTTGAAGATCGATTCTAATGCTTACTCAATAAAGTTAAGCTTGTTTTGCAAATAAGTCCAATTTTTAACATTTCAAATTTTTATTCTTAGGAAGGACTTGATGGAAAATTGGCTACAATTGAAAAACAAGTTTATCTAAGACCAAAAGTTTAGCTAGAAGTCATTAAAGAGGTTTTAGATGTTGAGGAAGTGAAGTCATGGAGGGGCAACAATACTATAGATTTCTAATCAAGTGGTTAGGAATATTGGCTAGTAAGATTACTTAAATTGCAAAAGATAAGTTAAAGATGATTAATCTTAATGCCTATGATGAAGCCTCCAAGGTTTTCATGTCTAGGGTGAACTTTTTCTTCACTTAAGGAGAATGATGCAAGAGCATTTGGCTATCTTACTAATTTATTTTATTTTAATTATTTGTTTTAATGAAAAATTATATGATTAATATGTAATTATTTTAATAGATAGATGATTAGAATTAAATGAATTTTTATTTAATCAAATATTGACATTTAATATTATCATAATTCTGTATAAATAGATTTGATTATTGGCAAATTTATAGATTTGCTATTTTATCAAAATATCTTTTTTTTATATAGTAGTGATTTTTTTCTAAACTTCTCTTGTTCTAACTTTAATTTCTATCTAAATTTAACTCTTATTTCAATTACTCTACATCACAAGTTCATATTTATTTGTTGCAATGAGATATAAAAATAACACCCAATTCCTAAGTTGAAACAAGTCTTAAATTAGCCATATTAAATTGCAAATATTTTATAATAATTAAATGATATCCACTGTGAAAGTTGTCTTCTGGAAAACGGATTACACGTAAAGATATATATACACACTAACCAACGACAAATCGCTCCTCAAACCCAGAGGAAAATCTACCAAACCCTAATTGTTGGACTCATCAATTAAATGACTGAGGTGCAACCTCTGATCATCAAATTCTTGATCATCTTCCTTACTCTTACTCTTTCTTACTTTTTAACCTATTGGCCCGTGTTAACCCGGACATCCGCCGACCTATGATTTGAGCTTGGGAGGGACACTCTAATTTTTTGCGCCTCGGCAGAACCACCACCACACATGGAAAACCAGTCAGAGACGACATGTTTGTTGTCATCCTGGGTGAGTAAGAAATTGATGACAAGTAAAGGGCAGTGACTTTGGTTGGGAGGAGAGAGGGGGAGCATTTTGGGGCTTAAAATTCCCTATCACTGGGATTAAGGATATTTGATAACGGATGGGGGATGGCTTGGCCTTGGGAATTAAATGCCACGATAAAGAAACACTGTGAGGTCAGTGAGTGACGCTGAAAATTTTATTTTGGAAGGAATATTCAAGTTCCAAGTAAAATTCTAATTTCTAGGTCACATGCCCTGCTTTTAAAATGTAATTTATGTGCATGTGTGTTTTTATATATTTCTTGTTTATTTGTTTGGTTTTTATTCATTAAGGTTTTGTTACTACTAATGTATTTATTTATGCTTTCATACTTTTTATGAGAAATAAGGTGTAGATCAAATGAATAATTAAGTGTAATGATCAATGTAATTTTGTATCAAGCGGATTATTGTACTTATGACAAAACTATTTACATGACAATAGCTCCATACATGCATGACTAAGCCATTGTTTCTATCATTATGGATTTCATTTGCATGTATAGAGTAATATTTTAAGAATTGTATCAGACCAGTCGGTTTGACTAGAAAAATTGGGAACCGATTTATGGTTTAGTTCGATTTTTCTTTAAAATCGGTCATATTAAAAACTAGTATAAAAACCGGTGAACCAGACCTAATTTTGCTAGGTGGAGCGGTAAAAGAAAAGGCCAAGACTTTTTTTAAGAAATGATGTCATTTCTTGTAAAGGGAATAAAAACCTATCCAGTCTGATGAGAAGGGAAACATTTTCCGGGTAGGCGAGGGTCGATAGAGAGTCTCCATCACGATTTGTTTCTCTTTTTTAGGTCGATCAAGAGAGATTGAGAGTCTCATTTTTCTTGCAAGAAAAATCAGACACTATCTTCATGAGAGATACAGATCCACTCCTCTCTTCTTCGTTTCTTCTTTCCTTTTATCATCCCCAAATAACATTCACTTTGTTTTGTGACTTTTGTTGCATGTGTATGAATTATGGGCTAGATCATTTCTTCTTTTGTTTTGGTTAAAATGGAAGGGTTTGCGTTAAGATCTAAACTTTAGTTTATAGTTTTCTAAAATTTTGCTATGGGGTTTGTGGTGAGTGTTCTTGTTTTCATGGGTTGATAGGGAGGAAAACATTTGTGAGCAGTGGCATAGTTTGTGAGTCATCAATGAGTGCTCCTGATTCCAAAACCTAATAACAAAGAGTGAGAGAATCAAGTTGCTTATCCATTATCCTATGGGACTTAAAGGCTCTAATCCTTCTTGTTCATAATCCATTGTAGTTTTTGATTCTTCTCCTCCCTTTTCATTTTAATAATTTATCCATTTAACAATCACCTGTATTTTATTAGTTTCTTTTTTTTTTTTTGACAAATTGAGGCATTATTGGTAACCCTCGGAGTCGAGATCTCATTTGTTTGGGTAAGGCTTAAATTTTACATAAATCGCACATCATTGGCACCATCATTGCTTTTGAAAAAATTGGTTTCTAAGACAATTATTTTAGGGTAAGTCTTCTTTATTAGCATTGTTTTCAATTAGTGGTACCACAAGCTTATAACTATCTCCTTTAATTCCTTTCATCATCTCCTTTTGCAGGTGTTTATGCAACTCTCGTTCTTGTGCGTGCCATCATACACTCTGCTTGCCATCTCATTAGGAAAAAGAAATTTGGCTGACATTGGATTGTTTGTGATTGTCTTTTTCCTTAATAGGCATAACCACTATCCACATGCCATCATGTTTGATGAAAGGTAAGAAGCATTTGAAAACCAATTGCAAGTGCTATGAAGCGGCCTTCATTTTGTGCAAGTGACTTTTATTTTCTTTGTTTTTTTTTTTCCTCCTTTCTAAGTTCCAATACCTAGGCAAGCAAATACTTCAGTCCCAATTAGGCCAAGCCTAGTTCAAGCCCTAGCTAAGCTGAGCAAATCACCTAGCTAGTAGTTCCCTTTTTCTTTTTTAGGTCCGGTGGTATTAGGTTTTGAATCCTAGTTGCAAGAACTAGTTGTTATTGGGTTTCCTTTTGGTTGACAATAAGGATAAGGGACAAAAAAAAAAAAAGAAAACAATTGTGTAAATGATAATGCCGATTTAAAGATTTTATGATTAATTAATTAGGTTTTTGAAGTTATTACTTAGTTGAATCAAATCTTCTTTGTAATAACATCATGAATGAGGTTTGGTTACATAATTTGAGATTTGAATTTAACTTAAAACAAAATACATTGATAATGCCAAAGAGCAACTTATTGGTGTCATTGTCTTTGACATAGCTTTGTTATGGTCTAATCACATTATAGTCCAATAACCAACTGAAATCTTTCTTTTTTAGTGCTTTAAGTAGATAATGGATAGTTGCAATACCCCATCTCAATCATTTGAAAAATAATTTATGAATTCTATACCTAGTACTTAACCCTTCATTGAAGGAATGGTATAACTTAGGCATAATGTTTTGAAAGGGTGGAGCTTAGGTCTAATGGTAAAGCTAAATCAATTTATACCTATTGTTATTGTAATAGTGCTTTTCAAGGTGGGGTAATTCATAGAATGAAACATCATCTTGCTGGAATCAAAGGTCAAAGAACTCCATACAAAAGAGTTTCATATGATGTTCGAGCAAGGAATTATGACATTCTTACAAAGGCATCTAAGGAGAAAAGACAAGCTAAAGAGGCTAGGGATTATAGCTTTAAAGATGATCTTTATGATATTAAGTTGAAGGAGAAAGATGACGAGGTGGTAGAAATAACTGTGTCAAAAGGAAAAAAATTAATGCAAGATAAGAGAAAAAGAAAAGATAGATATGGAATTGATATATATTTTACTTCAAGGACAACTCTTAGAGGTTAACTTTGTTTAAGGAGTGTCTTGGTTGGTAAAGAAGTTGTGAAAATGGTTGACATGGTTTGGGTTAGGTGGTTTTTTTATGCTCATATTTCATTTAATGCTTTGCATTCACATTACTTTTAATCTACTTTAAATGCTAATCTTGTAATTGGTTTTAAGTATGATGGTCTTTCTTCTACAATTTGGTGAGGGATTATAAAAAAAAATGTCAATTACTTATTGAAACCTATAAAACCAGATGGACTATAAGTAAATGCACAATTATGGTTAATGATTAAAGGGATTAGAGAGATAAAACCTTAATCAGTTTCTTGGTTTATTGCTTTATTGGAATTTCATTTGTCAAATTTATAGATGCTTCAAATATCAATAAAGATGCCAAAAGTTTGTGCAATTTGCTTTCAACAATTATACAATGTGTTAGGTCTTAAAATTTTGTTCCCATTATTACAAATAATGCATTTAATTATGTAACAGTTAGAAGATTGCTTCATAAAGGGTATAAGCATATATACTAGTCTCTTTGTATTGCTTATTGCTTAAACTTCATCTCAAAGGATATTGGTAATATGCCTTATATAATTGATCTTGCATTATGTGTTGTTGCCATTACAATATTTATCTATAATCATCCATATTTTTTAGTTAAGTTGAGAAAAAATTATGATTAGAGAGAAATTTTACACCTAGGACTAACTCGTTTTGCAACCATATATATTACATTAAAGAGTATCTATGATCACAAATAAATCTTACAAAATTTTGCAACAAACAATTTTTTCACGAGCCATAAACTTGCAAATAAATGTGGATGGAAAGGCTATGTGTGCTACTATCTTAGATAATAAATTTTGGGATGATTACTAGGTGATTGTGAAGGTTGTTAATCCATTTATAAAGTTGTTGCACATTGTTGATTCAAATGAAAAACATTCTTTGGGCTATGTTTATGAAGGCTTATACAAGGTCATAAAGGGAATTAAACATATCTTTAAGCAAAAGGTAACATTATATATGCTTTTTATAAGTGTAATTGAGTAGCATTTGGATAAACATTTAATTGAAGACCTATATACAACAACTTATTTCTTTAACCCTACTTTTCTTTATAAGAAAGACTTTTGTGAGAAAGCTAAAATCATAAGTGGCTATTTTAGTTTGCTTGAAGTTAAAAGTATTTATAATGATAATCTTGCTATTATGAAAGAAATCAAGATATATTAGAATCATGAATGAAATTTTGGTAGACAAATTGCTTGTAATTCAACTAAAACCCTTCAGCTAATAAGTTGTGTCATTTTTTCATCCATTTGTATAATACATTTTTATATCACAATACTTAAATAAC
The DNA here is from genome assembly GCA_019804595.1 of Bruguiera parviflora. Taxonomy (NCBI): domain Eukaryota; kingdom Viridiplantae; phylum Streptophyta; class Magnoliopsida; order Malpighiales; family Rhizophoraceae; genus Bruguiera; species Bruguiera parviflora. The sequence goes on from CM034046.1 coordinate 8,642,406, forward strand.
TGTTTGTTTGCTAAATGTAAATAAATGGTGGAGATTATAAAAGTATAGTGCTCCTAATTTGCAAAAAATTATCATTTTCATCTTTAATCAAACTTCTTCTTCTTTAAAATGTGAAAGAAATTGGAGTATATTTGAATGTATTCATACTAAAAGAAAAGTGGATTAGAGCATTAAAGACTTAATGACCTTATTTATGATACTTGCAATTTAAGGTTGAAGTATTTGTGTGAATATGTTTAGTTCTTTTTTATAACTTACAATATTTAATCAATTCATGCTTTCATATGTACTTTTATAGGCTTCATTCTGATAAGAGAATTTATAATTTCATTGATTATGAATGTACTGATAAGATAAACTTTTGAATTGAAGAAGAGAAATTGCCTTTTAAATTTGATTATGAAGAATTAGAGAGAGATCTTTATGAAGAGAGTCCATATCCCAACTTAAATCAAGAAAGAGACAAAAATGATGAATTTGTTAATTCATATATGGTTGATGCAGATTCATTTGATATTATTTGTTACTTTGGTACTATAAATAATTTGGAAAGTGAAAGTGACTTTATGGTTGAGATTGAAAGTGATGACTATGAAACTTAACCATAATTATATCAATAGTAACCTCTTCATAAGCCACAAGCTCAATTTAGTTATTGTCATCTTCATTATTTTTTACATTGACTACTGCAAGCTTTTATGGTTCTGCTTTAGCCAATAAGTGTTTGAAGAGTTTGGTAAGAAAACTTGATTATATGCCTTGAATAGTTACAAGTAACAATTATTTCTCATTCCTATTAAGAAGTGTTAGTATGTAAAATTTTCTTACAATGTATAATTATGTGTGTGTTTTTAAATATATATATATATATATATATATATATATAATTTTTATTTACTTAATATTAAATATCAATTTTACCAATTCAATTTTAGTTATACCTATTAAACCTTAATCCTCTTAAACTTTCGATTTGGTTCTTAAAATCTTGGTATAAAGTCATTCTTATATGTAAATAGTATTATTCTTTTCTTTAACTTATGGTAAAATAAGGATCATGTTTAGATTAAATTGCATATAATTATTTATTTAATATTTATAAATATTATACCAATTAATCTATGAAAATTTAAATTTAATATATATTTTTTTTAAGATTGATAACAATTTATGTCTTATATTTTCATATTTAACAAAAAAAATATATTGATATTTACATTATGTAATAATTAACACAATTTGTTATATATCCTTTAAAAAATTTAAAATAATTTCAAAAATATCATTGTGAATTTTATAAAAAAATTAAATTGCCCTTGACTTATTAGAATAAGAAATAAAATCTATTTTGGTTGAATTTTAAGGTTGTTTTTTTTTTTATGGCAATATCATAGGTGAAAAATGTTAACCAAATAATTTTTTTACATATATATTTTTCTTTTTTCTTAGTTGTTAAAGTACTTTTTAAAAATATTATAAATTTTGTTAAAAGAAAAGAGAACATGTGTCTTTTCATTATTTTTATTAAATTGGACTAATAGTTGTTAACCATAATATATTTTTTAAGCTCCTTTTTTTTTCAACCATTTAATTGTTGCTTATATATACAAAAATAATTTTTTTCAATTTCATTATATTTGGATTGTTACCTATTATAAATACCCTTTTTGCTACTCCACATACAATTATAATGTAGGCTTAATAAGATTCCTCTTGAAACCATGATCAATGTAATATCATTACAAGAAAGAGTAGACAACTAATCATGAATTTTTTCTTTGTGGATTATTAAAATTTCATCATGAAGGATATTCATGGCAATTTAATCTCATTGCTAAACAATATTGCTAAGGTGCCTCATCACAAAAGAGAGTAACCATTTAACATGATTTTTCAAGATGAACAAAATGTTAGTTGCAAAAATGAAAGGCTTTTAGCAACCCAAGAATTTGGTCACCAAAATTCCTTAGCAACGAGATATCTCATCATTAGAGATAGTTGTTTCTCATTACTATTAAGGAATATTTAGCAACTCAAAATTGTTGCATCGCAAAATATTTAAGACTATTTAAAAATATTTCTGAAATTTATTATTAAATTTTGAGTTTGCAAACATTTTTATCCATTTCAACATTATATTATCTTTTTTTATATTAAATTAAATTGATTAAGAATTGAATGTGAGAGAGTAAAATGCCGGAAACAAAATAAACAATAATTTCAATGTTAAATGCTTCCTAGACCGATTAATGGCCAGTGAAGCTCATGTTTCCTTAAGACAAAGAAAAGAACAAACAAACATCTTATTATCAACAACTTTGCAATTAATATAAGCCAATAGTGCAAGTCAAAAAAGGTCATTTCAATCTCTTAACAAGGGATATAAAATTGCACATTAGGTATAAAGTAACCACTTGACTAAAGTCTAAGCATTGGAACATAGAGAGATGGCCAAAGGAAGAATGCAAAACCAAGAAAAAAAGTTTATGAGCTTTGTTAATCAAATCAAACGAAGCACACTTTTGGAGTACTTTGTCAATATGGTCAGTAGGTCCTTTTAATTCCACTTTACAATTTTGATCTAAATCCAAAAAAAAAAAAAAAAAAAGAATTCATGTAAGATATTAAACATAAATGCATACATCTAAAAAGTATACAATGAAGAGGGTGTTGAAATTGTGAACCTGGGAGGTGATCGGTTTGTTATACTAAAGTTGTAACAAAAGCACTTCCTACTCTTCCTCTTTTAAGTAAATCAATTCTTAAGAGGTAAACATAACAAAAAATTAGTACAAGCATAGTTGAGATCTTCTCATTAAGGGAGAAAAAGTCAATATTGATGTGAAGCCTAAAAAATGGGGCTTAGTAACTTAAGATGCATAAGGACTCAATTAAGGACCTAAGAAAGATAAATCAAATTTTAATTATACAAACTCTAGACCTAATTTTTAATGGAATGTGAACTTAAAGTATAAATAAGGATATGAATACTATACTCTAGAAAAGAATGAATTTAAAAGTAATAAATCGGGTTGAATGCTCCAAAAAGAGTTAGTTCTTATTAAGTTCTTTAGTTTTTAAAAGAATCAAAAGAGAAAATTTTCACTTTTTTTCAATTCACATAATTGGTCCCTTTTTTAACAATGAAATTAAACTATTTATAAGTTAAAATAACAACCACAAGAACTCCAAAAGTAAAGATAATGATATACTCCCAAAAGATAAGAACATTTTTATTTTATTGCAAACTTTTATTTTATAACAAATTTTTATTTAGGAGTAGATTTTATTAATTAATTTTGACTAATTAAGTATTCTAATTATATTAATAAAGTTTTGATTCTCTTTCAAACTTAAATTCATATCATTTGTTAAATTGAACCATTTGTAACACAGTTGGCCCAAATATCCTTAATTAGCTTATTTAATGCTTCTTTCATCTTTCTAACCCTTGAACGTGTCATTAGCCTTTTATGAATGATCAATGGATCCTTAAAAGCCCTCTATGCATTGACTTCTTTATAAATCTCATCATTCCCCTTCTTTTTAAAAAGATTTATCCTTAAATCATCAATTGTATTAGAAAGAGAAAGGTTAAAAATATTAAAGACTACGCTAACATTATACTCAATAAGAAGGTATAATTTATAAGTATTATCATTAATCTATACCACTACTTCAAATGAATCATTTCCTCTGGGTTGTAGCTTTGAGTGCCTCTAAGTTAGAAACCTTTTGTTGTGCATATGCATCCAACCCAATCATCAATTCAAACACTACCTTCTTTTACCTTTTATTGGCTTAAGGTGCATATTACTTAATTCATTTTACAATTTGTTGTCACACCTTCTCATGTAAATTCTTCATTATTTTAGCCTTATGTTCATCATCTAAACTAGTATACTCATTTATAAGCAAAGCCATTAAATCCAAAAGAGTCAAAAAATTAAAACCATATATAATTTCAATGGAAAGTAATTAGTAACAAAATAAGCATTCCTATTATATGCAAACTCCATATGCAACAAATAATTTTTTCACATTTTCAAATTCATTCAAATAATAGCATGCAATAAAGTAGAATAGTTCAATTAACTATTTTGATTTGTTCGTCTATTTGTGGATAGCAAATAATTGAAAACACTAGTTTAGTACTTAACTTACTTCATAAAGTCTTCCAAAAGTAGTTCAAGAATTTTATCTTCTAATTTGAAATATTACACGAAGGCATGTCATGCAAGTGTATTACTCAAAGAACAATTAAATCATATTGTTTACATCATTAATTTTATAAAATAAGATGAAATGGACTATTTTTAAGAACCTATCAATAGCAATAAATATAGAATCTCTACCATTTTTTGACTACGACAATCCTAGCATAAAATCCATAGATAAATTAACTCAAAGTTGGCTAAATATAGGTAAAGGGGTGTACAAGTCATAGGGTAAAATTCTAAATTACCCTATTTACATATTATGCATTTTTCACACAACTTTTCATATCTCATTTCATGTATGGCCAAAATAAATGCTTAACTAAGATATTTAGGATTTTCCTACCTCTTAAATGACCTATTAGACCATCCTCATGTATATCTTTCACAAGCAACTCTTATAAAAAACTCATAAGTACATATAAATGATTTTTTCTAAATAAGAAACCTCATGCTTTCCTAGAAGTTAATTTCTCACATATGTCATATATATTAGCAAAGCTAGGATTTTCATATATAAATATTTAATGTATTTATATCTAAACAATTTCACACTATGTGTAGAAATAAGTGAATATCGATGAGATAATACATCAATTACCACATTCTCCTTACCTTATCTTTATTAAATGACGTAGTAAAAGTACTTAATGAATTTAACACATTTGGCATGTCTCTTATTCAACTTTCCTTATTCCTTTAAATGCTTCATGGTCAATATGGATAACAAACTCTTTAGACTAAAGGTAATGTTATCATGTCTCTAAAGTATGTACTAATGTATACATCTCTTTATCATAAGTGAGATAATTAAGGGTTACTTCATTTAGCTTTTTATTGAAGTAGGCAATTGGTCACCTTTCCCACATCAAAATAGCTCTAATGCCAATAGTTGAAGTATCATATTTAATTTTCAAAGTCCTAGAAAAATCAGGTAAAGTAAGTAAGAGTACAAAATTTAATTATTTCTTGATTAAATTAAAAGTCTTATCTTGATCATTATTCCACTTAAAATTCATGTTTGTCTTAATTACTAGCCCATTTAAAACTCACGTTCTTTTTAACAATGTCAATTAATGGTGCAACAATGATGCTAAAGTTCCTAACAAAATATTTATAGAAATTAGTTAGATCATGAAAACTATACATATCATTAATTGAATTAGGTGTAGGCCAATCATAAATTGCCCTCACCTTTTCCTCATTTACCTCAATATCCTTAGCACTCATAATATAGTTAAAAAATATGATCTAATTAGTGCAAAAGTCACACTTATGAGATTAGCATACAACTTATCAAAATGTACAATACTTGTAATAAAACATAAATAATCAATATGTTTATCTAAGTTCTTACTATATACTAGAATATCATTAATATATATAATTATAAATTTACCAATAAATGCACACAAAACATAATTCATCAATATTATAAAAGTATTTGGTGCATTTGTGAGACCAAATAGTACAATAAACCATTCATACAAATTATACTTAGCTTTAAAAGTTGTTTTTCACTCATCTTCCTTTCATATCTTAATTTGGTAATATATGCTTTTCAAATCAATTTTAGAAATGATATACGAACCATGCAATTCATTTAACTTATTATCTAATTTAGGTATTGGAGGATAATACTTTACAATGATTTTATTAATTGTTCTACAGTCAATGTATATGCTTTAAGTCTCATCCTTCTTTAGCATAAATAATACTAGAACTACACATGAACTCATACTCTCCCTCATATATCCCTTTATCATAGGCTCCTCAACTTGTCTTTGAAACTCCTTTTCTTCCTCAGAATTATTTCTATAGGCTTGTCAATTTAGAATTACTACATTAAGGATGAATTTAATTTGATATTCTATTTTCCTTAAAACTAGCAAGTTGCTTGGTTCTTTGGAAAAAAATATCACCAAATTTCTACAAAAAAGAAACAACAACATTAAGTAAAGAGGGGTTAAGTTTATTGGTATTAAAATGAGCCTCTTTGTACAAAAGAATAGTCATATGCTAATTTAAATAGAAAATTCTCTTAATATCACTATTTTTTTGCATGCAAATTCTTAATCTTTCTTTCTTACCCTATTGCTTTTTTCCTCTCGGTCTTATCCCTTTTTTTTTCCTTTCTTTTCCTTCTTTCTCCTTTTTGCCTCAATTTCTTTTTTTCCTCTCATTTTATTTTTTAATTCTTAATTGATCTTCATAAACTTATCGAGATGTTAAAAGTATAAAAGTAACAAGTTTATCATTTATTACAAAAGAATACTTATTCTTAAGCTTATCATGCATTACATGTGATTATATTGTCATGGTCTTCCCAACAAAATATGTCTAACTTGTATGGGTACAACATTATACAAGACTTTATTAGTATATCTCCCAATAATAAATAATACTAACACTTACACTTATTTACCTTAATTTCATCATATTCATTTAACCATTGAAACTTATATGGCCTAAGATACTTAATGGTAAGTAAATTAAATTTTTCAACCTAAATAATGCTAGCTATATTCATACAAATGCCTTATTAATGATCATATTATATATCTTATCTTTGATATAACATTATGTAAGAAAGATATTATCTTTTTAACCTTCATCATCTTTCTTGGTATGTGTATTTAATGCTCATCTAACCGCTAACATATCTCCTTTAATTGGGTACTTCATCACTTATATCATCCAATAGTGGCATGGAGTCATCATTGAACTCATTTTTGGCCTTAATATCACTATTACCCCATAATACCATGGTATACTTATTTGAATATTAAGATGCAATATATTCCCTTCCTAGGCACATAAAATATTTAACATTTATATTTTTACTAGGTTAGGAATTATAAATACCTTTCTCCTTGCTAAGACTCATTTCCTTATCGTTGCATGATTTAGTCTTGGGCTTATAATCAACCTTTTCCTCCTTTTTACTCCAATTTGGCTTTCCAGAATGAAGTGGAAACTAAATTTTGTCCAAACTATATAAAACCCTTCCATTGGAATTACCTCTTAACTTTCGTTGTCATATGCATCATATCTTCTAACTCTACATAATACTGTAATTCAACTATGTTAGTGATGTTTTTATTTAGCCTTTGTAAAAACCAAGCTATGGTTGCTTCTTTATCCTTCTCTACATTAGCTTAAATCATATCAATCTACATCTCTTTATGGTAATTGTTTACATTCTTGGTGTCTTAAGTGAGCTCTTACATCCTTTGGTACAGATCCTTATAATAGTGATTATAAATGAACCTCCTCCTTATAATAGCTTTCATCCCCTCTTATATATTAATAGGTCTCTCATAATTCCTTCCCCTAGTTAAAGCAATTTGATTGTACCAAATAAAAGTATAATTAGTAAACTCAATGGCAATAACTTTATAATAATTATGATCGTTAAATACCAATTTAACCTTTTTCTCTTATTCTATATAGGTTTCTAGATGTTTTTGTTTTTTCCTTAGAATGAAGAAATTTTCATTTTAATGTTTCCAAAATCATGATTATAGTTATCTTGCCTTTTAAAATCTCTTTGAGCATTTATATTATTAGCAATTCTTACCTAAATAGCTAGATCATCAAATTTATCATCTTTTAAATTACCTACATAGCCATAATCTTGTCTCTTATATTTTCTTGGAACTTCATGACCCCCATGCCTCCTTTGCAATTTCACTATTGTATTGACTTGCTTCTTCATTGTGTTCCTTATACCATCAAATAGTATTTATGTAAACAAATTGTTATTGCATATTTTTTATCATAAAGGACACATCACATCCTCCCTTCTAAACTCCACCTTTGTCTTTAGAAGACATAGTATTAATTCTATATAAAATGGTTAGGATACCTTATAAAACACTCTTTCACATGTTTCACTTAAAAATTATGTCACATACCTTTATGTTTACACTCTTTAAAGTTTTTCCTCAATATATGTTTACACTCTTACCTTTAACAACTTAAATTTTCTCTCCTAAATTTTTATTAAACTAAACAACCTTAATCAAAGTCACTTTGTAACTAACTAAGCACAATAAATTAGAATCAAAAAAATTTAAGAAAGTATGATGAATAAAGGTTATGGGTTAGAAGACAATAATAAGATTAAATTGTAATATACAAAGAATAATTAGATTTGAATTCATATAGAAACTGAAAAGTAATAAGGTCTACCCTATTAATTTAAAGTTTCTTATATTGTATGATGTCCAATTAAAAAGGAAATAGAAATTTTACCTTCCTTTAATCTAATCAAACATGATTTACTTTTTCCTTTTCTTTTTCTTCTATTTTTCTTTCTTTATTTTTTGTTTTATTTTTTTGCACGAATTTAAATCAAAGAAAAGATAAATTATGGTTTATGGATTTAAAGAACAAAAAGTGTGTAAAATATAGCTAAAAAAAAAGGAAGATAAAACTAGGTTTTATGGATTCAAGGAACAAAAGGGTATAAAATACTATCAAGAATAAGAATTAGAGAACAACTCAATTTTAAATAAGCAAACTTGATTTAGAGCTAAAGCTTGATACTAACTAATATGAACCCAAAAAAATAGGTTTTAAGGACCTAACTTATACAAGGAATCAAGTAAGAATCTAAGAGAGTTAAATTAGATTTTAATCAAGCAAACTATAAACCCAATATTTAAAAGAACATGAATCTAAAGTATAAAGAAAGATATGGACATCATACTTTAAAAAAGAATGAATTTGAAAGCGATAAACTGGTTTAAATGTTACAAGAAAAGTTAGTTTTTCATAAGTTATTTATTTCTTATAAGAATTGAAAGAGAAATTTCTCATTTTTTTTTTTCAATTCATATAATTGCCTCCTTCTTTAATAATGAAATCAAATCTATTTATTTAAGATAATAATCCAAAAAATATTTAAAATAGAAATAATAATATACTCTTATTTTATAACAATTCCTATTTTATAACAAATTTTTATTTGAAAGTAAATTTTATTATTTAATCTTAACCTATTAAGTACTTCAAGTATATTAATAAAATCTCAATTTTATTTCAAATTTGAATTTAAACAATTTATTAAATTCAAATTATTTGTAACTTAATTGTTCTGAATATTCTCAATTAACTCATTTATTTCTTCTTTCATTTTTTTAACTTTTGAACATTTCATTGATCCTTTATAAATACTCAATAAATCTTGAGATGCCCTTCATACATTAGCTTTTTTATAGATCTCATCAAATACATAATTGTAATGTTTATGGACCTATGGCTTGAAATTAAAAACAGTTAAAAAGAAGAAGGTAAAGATCATTTGAAAACAATTTGAAGATAGACCAAAAATTTAAGCATATATTGGATAGACACCATCAAGCTCAAACAAAAATTTAAAGGAAGCAATTACCTCCCAGCATGAATAACATGCTTGTGAGAATAATTGTTTCCACTTAAAGTTCCATTTATTAATTTTTTTAAACTGGTATAACATCCAGTATTATTTTCATTAGACATTAAGCAACTAACAAGAAATGATATAATATTGCCCAAGTCTAAATTATGGATCAAATTGCCAAAGTTTTGGGTTTAGTATAAGAAGCATCCATGCATAAAGAAGACATATATGAGAATAACATCTTTAGTACCGGCATGAGGTCCATTTAGACTTTTATGCTTGGTTTGAGGGATTATTGGAGATACGAGTGCAAGAAAACGTGGAGCTAGTGAGCATGATTGCATGGGCTCTTTAGAAAGCACGAAATTTGCTAGTCATGAAAGATAAGCTAAAAAACTCTCCTTATTGTCATTAGTATGCCTCTTAATCTTTATTATTATGATTACCAATAAGAGCTAAGAAAGCATAACATCGAGATTAAGGAACCAATGCAAACACATTGGCTACCTCTGATGGCTATAATAATAAAAAACAATACGGATGAGGCAATGGACAATAATAAAGGTAGCCTTAGGGCAATTTTCAGAGATCATCATGGGAGTCCAATTCATTCTATTTTCAAGCCTACAACAAGTTCTCCTTTAATGGAGTTGATGGAATAGTTAGGGATATGCGAAGCAAGCAACTTGTCATTCACAAGCATTTGTGTGGAATTGGATATAGCCTACTTGCAATCTGAGCTATATAATCCACACAACGAGCAAGCAACTTGACTAGGCTTATAGCTAAAGATGTTTCCATGCTATCATCAAACTTCGCTAGTTTCTTAGCTCGGCATGTTAGCAGAAAATTTAAAGTTGTGGCCCATGCGGTAGCAAAGTTGGCTATCGTAAAACCCATTGCTATGAGGCAACAAACTTCCAGTTTGAATCATGTTTACTTTATTATTCAAGTTGATGTAAGAAATATTTCAGGATGAATAACATAATTATCTTGCTTATAAAAAAAAATAAAAAATAAATATATATATATGTGTGTGTGTGTGTGTGAAGAAAAAGAGAGAGAGAGAGAGAGAGAGAGAGAGATTCATCCAAGAAAAAGCGAAAGGGCCAAATTATATGGATAGGTCTAACGAACTCAAAATTGTAGGCATAGAGTCTGCATAAGTTCTATTTGCCTTTTATTTATTTATTTATTTTCAACAATAATGTACAACAAGTATCATAAAATGTTCCACTTGCCTTTCAATGTTCTTTGTTTTGGGGTTATTTTTCTCTTGCGGTGAATGATTGATAAGATGCATTGCTTTTCAAGCAGGACAATTGAATTGATGAAGGATAAGCCACTTAAAAGACATCTTGACCATTTTTCTGTGATGTTTAACATATGAGATTGTGTTCTCGATTTATTAACTAGCATCACCATGCCTTGGTGTATATTTCGACTGCAGTGGTGTGTCAATGTTTAAGTCTTCACTACTGTGTAAATACCAAGATTGTCATTTCCCTGTAATGAATGTAGAGCTGCTTTAACCCCCTTTTTAATAAATCAATTGTTAAAAGCCAAAATTCGAAATTCCCTTTATCCTTTTGCCTTGGCTTTTTAGAATGATCACACAGGGTATTCCATTCATCTAGTCTTCATAACCATTTATAGGGTAAAAGGTTACCGTTAGGTTGATATCCTACTTGGTAACATAGAAACAAATCAAATAGGAAATACGACCTTAAATGTTAAAGAGGCAAACGATATATGTGACTTAAAATTAATTTGTTCCCTTTTCATTTAACTTCCTATGATGCTGGTGATGGCATATATAGAATTTCAGAAGGCCATAAAGTGTGCAACAGCTATGACTAAAGCTATTATGTGATGGTGTTATTGGTGCTATTGGTTTTGTAGGTTAAGTTGTCTTTGTATTGTTGTAGCTGTTGTGGTCTAGAAGTAGTATGTTCAAGTGGTAACTTATAATTCTAGTAACTTTTGAATGTTAGTTAAGTTAATTGTAAGGAGGAGGTTATTAAATAACTCACTC
>CM034046.1:8669043-8728714 GCA_019804595.1 Bruguiera parviflora
GGCTAAATAAGCTAATTATTTGTGTCAGGAGTAAAAGATATAATAGATTTCATAACTCTTTATTAAGAGTAGTCGAATCTAGCTTGAGTGATGCCCATATTTGGTTTTGCTTATTGTTCAAACCTCACTTTATCATTATTAAACCCAAACTTAATCCATGCTTTATGTTTAGATATAAAGACTGATATGATGTCGATATCAAAAAATTTAATCCTTATTTATAGGATAAATTATAAGGTGATGAATATTACTATTTTAGACATCAAAGAAATCAAACAAAGGAAACACAAGATTATTTTTAACTAATAGTTCAAAACTAATGTAATGATTGTCAGAGTAATTACTTGGGATTAGATTAAGTTACCTAATAGATAAACCTTAGAAAAGGGTGTTGAACTTGTTAAATAGGTAAATTGGCAAATGCAAGAAGTAATTGAATATAAAGATGGGGATGCCAAAATTCGATTTGTTCCATCAAGAAGCATGAGGTTAAACCTTGAAAAAGGAGAATAAAAGGTTAAACCTAGGTATTCTACCTCTTCAATATTGATTACCAAGTTGAAAAGCATAAAAAGAACTAGGGAGTAGGACAATTAGCCATAATATAAAGTTGATATTTCTACCTTAACTTTTACTTTAATGGTTAACTAAAAACTTCTAATCAAGTTTCTAGGCCTAGATCTCCTTCATTATTTGATACAAGATATCAAGATGAAGATAGAAGCCTCTATGCCCTTACAACAATAAATGAGGTATAAGAAAAGGTAAAAAAGTTTTTTTACTCCCAAGAAAATACCTTAAAAAGAAAATTTGTCTTTAATGACTTTTAATCAAAGTCAACAAGATTTATGGATTAGGCATCATGAAGAATACATTATGGAAATTTGAGCAATTGATTTTACCTATTTAGAAACAATTTATGAGGTCAAAAAAAAAAACTTTTCCCTAATTTTTCAGCCTCAAAGGAAAGTATGGTTCTTGAAAAAGCATATTAGGAATACATTACAAAAAAAAGAAAATAAGGTTAATATTATCCACCCTCTTACTTTAAATTTAAGTTTAAAAATTAAGGATAGTGAGGTTATAGGCTTTCCTTATAAAGTTAAAACTACCACCAATGCAGTAATTTAGCAAGGAAATTGTACCAATCTCTATCTTCAATTAATTGGAAATCAATTAAACTGCCTTGAAAATAAAATTGAAGAAATCTCCTTAGAGGAGGATTATATCCTAAAACATCTAGTTAAATTAGAAGTGGAAATAAGAATTTTATTTAAACTATTGTCTTCAAAAGAAATAGATTATAATATGGTTAGCAAAAATCTTAAAAAGACAAAGTTGATAGATGAAATAGTAAAAAAGTTAAAAAAACTTGGGTTAAAAGAAAAGAAAATCTTTGTCCTTGGAAAAGAGGAACAAATTAAAGAAAAAATTAAGGAAGGAATTAATGTTGAACAATATATAGATAAGATTCAAGAAATGTTTTTGGCAAAACAAAATATGGTACCAAAGGATCCATTACTTTTTTATGAGAATAAATCTATGAATATTAATAAGATGACCTTTAATAAAGTTTTTACAAAATTATTTTACCCTACATCCATACCAATCGACCTATTATTTAGAGGAACAATTTGATTATAATTATGTTCAAGATGATGGTAGCAGTATAGTAAAATGGAATCTAGATGGGATAATTGAACATTAGATTCTTATTCTAATTCATTATATGATGATATTTGCAATTACTACAAAATCAAAAAGTAATAATAACCCTCAAATAGCAAAATTTATAACTAGTGAGTTTACTAAATACTTTAAAGTCTCTGATGGAATTTCCAATTATCTAGACAAGTATAAACTCAAATCTTTTCTACTATAAAAATAAAACAAGAAGTTTAATTCTTTGATTTTGTTAATATAGTAATTTATCTTTATCTAATTATAGATAATACTAATAGTAAGATTAGTGAGCCAAAAGATGAATATAGTTTGAAAACTATTATTTAAAGAATAAAGAATAATTAGTTTGGCTTAAAAGATAAAGAATCAAAACCTCTATTAGTGAATTTAAAGTTGAAATTAATAAGTTAAAATTTGAAATCAAAAAGTTAAAAGAAAGTCTCATAGTCCTAGAAATGATATCTAAAAAGATAAAAAATCCTCCAAGCATATAAGATACCTCTTTAAAGGAAGAGTTAGGATATCTTTAATGTATTAACCTAATTGATAGGTTATTTATTACCTAGAAGTGACATATAAAAATTACAGTTATAATTAATAAAGAATATATTTTCTCTACTATTATAGAATCCATGCTAAGATACCATAAACCCATTTCTAGTATCCCTTTAAGGTATCTTAGGATTCTTTTCACTGCCGACACGTGAGATTCCTTAGGATTAGCTTACTATCTGCTGGCGATGCACATAGCTTGCATGAGATTAGGCCTTGATGTTGTAAGGTATAGAAGGCTCCCTATCATCTTCCTATATTCTATGGGGCATGTATTCCTTCCTTCCTGATTTTTTATTAACTTGCAACCCACTGTCATAGGAGTACTGATAGGTCTGCTATCCTCCATGCCAAACTTTTTCAGCATCTCTTTGGCATATTTTGTCTGAAAAATAAAAATACTCTCTTCACACTATTTTATCTGTAATCCAAGAAAGTCATTTCTCCAATCAATGACATCTCAAATTCCTCACTCATCTTTTGTGCAAATTCTTAGCATAGCTCAGAGTGATCCCCTCCAAAGATGATGTCATCTACATATACAATGGTAATTAGTTGGCCTTTCTCTGAGTTGAACACATATAGGTTATTATCAACCATTTCTCTTCTGAAGTTCAACCTTCTCAAATATGCATCTAGCCTGCTGTACCATGCTCTTGGGGCTTGTTTAAGGCAATACAAGGCTTTCTTTAGCTTACACACGTGTTTCATCCTCACTAATTTGTACTCCATTAGGTTGTTCAATATACACTTCTTCTTTCAAGAGCCCATTCAGAAAGGATGATTTCACATCCATCTGGTAAACTTTATACCTCTTATGTGCAACCAAAGTTAAGAACATTCTGATAGTTTCTAACCTTACTACTAGTGCAAAAGTTTCATCAACATCTACTCCTTCTATTTGAGTGTAGCCTTTGCAAACCAGCATAGCCTTGTTCCTCACCACCTTGCCATCTTCATTGTGTTTATTTTTAAACACCCATTTTGTTCCTATGACATTCTTGATAGTTAGTCTTGGAACTAGCTCCCATGTTTTATTGTTCTCAATTTGATCCAGCTCCTTATTGATAGCTTTAACCTAGGCTTTGTTTTGTGTAGCCTCTTCAACAGATTTAGGTTCAACTTGTGAGAGTGAAGTAGTAGCTCCCACAATTCTTCTTCTTGTTGTAACTCTTGCTAATGGGTCACCTATGATTTGATTTCCTTGATGAGCACTAGTCCACATTTTCTTTGTCTTTCTCTCTTGCACTGTCTTAGTTGCAAGAGAATCTCTTTCTTCATCTTTAGACTCACTCTTCTCTGAGTTTGAACTTTTTTCCCCTCTTCTTCATATTGGTCTGATTCTTCATCTATCTTGAAGTCATCTTCTTCACTATCCTCAGTTTCTCCACTATGCATTATTTTCTAGTTTTCATCTATTCTTACATCACTGAAAGTGACCACTTTTCCCAGTTTATGCAGAAAAACTCTGTAACCTTTTGTCTTTGCTAAGTATCCCACAAAGATGCCTTCATTTGATCTAGCCAACCTTTTGTCTTTCCACTCTCATTTTTAGCCAATCTTCTGTATCTCTGGAAGCATTTCAAGACTTCTAACTTATATTTGAAGTGCATGATGAAGGTCCTTTTGGAATAATCATCAACAAACAAGATGAAGTACCTTTCACCATTCAACCCTTTTGTTCTCATCGGCCCACACAAATTAGTATGTACAATGTCAAGCACTACTTCAAAACTAAACTCTTTGGTCTTATACTACTTTCTAACTTGTTTTTCTTTAAAGCATGCTGAGCAAACATACTCCCTCTCTCTCTTGAGGTTTAGAATGTCTCTAATTGCATGAGTAATGGTCAACTTCGTTATGTTCTTCTGTATTAAGTGTCCCAGTCTCCTATGCTAGAGTTGATTTTCTTCTTCTTTTGTAAGTAAACAACTATTTGTCTTGTCCTCATCAATCACATATAAATTTCTAGCTGTTCTCTTCCCAGCTGCAATAATATTGTCTTCTTTACTCTTTACTTTGCAACCTGTTTTTGTGAATATCACTTTATGGTCTTCCTTCCATAGTTGGTTGACAGATGCTAGATTATATCTGAGTCCTTTAATGTGCAAAACATTTTTCAACTTTCCTTTTCCAATATTTACTAATCCCTAACCACTGATGTTAAGTGAATCATCATTGCCAAACTTGACTCTACCTTCTCTTAACTTGTTCAACTTTGATAATTTACTCTTGTCTCCTGTCATATGTGAAGTGCATCCATTATCAAAGATCCACTGCTTATCCTTGTAGTCAGCCTTTAGTGCAATTTTAGCTATATTAGCCTCCTCCCTTTTGGCTTTATATTTGTTCTTTTGAATTGGCTTGAAGATAGCTTTCTCCTTATCTCAGCTTTAACTGTACCAGTTGGTTTTATTGTGCCATTAAGTGCCTTCTCTTGCTCAGGAAGAAGTGTCATGCATCTCTTGGCATTATGGCCATCCTGCCCACACCTTTCACATTGTTCCAAGTCTACCAATATAGAAAAATTGTTCTTTGAAACCACTAGTTTTGGCATCCACCAACAATCCTTGTCAGTGTGTCCTTGCTTTTTTACAATATGTGCAAGAACCCACGACAGGTGTTCTCCTCTAAATTTTGTATTGTCTCCCCCTATATGCAGTATCAGATCTTCTCAAGTCGGAGACATATATTGGCCTTCTCCACCAACATTTACTTGCCTTATGACTCCAAACTTCACAATAAAGATAGTAACCTTGAAATTGCCTCTTCTTGGGTCTAATAACAGCTTTTTTTCTTTTGTTCGTTACTTACTATATAGGCAAGGTTGCTAACTTGTTTGCTTGTGTGGCTTTCATTTCAATTACCTTCTTCTCCTTCTTCTATTCAGTCATAGCCTTTTGCTGGCTAACTTTCTTTTCTTCATTTTTGTTTGCAACCTTAGGTTGCTTCTTCAAATCTTCTTCATTTTCAGCCTTCACTGTTCCTGGTTAATCAGTCTTTTCTTTCTGAGACTTAGCCTTCTCTTTCAACTTCTGTGGCAAAGTCTCACTATCTTTAGGCAATATAGCCTCAGATTGCTACACTTTCTCTTCATTCTTCTTTTCTCTTACAGAGCTTGTTTCTCCTACCACTTCAAGCTTCTACAAGTTCTCTTCACTCTTTTTGAGTTGTTGTTGAAGTCTCAGCAACTTTATCTCCATTTCTTCATTTGTTGAAGTCCTTAAACCAAGCTTCATAGTAAGGTCTTTACATATTTTGATCTATTCTTCAAATCTTCTCTTCAAGTCAATATATTCAGCCTTTATTTCATCTTTTTGACTTTTAGCTTCCTCAAACTTTTCTTTAACTTGTTTTGTATGGGCCTCCAACCTTCTTATGGTTCTACCCTTTTTAATTATCTCCTTTGAAGCTGCTTTTAACTCAGCTTCAAGATCTAGTTCTTTTTCATCAATCTCCTTTTCCTTTTTAGAGGTAGAACTACCACATTAAGCTAATGCCATAAAGGCATGCTCATTTGATGAGTCTACATCTTCCTCCTCATCGGCTTCTTTTGTTTGGCTCACATAACTCTTGAATGAGCCTCTCTTCTTCTTCTGTGGGTTGACAGTCTTTTTGCTGGACTTCCTTGACTTGAATGATGGCCTTCTCCATTTTGAATTTTGGTCATCATCACCATCCTCATCTTCATCATTAAGTTTTACTTCACAGTAAAAAGCAAAGTGTCCAATCTACCCACAACGATAGCATCTTAAGGACAATTGCCCTTTTCCCTTCTGAGACCCCTTTTTGAATTTCCTTATGAAGTAAGCCAACACTTCACCTTCATTTTCTTCCTTATCATCATCATCATCCTTACTGGATGATTTTTCCTTTTCTTTTACCTTCAAGTGTCTCATAGCTTTGAAAGTTGCCTCCTTTGATAGCTTTGATGTTAAGGAGCTTTCAATTGACTTTATCCTTATCTCATATGCAATGATGTTGCACTGAAGATCATATAGTGACATAGAATTGAGATCTCTACTCTCTTTTATGGCTACCACCTTTAAGACAAACATCTCAAACAAAATTCTCAGAATTTTCTTCATAATAGATGAGTCCTTCTTGTTCTTCCCATGACTTTTAAGGTTGTTTACAACATTAATAACCCTGGTGAAGAACTCTTAGACTGTCTCATTCTTCTGCATTCTGAGAGATTCATATCTCTCCTTGAAAACTTGAAGCTTGGCCTCCTTCATTCTGCCATCACCTTCATAAACCTTCTATAGTCTATCCCATATCTCCTCAGCAGATTTGTAGTCCATAACTTTAGCATATTCAGGATCTATTAATGTTGAAATGATGACATTTGAGGCCTTCCTATTGATCTCAAACTACCTTAATTCCTCTAGGGTTGGATCTTTACCTTCTTTTGGAGGCTCAAAACCCTTATGTATAAATTTCACCATGTTCATGCTCATGGTTGCAAATACCACCTACATTCTTGCTCTCCATATATGGTAGTTGGTTCCAACAAAGATTGGAACATTCTTGCTGTAAGTAGTGTTGGTACTAGCATCCATTTCTCAGTATGCTGAACAAGTTAAAACTTCTGAAACCCTTCAAACTAGTACACCAAGCTGTTACGCTTCAAACTAGTGAACTAGGCTCTAATACCAATTGAAGTTCCCAACTTCACCCTAGGATCTACTAGTCTGTGATATTGAGAGGGGGGTGAATTAGTATCACACCCCTAAAAAAAATCTGATAATTTAAGTCAAAGTATTCTACTTCTTTAATACTTTAGCTCTTGTTAATATGCAAGTGGGTGAGCAACTTCAACCTCTTCTTGAAAATGAACTCTTTCTCAGATCAACTAAGATAGATCTATTGTTACCTATTAATCATAATAGTCCCCAAAGTTACCTTTCAGACACCTTGCTTATTAGATGAATTAGTTGTTCTTGACTAGGTCTTCTCTTAGGTTATGGGTTTGATGATTCTTTAGTTACATTCATAACTTAATAAAAAAAATAGAATGTAAATTCAAAGCAAGGACATAAGAGATTTATATGATTCCATCAATGTGGCGTACTCCATGGTGGTAGGAATTCTTCCTCTACCAAAACAATCAACTATACTTGAGAACACTAGTGTGGTATCCCCTATGATTACAATGGATGTCTTAATCTTTTACTCCTTTCACTATTATAAATACAAAATCATACTACAAAAAGTGTCACTTACTGTGTCTACCCTTCTTCTAGCTTGTCTTGCTTCTATTTGATTTGAATAGGCTGCTTCACTACCGCTTGGAAGATCACCAAAACACTCTTTAACCTCTCTTGAAGAAATCTAAAAATTGGTTGAGTTCTCTCAAATGCTTCACCGAATTTCTTCTCTAGCTTGTCTCACCCAACTCCTGGTCTTACCCGTCTTCTGGTCTCACCGTCCCACCGTCTCACTTGTTTCACCCTTTATAGATCTTACCTGTTTTACCTAGTCTCATCCTATATCTCTCTTGGTTTGGTCTCATGTCTCTAGTTTGGTCTCATGTCTCACCGTTTCTAGGTCTAGTCTCACATTTCATTGTTTTTGGTCTAGACTCACCTATGTCTTAGTCTCACCTCTTCTCTGGTTCTGATATGCTCTCACGTCTCACGGTTTCCAGGTCTAGTCTACTCTCACATCTCACCTTCTCTAAGTCTTACATCTTCTCTGGTTCTAGTCTCATTTGTCTTCTGGTCTCACATTTTGCTGGTCTCACTTGGTCTCACCATTTTGGTCTGGTCTCACCTAATCTTACTATCTTACGGTGGTTGCCCCAAAAGAGATGAGTCTTGGTTTATATACTTTGTTCTATGAAAACCCTAGTAAGGCTTACTGTAGCTGCGACAAATTTCCTTTCTTGCCTCTTCATGTGACTTCATATTACTATTCTATTCAAAATTCAGCATTATCCTCCTCTTTTCTTCATACTGAAATCTCATCCCTTGACTGCTTAAATGAATAACCAAGATTACTTATGAATAGTTACAACCCTATCACACAGTCACATTAAGACTTAAGCAGTACTAAACTCCTTCTACAAGTTCACTCCAAGGAGATCACTTTGTGAGGTCATTTGACATGCTAGTCTTATCCTATAATTCCTAAGATGTGAGCCACTTCTGCTTGCACAATTAAATCTAGTTGACAACAATTATAGTGCACACAAGGCTTTGGAAATAACAATTAGAAAAAGTAATAGCCCATGGAGTTGCCTAACATTTTTTGTTGAAAATGTTACAAAATTAGAGCAAGGAGTTCTAAGATTAAGTATTAAATATAAGCCTTTAAATAAGACCGTAAGATGGATTAGGTATCTTATACTTAATAAGAAAGATTTGCTTAATGGGCCTTATGGAGCCTAAGTATTTTCAAAATTTAATATGAAATCTAGTTCTTGGCAAATCTAAATTCATGAAAAATATAAGTATAAAATAGCAATTACAGTACCATTCAGGCATTATGAATGGAATGTAATACTTTTTGAGTTAAAAATGCATGCTTAAGTTTCAAAAGATTATGAATGAAATATTTAATACTTAGGTAGCATTTATTATTATTTACATTAATGGGGTGTTAGTATTTTCTAATATAATAGAACATATTTTAAATATTTAAACTTATTTTTAAAGGTCATTTAAAAACTCGGATTAGCCATATTAGCTAGAAAAGTGAAGTTATTTCAAATTAGGGTTAGACTCCTTAGTCAATGCATTAAAAATGGTACTATTATTCCTATTAACCAAGAAATTAAGTTTGCCTATAAATTTCTTGATGAAATTGAGGAAAAACAATAATTGCAAAGAATTGTCATGTTTAACTCATCCGCATCCTAATACTTTTAAAATAGTTAAAATAGATACATCAAATAAGGGTTATAGAGGAATTATCAAGTAAAGGATTAACTTAAATTTTTCTACCCTAAAGAAATGTATGGTTCTTGAAAAAGCATATCAAGAATATGTTACCAAAAAAGGAAAAAGGGTTAATAGTATTCACCCACCTACACTTAACTTAAGTGTTAATATAAAAGACTGTAAAGTTATAGTTTCATCATATAAAGTGGAATCTTCTACTAGTGCCATTATGGGCTAAGGAAATTATACTAATTTTTATCTTCAATTGATGGGAATTTAACTTAATAAGGTTGAAGAAAGATAGAAGAAATAGTTTACAAAACTCCAAAACTTCTAGTTAAACCAAAAATGGAAAAAAGGGTTTTATTTAAACCCATATCCTTAGAAGAAATAAATTACAACATGCCAAGTAAGATCTTAAAAAAATAGAATTAGTCAATGAAATAATCAATTAAAAAACTTTGGATTAAAAGAAAAGGATGCTTTTATAGTAGGAAAAGAGGAACAAATTATAAAAGAAGAATTAAAAGTTGAGGATTATAGAGACAAAGTTCAAGAAATGTTCTTGTTGGAACAAAATACAAGTCAAAAACTTTCATCACCTTTTTATAAGAAAGAAAGCATGAGAATTAACAAGATGACTTTAATAAAGTCCCTATAAAACTATATTATCCTAGACCTACTCTAGTCAACCTTTTATTAGAGAAATAATCTAAGTACAATTATGTACAATATGATGGTAGTAACATCATAAAATGAAATTTAGATGTAATGTCAAAAAAATTAGATTTTTATTCTATTGCATTACATGATGATGTTTGCCATTAGTACAAAAACTAAAGGAGGTAATTTTGACTACCAAATAGTAAGATTTATAATCAATACGTTTACTAGACATCTTAAAGGTTGGTAGGATTTTTATTTGTTAAATAAAAGCTAAATCTCAGATATCTAATACTACGAAAATAGAACAAGGAATGAAACTTACTGATGGTATTAATATACTAATCTATACAATTACCAATCATTCTACTGTTACAATTACCTCATTAGTAGATAAGATATATGAACAACTCATTAATTTAAGGTATTTGGATTTGTCGCACTTTAAGTGGTACAAAGATGTCTTCTTTTATAAAGTTTTTACTAGCAAAGATAGCTAGAGAATGTTTTGAAAAGAAAAATTTTTATTTGGGTTACCTACCCTGTATATTGAAAGAGTAAAAAATAGATTAAAATCCTATCATGGTGGAGTTATTGATTACTCTAGTTATACCTATAAAGACTTAGCTATTGAGGCAGCAACTAAAGGAGTTAAACTCTATAATGAAACAAAATGGTGTAGGCAGTTACATAATGAGAAAATTCAAGACAAAAAGGTCTTATAAGATTTTTGTAATTAAATGGGTTATCCACCTATGAAAGAAATCCTTTTATGAAAAAGAAAAATTAAAAGAAAAGAAAAGACCTCCATAGAAAAAGAAAAGGAAAATAGTTGTCTACTATAAATATGGAAAGATAAAGCATTATTAAAGTTAATGTAAAATGAAATAAAAAATTCAAGAGTTATCTATAAATGAAGGTCTTAAAGGGTTATTAATGCGTATCTTCTCATTAGAAGATGAATTTATAAAATCAAAATTAGAAGTAGATCTTCTTGAAGAAGAAACTACCTCTGAAGGTGAGTCTGGTGATAATTGTACTGATTAGTGCAAAAATTATCAAGTTTTATGCAAAAGTAATGACATATTAGTTTTCACAAAAGAAAATAATTTGATATTGGATCTTATTGATAAGATTATAGATCTAGAAGTAAAAAGAATAATTAAAGAAATATTTTCATCTGTCTTGAAACAAGATTAAGGTTAAAAAAGTAAAAAAAGATTACAATTTATTACTTGGGGAATTAAAGATGTCCATTTTAGTTCAAAAACTAAAAAAGTAATAATAGAACCTTCTATTAAAGAGCTTAGAGGTGAAATTAATTAGTTAAAAACTAAGACAAAAAGATTAAAAAAGAAAAGGTTGTTAATGTTGGAATTAGTAACTAAAAAGGATGAAGATTCTCTTGATATTCTAAATTCTTCTTTAAAAGAGGAATTCAGTACTCTTCAATACATTAGTTCAATTGATAAGGTTATTACCCATAAATGACATAATCAAATTTCTTCCATAACCTCAATTTGTTTAGACACTAATATGAATTGTATTAATAAAGGGGTTGTCTCTTCAAAATACTTTTCAAAACCCACAAAAGTATTAAACACTGTTGACAAAAGCAAGGTTGTTATTAAGTATAAACTATGTCAAGTTGTTATATGAAATGAAGGAATTTGTGTTGAAATTCCATTCATACTAGTTAAGAACCCATCACAAGATGTTATTTTAGGGAATCCTTTCTTGCACATGTTATATCCTATTGAGGAGTTTAGCAATAAAGGGATTTTCTCATAAATAGATGGAAAGTTTATTAGCTTTAAGTTTATATAAGGAGATATATTTAAAAGTAATCTATAAATCAAAAATTTCTTTTAAAAATTGACTTTAAGGCAAAAAAAGATGTCTTTACTAAAGATGTTAAAAGCATTACCTCTAAACAAATCTTTGTGATATGGCAAGAAATACTTTCTATATTTGATTTTGATATTGAGTTTATTAAAGGAAATTCTAAATACCTGCTAAATTTCCTAGCTCATGAATTTTTATAGGGAACTAAGAAATGAGTAGAAAGCCTTTTATACAAGGGCATTAGTCTTTAGCAAATTTAGTTAATTCATTGGCTAAAAGTGTAAAAGAAAAAGAAGTTAATAAACTTCATAATGATGCTTATGAGCAAGCTTTGTTCAAATCCATCACATACCCTTTAATTCCAAAGCATATAGATTTTTTATGTGTTATTGAAAATAATTATGGTTAGCTCAAACCTAACGAGGTCATATGATTTTATCTTAAAGATAATATGTATCTTTATAATAGTATAAAGGATTACATGTATTATAAGCAAATACTTCATGAAACAAGCTTAGTGGCTATTGAATAGAAAGAGAGAGGATTTAGAAATGGATCTAGTTATGCCTTTAAATATTGGGCATACACCAAAATCAAGGTAAAGAAAATTCTTTATCCAAAGAATTGGCAAGAAGATCTCTGACTACCAAGAACTAAAATAATGGTGGAAGGTTAAAGTCTATAATTGCTTTGATTATATCAAAACATGGGAAAAAGCCTTATTATATGAAAATCAATATAGGAAATTTAGTTAGTTCATTCAAATACATCTTCAAAGTGACCCAAAAAGATTTCCAAGTTGGTTTAAAACCTAATTTTTTAAATGGGGTTTACATTATTCAACTTACCCCATAAAAGTAAGAACTGTTTATGAATAGTTACATGAAACAAACGAAGAGGTTAAAGACCTCTCGTTAATGTTTGCCACTTGGTATCATGTTCCATGGATTATTAAATGGGACTATACCATTATGGCTAAACAAGTTAATATCTTGAATGTTGATATTAGACATGTTCCATGGCTAGCAAGACAAATTAATATCTGATGGTGGGAAAATTTTGAATTTTTTTATTATGGAGTTTACATAAGAAAAGGAGTCATTTATATAAGTAGACCTCCACCACTAAAGCCTACCCCTACTAATCTTGAAAAGATATTAAAGACTTTAATGAAATCTATGTCAAAAAAAAGGTTATTAGAAATAATGGCTGCTTTGCTCTAACTAGATGAAGACACCTAAGCTAACCAAGCTAAGAGTAGTTAGAAACACCTCAATGATGATATTATGCAAGATTCCTAATACCCATATGAGGTGTAAAAAGAAAAAAAAAAGTAACTTTTAGTAGATAAGATGTTATGGGTCAATTTTAATAAAACTACTTTAACAAAAGTGGAGAATAATGAAAAATAATGGAGCATCCCACTTTGAAAAAGTAGATTCTTCTCATTAAGGTTATCACCTTTTTTTTTATGTATAAATAGACCTCTCTTAGGACAAGGGAGGCAAAGTCCAAATGACAGAAAATTAAATTCTCATTCTACTCCATTATATGATGATATTTGCCAACACAGCAAAATCTAAATGAGGTAATTTTGACCCCTAAATAGTAGGATTTACAATAAATGGGTTTACTGGATAGTTTAATGGCTGGTGAGATTTTATTTGTCAAGAGAAGCTAAATCTTAGATATTTAATATTGTAAAAATAGATCAAGTAATTCAACTTCCTAATACAAAAGCATCTTTTTCTTTTAATCCAAGGTTTTTCAACTTTTTGATTATTTTATTGACTAATTTTTTTTTAGGATTTTTACTCGACACATTGTAATTTATTTCTTATAAGGACATGGGTTTAAATAAAATGCTTTTTTGCATTTCTGATTTAACTAATGTTTTTAGAGCTTTTTGAGCTATTTCTTTTATCTTTTCTTCTATTATATTATGCTAATTTCCTATTAACTTAAGATAAAAATTAGTATAATTTCTTTACTCTATAATAATACTAGTAGAAGTCTCCATTTTATATGGTGAAACTATAACTTCATAGTCTTTATTTTAACACTTCGGATAATTGGAGGTGGGTGAATACTATTAACCCTTTTTCCTTTTCTTGTTACATATTCTTGATATGCTTTATCAAGGACCATATATTCTTTAAGGGCAAAAAAATCTAAAAAAGATTTTTCCCTTAGTTTGTAGATCTTTTCCAAATATGTAAATATTCCATAACTCCTATACTCTTGATATATATCTTATGATGTCATAAATCTTGTTCTTTTTCATTAAAGGCCATAAAAGACTATTTTCTTTTTATAGTATTTTTAGGAGAGTAAAATAACTCTCTTATCTTTTCATCTACTTCATTCATGATTTCAAGGACATATAAACTCCTTTTTTCTTCTCGATATCCCATATCAAAGAAAGAAGGACATATTAGCTTAGAAGCCTGACTTGATGTTTCTAGTGGTTCATTAACCATAGAAGTTAAGGAAAGTCAACTTTATACTGAGGTTGATTGACCTCCTCTTTTGTTCTTCCAATGCCTTCCAACATAGTGATTAGTATTGAGAAGGTAAAGAATCTAGGTTTAAACTTTTCTTCTCTTTTTTGAGGTTTAATCTCACATTTCTAGAAGGAACAAATTGGATTTTGACATCCCCATCTTGGAATTCAATTACTTCTTCCACTTTTCTATTAACTTGTTTAACAAGTTCTGATACGAACTCCATTTATATGTAAATGGAACCCAACACTAATGTTGGTATAGGATTGTTCTAACAAAAGTTAAGGGATTTGGAGTTTTGACCCAATGATTATAAACAACCAAGAACAAGAACTATAAGATTCAGATGCCACTCCTAACAATAACAACGTTGAAGAAGATAAGTCTAGTGAACCAACACACACAAGTATGAAAGTTTAGAATTAGTTCTTAAAGAACTAGAGAAAATAGCTCATACACTCATGAAAATAGGTCTGCCTCCTCTAGCCACCCTTTTTGCCCATTTTATATGCTAACCCCCAAAAACCCTAGCTAATAAGGTAGGCTTAATAAGGAAGTTCATCCAACCCACAAAATAATAATAAAAACACATGAAAATAACCCATTTAAAGCCCTAATCATCGGCTCCCAAATCCAACTTCCTTCCCAAGGCCATGGTTCTTAAATTCCTCCGCAAATGATACAATTACAAGCCCTAGTGAAGCCTCCATCATCCTTAACTCATACTTGGCAACTTCCTAATAGTAAATGTCGCACGACAAGTTGTTGAGAGCTTCCTTTATTTTCTTTGACTTTGCCCATGTCATTGGTCCTCTAAGGTTTTACAAAGCATCAACCCCCTTGTTGATTTCAGTTGGTACAATATGACTTCCATCATTCCCGCTCTCCTCAAAATAATTTGTCCTCAAATCAGTACCTACATTATTAATGAGAAAAGGAGAAAGGTCAAAAACATTAAATGTTGCACTCACATTATACTCACCTAGCAAGTCAAGTTTATATGCATTATCGTTGACTCTTACCGCCACTTGAAAAGGACCATCTCCTCTTGGTTGCAACTTTGATTTCCTTTGCATAGGAAATCTATCCTTCTACAAATGTACCCAAACCCAATCACTAGGTTCAAAAGTGATATGCTTATGACCTTTGTTGGCTTGTGTTTCATATTATTTAGTTCTTCTCTTAATGTTAAGCCTAGCTTTCTCATGAAGTTGCCTAACCTCTTCCACCTTCTTTTTCCCATCTAAATTAACCCTATCTTGCATAAGCAATGGTACTAAATCCAAATGCAATAATGGATTAAAACTATAAACAAGCTCAAAAGGAGAATAACTTGTAGCACTATAAACAACATGATTATAGGCAAACTCCACAAAAGGAAAACATTTTTCCTAGGTTCTAGAGTTCTTACCAATAATAGTGTGCAATAATGTACCAAGTCAATTTA
The DNA here is from genome assembly GCA_019804595.1 of Bruguiera parviflora. Lineage (NCBI taxonomy): Eukaryota > Viridiplantae > Streptophyta > Magnoliopsida > Malpighiales > Rhizophoraceae > Bruguiera > Bruguiera parviflora. The sequence continues at coordinate 8,684,622 of CM034046.1, forward strand.
CTACCTTGGTCTATCCATCAGTTTGTGGATGGCAAGTTGTTGAAAACAATAACTTTGTTCCAAGCTTACTCTATAATGTTTTCCAAAAATGGCTAAAAAATTTTGCATCATAATCTAACATAATACTCTTCGACACTCTATATAGGCAAACAATCTCTTTAAAAAATAAGCCTACAATGTGTGTGGCAACATTTGTTTTGGTGCAAGCAACGAAATACGCCATCTTTAAGAACCTATCAACATGTAATTCATCTAGCTTATCATCAAGCTTGGGTATAAGATGTCAAAACTTAATTGTTATTTTGTTAATAGCTCTACAATCGACACACATCCTCTAAGATCCATCTTTCTTTGGCACAAGCAACATTGGCACTACACATGGACTCATGCTCTCCCTTACATGTCCCTTCTTCATCAACTCATCAACTTGCCTTTAAAGTTCTTTTGTCTCCTCAGGATTACTTTTATATGCTAGCTTATTGGGAAAGGGAGCTCTAGGAATAAGATCAATATGATGTTTAATCCCTCTCTATGGTGGGAAACCATCTGGGATCTCCTTAAGGAATACATCATTATAATCTTACAACAAAGATGAAATAGCACTGAGCAAAGATGAATCAAGGTTAGTGTTAGAGAAATAAGAATCCTTGTAAAGGATCATGATCATTTGTTGCCTAGCTTGGAAGGCAACCCTAACATTTGCTCCTTTTGAAAACACACTCACTTGTTTTCTTTCATCTTCACTCTTGTGAACCTGACCACTCTTATACTTAGCACTCTTAAATGCGCTTATCGTCTTTTTCCCTTTTTCACTTTCTTTTCTCTCGACTCTCTCTTTCTTTTCACTCCTCCTTTTTTGCTCACTTTCATAAAGTCTCACTTGGTCTTCAAATACCTAATTTAGAGTCAATGGTACAAATGTAAATGGTTTTCCATCCATGGTGAAAGAATAGCAATTCTTGTAACCATCATGCAAAACTTTTCTATCAAATTGCCCAGGACGGCCCAATAACAAATGTCTGTCTGCATAAGTACAACATCATAAAACAACTCATCCTTATATCTACCAATGGAAAATGGAACCATAACTTGTTTAGTCACTTTCACCACTCTGCTATCATTTAACCATTGCAAATTATATGGTCTAGTATATTTGGTTGTAGGCAAGTTCAATTTTTCCTCCAACTTTATACTTGCTATATTAGTGCAACTACCTCCACCGATGACCAAGCAATAGAGTCTATCTTGAACTAAACATCAAGTATGAAAAATATTTTCCTATTGCATCTCAACATCATCCTCCTCCTTGCACACTAAGGGCTCTCCTTACTACTGAAAGCCTTCCTCCTTGCTATGGATGCTCTATCCCTTCATCAATATTATTAGCATCCTCTATCGGCGGCATTTGGTCTTCATCACTAGCATCACTTCCAAACACATAGTCACCATTCTCCTTAAGGTACATAGTTTTCTTGTTAGGACATTGTGAAGCCACATGACCTCAACCTAAACATCTAACACATTTGATGTCTCTAGTTTTTCCTTGGGTGCCTTTAAGTTTTTCTTCAAATTTACCCCTTTCTAGGCTGCCCCCACTAGTCTTGGGTCTATGTGAATTGGTTTTAGGCTTAGAAGTCATCTTCTCTTCCTTCTTCTCCTAGTTTTACTTCCAAAAAAATGAACCTAAGTTCTAATTATGTCTAGAAGTGCTCTTTCCCTTAAGTTGCCTCTCAACTTTCATGGAAATGTGTACCATGTCTTCAAGCTCTGCATAGTGTTGCAATTCTACCACATCAGTTATGCTCCTATTCAACCCTTGGAGAAACCTAGCCATGGTTGCCTCCCTATCCTCCTTACATTTGCCCTAACTATAGAAATTTCCATCTCTTTATGGTACTCTTCCACACTCTTGGAACCTAGTGTAAGGCTCTGCAACTTGTTATATAAATCCCTATAATAAGAGCTGGGAACAAATCTCCTTCTTATTACAGTCTTTAACTCATACCAAGTTTCTATAATTCTCTCAAAATTTCTTCTCCTAGTAGTAACTTGCTGGTCCCACCACACTACAGCATAATCAGTGAACTCTACCACAACTAACTTCACCTTTTTCTCCTCATAGAAGTTGTGGCACTTATATATTAATTCTACCCTTTGTTCCTAATCCAAATAGACATCAAGGTTAGCTTTTCCTTGGAAAGAAGGTATTTTTATTTTAATACTACTAAGATTTTTGTCTACTCCTTCCTCCACTCTATTTCTATTATCCCAACCTCCATAAACATTTCCTTTGCCTCTGGCTCCTCTACCATTCCTATTACTATATCCTCCTCTAAAACCACCTTTGAAGTTTCTATTGGTATTATCATTGTCATCATAATAATCATCACCATCTTCATCAAAGTCATGTTTAAATTGCTCCTTTATGACCCTCCTAATTAGCCTCTTAGGATTGACACTTGATTCCCCTTCTATTTTATCCATCCTATCTTAAACTTCCTAAAACATTTGGTCAATTCTATCAAACTTCTGCTTTAAGGATTTCATAAGCAATTTGAAATCTGAAACAATTACTTCCTTCTCTCCATGTGGAAAACTGCCTTCTTTAGCATTGGACATTGTGTATGCAAGATTGTTAGTAAATAAAAAATATACCTCACAAAACTCACTCCTTTACATGTTTGCTCTCCACTCGACTATAGTAGTCCTTAACTCTCATGTTTCACACAATGAATTGTAAGACTCTAAGAGCTCTTTCAATAGTTCTAAGCAAACTAAATTTAGAACAAATAAAATTTGAATATATCAATCCTAGACCTACCTCTTTAGAGAAGTGACATAACCAAGAAAATGGGCAATAAAGCAAACAGAATGACAAAAAATTCAATGATAAGAGTAGTGCAATTAGACAACAATCAATTATTGAATATAATTGGGTAAATGACCAATTGATCAATAAATCCGATTGTTTTTTTCGGTTAACTAATGGGTATTTCTATAGAAGAAACAAGTATCAGAAATGAGATACATGATTTTTTTTTCTTGATTATTCAACCAACAATGAAGAATACACAAAAGAAAGGATAACAAAAGTATAACTAACCTAAGTTAGATACCAAATGATACGAACTTTGTTTATGTGTAAACAAAACCAAACACCAATGTTGGTATAAGATCATTCTAACAAAGGTTAAGGGATTTGGAGTTATGACCCAATGATTATAAACAACCAAGAACCAGAACTATAAGATTCAGACATCACTCCTAACAACAATAATGTTAAAGAAGATAAGTCTAGTAAACCAATACACGTAAGAATGAAAGTTCAGAATTGGTTCTCAAATAATTAGAGAAAATAGCTCATATACTCATGAAAATGGGTCTGCCTCCTCCAGCTAACCTTTTTACCCATTTTTTATGCTAACCCCCAAAAACCCTAGCTAATAAGTTGGGCTTAATAAATAAGTTCATCCAACCCACTAAATAATAATAATAACCCATAGAAATAACCCATTTAAAGGCCTAATCATGGGCTCCCAAATCCAACTTCCTTCCTAAGGCCATGGTTCTCAAATTCCTCCATAGATGACATATTCACAAGCCCTGGTGAAGCCTTCATCATCCTTAATTTGTACTTGGCAACTTCTTAATAGTAAATATTACACAACAAGTTGTTGAGAGCATCAACTCCCTTGTTGATTTCAGTTTGTACAATATGGCTTCCATCAAGTTCAACTGCCTTTTGTAATTGTTTTAGAATCATAACATTAGATTTTGACCTATTAGTCAAAAATAATGTAGTAGTCTCCTTATCAACATATTTTGCAGGAATTTCTTTAATTCTTGGGACAGTGATGTTTATAACATTATAATGTATCCTATAAATAAGGATTGGATTTTTTGAAGTAGACATCATATCAAATCCTTTAGTTTTAATATCCAAATATAAAGCATGGATCAAATTAAGATTCATTAGTGATAAGGTAAAGTTAGAAAAGTAAGGGAACTAAATGGGCCTATCACTAAGAGTAAACTCAATTACTCCTAATAAGGAGTCTTGAAATGGGTTATGTCTTTTGTCTTTAATACATATAATTGTTGAGTTATTTAAATCAAGTCTAGTAGTAGGTTTTAATGCTACTTGCACCATCCTAATATGGAGAAATCATTCTTTTAAATAAAACCTTATTAAAAAGAACACAACAATGAATAAAATACTTATAGAAATAATTTTTGTTTAACAATGAATAGAATACTTATAGAAATAACTTTTCATTGAACAGTAATAGATGTTACAAGCTTATGTTATAAAAGGGAGAGGAGAAAATAAAGAAGAGATATTACAAAGGAGAAAGAAGCAAATTAGACTTTTCCTCTCTTCACCTAGGAGAGGTCAATTTATACATAGAAAAAGGTGACAACCTTAATGGGAGAAATCTACCTTTTTGAAGTGGAATGCTCCATCATTTTCCATTATCCTCCAATTTTGCTAAAGTAACTTTATTAAAGTAGACCCATAGCTATTTTCCATCAAAAGTTGCTTATCCTTTTCTCTTTACAACTTATATAGGTCCTAGAAATCTTGCATAATATCATCGTTAAGGTACTTTTGACTGCTCTCTACTTAGTTAGCTTAGGTGTCTTCATCTAGTTAGAGCAAAGCAGTCATCATTTATAATAACCTTTCTTTTGATACAAACTCCATTAAAGTCTTCAATATCTCTTTGGGATTAATAGGAGTGGGCTTTGCTAGTAGAGCCTTAGGTCCATTTATATAAATGACTCCTTTTCTTATGTAGGCTCCATTATCTAAAAAAGTTAAAATTTTCCCACCATTGGATATTAATTCATTTTACTAACTATAGAACATGTCTAATGCCAACATCTAAGATATTAGCTTGTTTAGCCATAATGATATAGTCCCATTTAATAATCCTTGGAATATAACACCAAACTATCAACATTAACAAAGTGTGTTTAACCTCTTTGTTTGCTTCACAAAACTATTTATAAACAATTCTTACTTTATAGGGTAGAGTTAAATAATGTAAACCTTATTTAAAAAACTAGGTTTTAAACCAACTAAATTGGAAGATATATTTGAAAGAACCAACTAAATTTTCTCTACATATTTTTATATAATAAGGCTTTTTCCTAAGTTAATTATTTACAAAAGTCTAAAATGTAATTCAAATATTCTAAAAACCTTGCAAATGTTGTTTTCTCTAATTTCATTAAGAAATTTAAAGGCAAACTCAATTGCTTGGTCAATAGGAATAATAGTACCATTTTCAATAAAGTAACAAAAGAATCTGACCCTAGTTTGGAATAACTTCATCTTTTTAGCTAATACATTTATCCAACTTTTACAATAACCTTTAAAAATAGGTTTAAACATTTAAAATGTTATTCTATTATGTTAGAAAATACTAACACATCATTAATATAAATAATAGCAAATGTTGCATAAGTATTAAATATTTCATTTAGAAACTTTTGAAATTCAGAGGGTGTATTTTTTAGCTCAAAAGGTATTACATTCCATTCATAGTGCTCGAATGGTATTGTAAATGCTATTTTATACTTATCTCTTTCACGAATCTATATTTTCCAGTAACCATATTTGATATCAAATTTTGAAAATACTTAGGCTTTATAAAGCCTATTAAGCAAATATTTCTTATTAGGTAAAAGATACCTAATCCATCTCAAGGTCTTATTTAAAAGTTTATAGTTAATAACTAATCTTAGAACTCCCTACTCCAATTCTACAACATTTTCAACATAAAATACTGAGCAACTCCATGAGTTGTTACTTTTTCTAATAAGCTCTTTCTTTAAGAGATATTTATTTATTTTTTTATAAATTTCTAAATGCCTTGGTCCTATAATTATGGACCGAATTTTCAATAGGAATTTGGCTTTCATTAAAAGTCACCTTATATGGTAGTTTTACCACATGCTTTTTCTTATTCCAAAAAGTTGTAGGAAATTTTACACAGACTATTACTTCTAAACTTTTTTGTATTTCTTATATCTTGACTTGAATAATAAGAGTATTATTTTTTTCTTGTAAATGTTTATTCTTTACTTCATTCTAAAGAGATTGAATAGATCACTCTTTTCTTTTTATTATCTTTCGAAGTAAATCTATCTTCTTATATTGAATGATAGATATAAATATTGAACAGTAGATACAAACTCAAAGCTAATTTCAAATAAGTAAATATATTTATAGCTCCCATGCTATTGGTATATATCTTATGAAGCTTATGTCATACTCGTTCTTTTTCATCAAAGGTTTTAAAAATTATTTTCTTTTTTATAGGATTTTTAAGAGAGTAAGATAACTCTCTTACCTTATAGACCCTTATCTTCATCTTAATATCCTATATCAGAGAGAGAAGGAAATCTAGGCCTAGCTCAATGTTTCTAATGGTTGATTAACCACATAAGTAGAAGTTGAAGGACGAAAGTCAACTTTATATTGAGATTGACTAACTTGCTCTCTTATTCTTCTAATACCTTCCATCTTAATGATTGGTACTAAAGAGGTAGAGAATCTAAGTTTAACATTTTCTCTATTCAAGGTTTAACCTTACACTTTTAGATGGAGCAAATTGGATTTTGACATCCCTATCTTAGAATTCAGTTACTTATTCCACTTGTTTATTAACCTTTTTAATAGGTTTAACTACCTTTTCTAATATCCATTTTTCAAGTAATTTAACTTGATCCCATGCAATTGTTTTAGGAATCATGACATTAGTTTTTGACCTATTAGTCTAAAACAATATAGTAGCCCCTTTTTTAGTATATTTTGCTAGAATTTCTTTAATTCCTAGGATAATGGTGTTCATAACCTTATAATGTATCTTGTACATAAGGAATGGTTTTAATTATTTATAGGGGACTTTATTAAAAGTAATCTTGTTAATTCTCATGCTTTCCTTCTTATAAGAAGGTGATAAATCTTGATTTTATTCTAATAAGAACATTTTTTTTCATTTTATTTATATAATCCTTAATTTCTAATTCTTCTACTATACTATGTTCCTTTTTTCCTAATACAGAAGTGTCATTTTTTTTAATCTAAGGGTTTTTAGTTTTTTTATTATTCCATCAATTAATTTTTTATAGGATTTTTACCTATCATGTTTCTTTTGAGGACACAGGTTTAAATAAAACTCTTTTTTTTTTATTTATAGTTTAACCAAAGATTTCCAAGCTTTCTAAGCTACTTCTTCTATCTTTTCTTCAATTTTATTAAGTTGATTTCTTATTGACTAAAGATAAAGATTAGTATAATTTTCATACTCCATAACAACACTAAAAGAAAGCTCTACTTTATATGGTGAAATTATAACTCCATAGTCTTTTATTTTAACACTTTGGTTAAATATAGTGGGTGAATACTATTAACTCTTTTTCCTTTTCTTGTAATATATTCTTGATATGCTCTTTCAAGGACTATACATTCTTAGAGGGCAGAAAATTTGAAAAAGGTTTTTTTCTTAAGTTTATAAACCTTTTCCAATAGATCTTCTTAAAGAAGAAACTAACTCTGAAGACAAGTTTGGTGATAGTTGTAATGGTCGGTGCGACTATTATTAAGATTTATGCTTAAGTAATGGCTTATTAGACCTTACAAAAGAAGATAATTTGATACTAGATCTTATTAATAAGATTATACTTCCAAAAGAAAAAAGGGAAAAGCTAGAGAAATATTGCCATTTGTCTTAAAATGAGAGTAGAGTTAAAGAACCAAAAGAAGATTAGAGTTTAAAAATTGTTATTCAAAGAATTGAAAATGACCATTCTAATTCAAAAACTTGAAAAGCAATAATAAGACCTTTTATTAGAGAGCTTAAAGCCAAACTTATTTAGTTAAAAATTGATATGAAAGGACTAAAAGAAAGGGTATTAGTACTTCGTAGCTAAAAAGAACAAAGATCCTCTTGATATTCCAAATTCTTCTTTACAAGAAATATTAAGTACTTTTCAATATATTAATTTAATCGATAGGGTTATTACCCATAAATAACATACTTAAATTATTGTAGTAGTGAATAATAAGTATATCTTTTTTGCCATAGTCTTAATTGATTTGGGCCTTAATATGAATTGTATTAATAAAGGGATAATCCCTTGAAAATACTTTACAAAAACAACAAAAGTGTTAAATACTATTGACAAAAGTGAGCTTGTTATTAAGTATAAACTATCTTAAGCTACTATATAAAATGAAGGAATTCATACTAAAATTACATTAGTATTGGTTAAGAACTTGTCACAAGATGTTATTTTAGGAATCCTTTCTTATACATGTTATATTTTATTGAGGAGATTAATGATACAAAGATTTTCTCAAAAATAGATGGAAAGTTAATTAGTTTTAAATTTATATCTACTCCTTAACATAAGGAGATAGATTTACTTTAAAAAATTATATAAAAAAAGAGAGATTTATTCAATATCTTCAAAATGAAGTAATGAATAAACATTTACGAGAGAAAATTAATACTCCTATTATTTAAGTCAAGATACAAGAAATATAAAAAAGTTAGAAACAACAGTTTGTGCATAAATTCTTACAACCTTTTGGCATAAAAAAAAAGCATATGGTGGAATTACCATATAAGGTGACTATTAACAAAATTCAAATTCTTACTAAGGCTTAACCCATAACTATAGGGCTAAGGCATTTAGAGATCTGTCAAAAAGGAATAGATGATCTCTTCAAGAAAGGGCCTATTTGAAAAAACAATGGCCCATAGAGTTGCCCAACATATTATGTTGAAAATACTACAAAATTAGAGTGGGGAGTTCCAAGATTAGTTATTAATTATAAGCATTTGAATAAGACCTTAAGATAGATTAGGCATCTTATACCCAATAAGAAAGATTTGCTTAATAAACTTTATGAAACCTAAGTATTTTCAAAATTTTATATGAAATCTTGTTATTGCCAAATCTAGATTCATGAAATAGATAAGTATAAAACAACATTTACAACACTATTACAATATGAATAAAATGTAATACCTTTTAGGTTAAAAAATGCACCTTCTGAATTTTAAAAGATTATTAATGAAATATTTAATACTTATGTAGCATTTACTATTCTTTATAGTGATGATGTCTTAGTACTTTTTAATACAATAGAACAACATTTTAAGTATTTAAACCTATTTTTAAAGGTTATTAAAAAAATGGATTAGTCATATCAACAAAAAAATGAAGTTATTCCAAGCATGGGCAGATTCCTTGGTCACTTTATTGAACATGGTACTATTATTCCTATTAATTGAGCAATTGAGTTTGCCTCTAAATTTCCTAATGAATATAAGGGAAAACAATAATTGCAAAGGTTTTTAGGATATTTTGAATTATATTTCAGAATTTTATAAAGAATAAACTTATAATATTAAGCCTTTATTTGAAAGATTAAAGAAAAATCCTTTTGAATGGATAAATGGACATACAAAGGTAGTTAAGAAGATAAAATTAAAGACTAATGAATTGTCATGCCTAGCTCCTCCCCATCTTGATGTCTTCAAAATAGTTGAAATTGATGCCATAAATAAGGGTTATGGAGGAATCCTTAAGTAAAGGATTAACTCAAAATAATAGTTTCTTTACTTCACTTCAGGAGTATGGAGAGGAGTTAGAGTTAATTACTATACTATTAAAAAAAAAAATCTTAGCTATTATGCTATGTAATTTAAAATTTGAAAGTGATCAATTAAATCGAAAATTCCTTTTAAGAATTGACTATAAGGTAGCAAAAGATGTTCCCACTAAAGATGTTAAAAATATTGCCTTTAAACAAATCTTTGCTAGATGGCAAGGAATACTTTCTATATTTGATTTTCATATTAAGTTTATCAAAGGAGTATTTAATTCCATTTTAGATTTCCTAAATTATGCATTTTTGTAAGGAAATAAAAAATTAATAAAAACCATCTTATACATAAGCCCTAGTCCCTAGCAAGGTTGGTTAATTCAATAACTAAACGTATGAAAGAAAAGAAAGTTGATAAACTTTGTAATAATGCTTATGAGCGAGCTTTGGATAAATTCATTACATGTCCTTTAATTCCTAAGCATATTGATTTTTTACATGTAATTGAAAATAATTATGTTCAACTCAGACCTAATGAGGTTGCAACGCTTTATCTTCAAAATGATATGTATCCTTATAATAATATAAAAGATGGCCTATATTATCAATAGATACTTCGTGAAAGAGGCTCAATGGCTATTAAACCCATAAAGAGAACATTTGGAAATCAATTTGGTTATGAGAGATTGGGCCTATGCCAAATTTAAGGTAAAGAAAACTTGTTATCTAAAGGATTGGTAGGTGAATCACTATGGCTACTAAGAACTAAAAGAATGGCAAAAGATTAAAACTTACAATTATTTTGATTATATTTAAGCATGGAAAAAGCCTTATTATATGAAAATAGACATAGAAAATATAATTGGTTCATTCAAATACATCTTCTAAATGACCCAAGATTTTCAAATTGGTTTAAAACCTAGTTTTTTTAAGTGGGGTTTACATTATTTAACTTTATCCTATAAAGTAAGAACTATTTATGAATAGTTTTATGAAGCAAACAAAGAGGCTAAAGAGCCCTTGTTAATGGTTGTTGCCTAGTATCATATTCCATGGATTATTTAATGGGACTATACCATTATGGCTAAACAAACTAATATCTTAGATGTTAACATTAGACATATTCCATGGCTAGCAAGATGGATTAATATCTAAAGGTGGAAAAATTTTGACTTTTTTTATAATGGAGTTTACATAGGAAAAGGAGTTATTTATATAATGTCCCTAAGGCTCCACCACCAAACTTGCTCCTACTAATCCCGAAGAGACTTTAATGGAGTTTGTATCAAAAGAAAAGTTATTAGAAATGATGATTGCTTTCCTCTAACCAAATAAAGACACCTAAGCTGACTAAGCTAAGGGTAGTCATAAGCACCTAAATGATGATATTATGCCAAATTCCTAGGACCCATATGAGTTGTAAAGAGAAAAAAGATAGGTAAATTTTGATGGATAAGATGTTATGGGTTAGCTTTAATAAAACTACTTTAACAATAGTGGAGGATAATGGAAAATAATGGAGCTTTCCACTTTTAAAAAATAGATTCCTCCCATTAAGGTTATCACCTTTTTCTATGTATAAATAGACCTCTCCTAGGCAAAGAGAGGTAAAGTCCAAATGACAAAAAGTCAGATTTTAATTCTACTCTAATATATAATGATATTTGTCACTATTGCAAAATCCAAAAAAGGTAATTCTAACTTTAAATAGTAAGATTTATGGAAAATGGATTTATTGGATAACTTAAAGCCTGGTGCAATTTTTATTTGTCAACATAAGCTAAATCTTAGATATTTAAAATTATAAAAATAGAGCAAGGAATTCAATTTCCTAATATAGAAGCATCTTTTTCTTTTAATATAAGGTTTTTTTTTAACCTTTTGATCATTTTATTGACAAATTCTTTTTCTTTAGGATTTTTACCTAACATGTTGTAATATATATCTTCTAAGGAAATGGGTTTAAATAAAACCCTTCTTTCCATTTTTTGTTTAATCAGGAGTTTTAAAGCTTTCTAACCTACTTCTTCTATCTTTTTTCAATTCTATTAAGTTGATTTCCTATTGATTGAAGAAAAAGATTAGTATAATTTCCTTACTTTATAATTGCACTAATAGAAGGCTTTGCTTTATATAGTGAAGTTATAACTTCATGGTCTTCTATTTTAACACATAGGTTAAGTGGAAGTGGGTGAACACTAATAGACCTCTTTCCTTTTCTTGTAAAATATTCTTTATATGCTCTTTCAACAACCATACATTCCTTAAGGGCAAAAAAATCTAGAAAAGGTTTTTTCTTAAGTTTGTAAACCTTTTTTAAATAAGTAAATATATCTATAGCTTCCACATAATTGGTATATATCTTATGACATTTATGTCATACTTCTCATTCTTTTTCTTTAAAGGCCATAAAAAATTATTTTATGATTCTAGTTTTTTCAGGGGAGTAAAATAACTTTCTCACCTTTTCATCTATCTCATTAACAATTTTAAGTACATATAGACTCCTATCTTTTTCCTGATATCTCATATTAGACAAAGAAGGAGATATAGGCCTAGAATCCTGACTTGATGTTTCTAGTGGTTCATTAACCATAAAAGTAGAAGTTAACAGAGGAAAGTTAACTTTTTATTGAGATTGATTGACCTGCTCTCTTGTTCTTCTAATGCCTTCCATCTTAGTGATTGGTACTAAGAAGGTAAAGAATCTAGGTTTAACCTTTTCTTTTCTCTTTTTGAGGTTTAACCTCACACATCTAAATCTTGCAAATTAGATTTCAACATCCTTATCTTGGAATTTAATCTCTTCCACTTGTTCACCAACTTGTTTAGTAGATTCAACTATCTTTTCTAATATTCATTTTTTAGGTAGTTTAACCTAATTCCAAGCAATCATTTTAAGAATCATAACATTACCTATTAGTCAAAAACAATGTAGTAGTCCCTTTATCAGCATATTTTGCTAAAATTTCTATAATTCCTAAGGGAGCAGTGTTTATAACCTAATAATGTATCCTACAAATCAGGATTAGATTTTTTGAAACAAGCATCATATCAAATCCTTTAGTTTTAATATCTAAACATAAAGCATGCATCAAATTATGATCTAATAATGACAAGGTAAAATTAGGAAGAGAAGAGAACCAAATAGACTGATCACTAAGAGTAGACTCAATTAATCCTAATAAGGAGTCATGAAATTGGTTGTATCTTTTATCTCCAACACATATAATTATGACCTAGATTTTGTTATGATAAGAACACTTTTTCATTTTATCTATATAATCCTCAATTTCTGATTCTTTTTCTATTATATGTTCCCCTTTTCCTAATACAAAAGCATCTTTTTCTTTTAATCCAAGGTTTTTTAACCTTTTGATTGTTTCATCAAGAAATTTTGATTTTATTAGGATTTTTTCCTGACATGTTGTAATTTATTTCTTCTAAGGTCATGAGTTTAAATAAAACTCTTAATTCCATTTCTAATTTAAACAAAGATTTTAGAGCTTTCTTAACTACTTCTTTTATCTTTTCTTCTTTCTTCATTTCTATTATGTTGATTTCCTATTAACTGAATATAAAGATTAGTATAATTTCCTTGCTCCATAATAGTACTAGTAGAAGGCTTTGCTTTATAGGGTAAAGCTATAACTTCACGGTCTTTTAGTTTAACACTTTTAATGGATGGAAAGCTAATCAAATTTAAGTTTATATCTACTTCTTAATATAACAAGATAAATTTACTTTAAAAGATAATAAAAAGAAATGAGAGATGTATTCAATCTCTCCAAAATGAAGTAAAGAATAAACATTTACAAGAGAAAATTAATAGTCTTATTCTTCAAGTTAAGATATAGGAAATGCAAAAAACATTAGACACAATAGACTATGTAGAAATTCCTATAGCTTTTTGGAATAGGAAAAAACATATGGTAGAACTACTATATGAGGTGACCTTTAATGATAGTCAAATTCCTATTAAGGCTTAACCCATAACTATAAGACCAAGGCATTTAGGGATCAATTGAAAAGAAATTGATGATCTCTTGAAAAGAGGGTTTATTAGAAAAAGTAACAACCTATGGAGTTACCTAGCATTTTATGTTGAAAATGTTGTATAATTAGAGCTAAGAGATTTTTTTTTTTTTTTGCACGGACTAATAAGTGACTACTTTTACATAAAGTTTGATAATAGTTGCACTAACCATTAGAACTATCATCAAACTCATCTTTAGAACTAGTTTCTTTTTTAAAAAAGATAAGAAGATATGCATTCATGACATCTTAAGGTCTTTATCTATATATATCTCTTAAATTTTATATTTCATTTTACATTTATTAGAGTAATGCCCTATTTTTTTTGCATTTATAACAGACAACGATTTCTTTTTTATTGTCTACAAAGTAGGCATTTTCTTTTATTTTAATTTTTCCTTTTCATAAAAGGATTTCTTTTAGGGTATGGTATAGGTTTATAACCCTCCTTTCTAAATTTTTTATGATACGTGGATAATCCATTTGTTCACAAAAATCTCTTAAGACCTTTTTGCCATGAATTTTCTCATTCTATAACTGCTTATGCAGTTTTATTTTATTACAGAGTGTAACTCCTTCAACTACCACCTTAGCAACTAACTCTCTATAGGTGTAATTAGAGTAATCAATAACTCCACCATGATAGGATTTTAACCTATATGTTACTCTTTTAGCAAATAGAGTCAGTAATTCAGACAAAAATTTTTCTTTCTAGAACATACTTTGGCTATCTTCCCTAGTAAAAACATTAGAAAAGAAGATATCTTTGTAGCACCTAAAGTAAGAAAGATCCAAGCACTTTAAATTAATAAATTGGTGATTGTATAAATTATTGTATAAATTATCTAGGAATAAAATAGTTGGTGATTGTATAAATTAGTGTATTGATATTATTAGCAAGTTAAATTCCTTGCTCTATTTTTATAGCATTAAATATATGAGATTTAGCTTCTCTTGACAAATAAAAATCTCATTAACTTTTAAACTATCTAATAAACTCATTTACTATAAATCTTACTATTTAGGGGTCAAAATTACCTCCTTTGGATTTTGTAGCAATGACAAACATGATCATATAATAGAGTAGAATGATAATCTGATTTTTTGTCATCCCATCTAAATTCCATTCTACAATGCTACTACCGTTGTACTGTATATAATTGTACTTAGCTTGTTCTTTTAATAAGAGATCGTCCAGAGTAGGTGTGGGATAATATAGTTTTGTAGTGATTTTATTAAAAGTCATTTTGTTAATTCTCATATTGCCTTCTTATAAGAAGGTGATGGATCCAGATTTTGTTCTTATAAGAAGTTTCTTTGCATTTTCTTTGCTTTAATTTCTAATTCTTCTTCTATAATATGTTCCTTTTGTCTTAATATAGAAGTATCTTTTTCTTTTAATCCAAGGTTTTTTTCACATTTTGATTATTTCATCAATTAAATCTACTCTTTTAGGATTTTTACTTGACATATTGTAATTTATTTCTTCTGAGGATAGGGGCCATAGTTATAGGCTAAGCCTTAGTAGGAATTTGATTTTCGTTAAAAGTCACCTCATATGGTAGTTTTATTACACATTTTTTCCTATTCCAAAAACCTATAGGAATTTCTTCACAGACTATTGTTTCTAACTTTTTTTGTATTTTTTGTATCTTAACTTGAATAATAGGAGTATTAATTTCCCTTAATAAATGCTTATTCTTTACTTCATTATACAGAAATTGAATAAATTTCTATTTTCTTTTTATTATCTTTTGAAGTAAATCCATCTCCCCATATTGAGGAGTAGATATAAACTTAAAACTAATAAGTTTTCCATCTATTTCTATTTTTGAGAAAATCCCTTTATCATTAATCTCCTTCATAGGATATAGCCTATAAAAGAAAGGAGTTTCTAAAATAACATCTTATGACAGGGTCTTAATTGGTATGAATAGAATTTCAATACAAATTTCTTCATTGCATATAAAAGTTTGAGATAGTTCATACTTAATAACACCCTCTCAAATGATGTTCTATTGTGTTAGTAAATACCAATACATCATCAATATAAGCAATGGTAAATGCTACATAGGAATTAAATATTTCATTTACAAAGGAATTAAAAAACCTTTTCTAAATTTTTTTGCCTCAAGGAATGTATGGTCCTTGAAAGAGCATATCAAGAATATGTTACAAGAAAAGGAAAGAGAGTTAATAATATTCACCCACTTGCACTTTACCTAAGTGTTAAAATAAAAGACCATGAAGTTATAATTTCACCATATAAAGTAGGGCCTTCTACCAATGTCGTTATAGAGTAAGGAAATTATACTAATATTTATCATAAGTTAATAGGAAATTAGCTTAATAGAATTGAAGAAAATATAGAAGAAGTAGATCAGAAAACTCTGAAACCTTTGGTTAAACTAGAAATGGAAAAAATGATTTTATTTAAACCCATGTCCTCAAAAGAAATAAATTACAACATGTTAGGTGAAAATCCTAAAAAAAAAAAATTAGTCAATGAAATAATGAAAAGGTTAAAAAAAATATTGGATTAAAATATAAAGATACTTCTATATTAGGAAAAATTGAACATATTACAAAAGAAGAATCAGAAACCGAGGATTACATAAATAAAATGCAAAAAATGTTCTTATCAAAACAAAATCCATATCCATCACCTTCTTATAAGAAGGAAAGCATGGGAATTAACATGACTTTTAATAAAGTCTTTACAAAACTGTATAGCTTGTTATTAAGTATAAACTATCTTAAGCTATTATATGCAATGAAGGAATTTGTATTGAAATTCCTTTCACACTTGTCAAGAAACTATTGCAAGATGTTATTTTAAAAACTCCTTTCTTACACATACTATGTCCTATTAAGGAGATTAGCTATAAAGGGATTTTCTCAAAAATAGATTAAAAACTTATTAGCTTTAAGTTTATATCAACTCTTTAATATAGAGAGATAGATTTACTTCAAAAGATAATAAAAAGAAAAGAGAGATTTATTATTTATAAACATTCATAAAAGAAAATTAATACTCCTATTATTTAAGTCAAGATATAAGAAATACAAAAAAGGTTAGAAATAGTAGTCTACATAGAAATTCCTATAGCTTTTTGGAATAGGAAAAAACATATGGTAGAACTACCATATGAGGCAACTTTTAACAAAAGTCAATTTCCTTCTAAGGCTCAACTTATGGCTATAGGGTGAAGGCATTTAGAGATCTGTAAAAATGAAATAAATGATCTATTAAAGAAAGGGCTTATTAAAAAAAGTAATAGCCCATGGAATTGCCTAGCATTTTATGTTAAAAATGCTATAGAATTGGAGCGGGGGGTTCCAAGATTAGTTATTAATTATAAAATTTTAAATAAGGTCTTGAGGTAGACCAGGGATCTTATACATAATAAGAAAGACTTGCATAATAGGCTCTATGAAACCTAAGTATTTTCAAAATTTGATATCAAATCTAGTTACTAGCAAATCTCAATTCATGAAAGCGATAAGTATAAAACAACATTTACAGTACCATTCAAATATTATGAATGGAATGTAATGCTTTTTGGGTTAAAAAATGCACTTTCTAAATTTTAAAAGATTATGAATGAAATATTTAATACTTATGAAGTTTTTACAATTATTTGTATGAATGATGTTTTAGTATTTTTTTTTAACAAAATAAAACAACATTTTAAACATTTAAATCTAGTTTTAAAGGTTATTGAAAAAATTGGATTAGTCATATTAGTTGTAAAGGTGAAATTATTCCAAATTGGGTTCAAATTCCCTAGTCACTTCATTGAAAATAGTATTATTTTTCCTATTGATTGAGTAATCGAGTTTGCCTCTAAATTTCTTGATGAAATTAGAGACAAACAATAGTTGCAAAGGTTTTAAGATATTTGAATTATATTTCAAAATTTTATAAAGAATTAAGTTATGAGGCTAAGACTTTATTTGAGAGATTAAAGAAAAATCCTCCTGAATGGATAAATGAGCATACTAAGGCAACAGAGAAGATAAAATTAAACACAAAAGAACTATCATGCCTAACTCTTCCTTATCCTAATATCTTTAAATACTTAAAACTAATTCATCAAATAAGGGTTATAAAGGAATCCTTAAGCAAACAATTAACTTAAAAGAACAACTTGTTCACTTCATTTTAGGAGTATGAAGAAGAGACAAAATTAATTACTCTACTATTAAAAAAGAAATCTTAGTTATTGTGTTCTGTATTCAAAAATTTGAAAGTGATATATTAAATTAGAAATTCCTTTTAAGAATTGATTGTAAGGCAACAAAAGATGTCATAACTAAAGATGTTAAAGCATCTCCTCCAAACAAATCTTTGCTAGATGGTAAGGAACACTTTTTGTACTTAATTTTGATATTGAGTTTATTAAAGGAAATTCTAATTCTCTACCAAATTTCCTAACTCACAAATTTTTGCATAAAACCAAAAAATAAGTAAAAGGCCCCTTATACAAGGCCCTAGTTCCCAACAAAGTTAGTTAATTCACTGGTTAAAGGTGTGAAAAGAAAAGGAAGTTGATAAACTTTATAATGATGCTTATAAGCAAGCTTTGGATAAATCCATTACATATATTTTAATTTTTAAGCATATAGATTTTTTATGTGCTATTGAAAATAATTATACTCAGCTTAAACCTAAAAAGGCCACATGGTTTTATCTTAAAGATGATATATATCCTTAAAATAATATAAAGAATTGCATGTATTACAACAAATACTTCATGAAACAAGCTTAGTGGCTATTGAACCCATAGGGAAAGGATCTTGAAATGGATTTGGTTTGGCTTCAGATATTGGCCCTATGCCAAATTCAAGGTAAAGAAAATTCTTTATCCAAAGGATTGGCAAGTAGATCTCTCTGGCTATCGAGCACTAAAAGAATGGTGGAAGGTTAAAATCTACAATTACTTTAATTATATTGAAACATGAGAAAAAGCCTTATTATAGGAAAATAGGTAAGGGTAATTTAGTTGGTTCAATCAAATATATCTTTTGAATGACCCAAAAAGATTTCCAAATTGGTTTAAAACTTGGTTTTTAAGTGGGCTTTACATCGTTTAACTTTACCCCATAAAGTAAGAACTATTGTGAATAGTTTTGTGAAGCAAACAAAGAGGTTGAAGACCCTATATTAATATTTATGGCCTTATATCTTATTTAATGGATTATTAAATGGGACTATACCATTATGGTTAAACAAGCTAATATCTTAGATGTTGACATTAAACATGTTTCATGGCTAGCAAGATAGATTAATATTAGATGGTGGGAAAATTTTGACTTTTTTTATAATAGAGTTTACACAGGAAAAAGGAGTCATTTGTAAAAATAGATCTAGGGCTCATGACTAAAACCCACTCCTACTAATCTTGAAGAGATATTAAAGGCTTTAATAGAGTTTGCATCAAAAGAAAAGTTACTAGAAATGATGACTACTTTGCTCTAACCAAATGAAGGCACTTGAGTTGAATAAGTTGAAAGCAATTAAAAGCAACTCAATGATGATATTATGTAAGACTCCTAGGACCCATATAAGTTATAAAGAGAATAAGACAAGCAACTTTTGTTAGACAAGATGTTATGGGTCAACTTTAATAAAGCTACTTGAACAAAAGTAGAGGATAATGGAAAATAATTGAGCATTTCACTTTAAAAATGTAGATTCCTCCCATTAAGGTTATCACCTTTTTTTATGTATAAATAGATCTCTGTTGGACAAAAAGAGGCAGAGTCTAATTTGCTTCTTTCTCCTTTGTGATATCTCTTCTCTTTTTTCTCTTCTCCCCATTGTAATATAAGCTTGTAACATCTATCGATGTTCAATGAAAGTTTTAGTTTTGTAAGTATTATGTTCTTTATTGTATTCTTTTATATTGGTGTGCTTAACTTAGTACATATATATATATATATATATATGATCCTATGCTACCAATCATGTATAATTCTAAAAATTTCCCTGCATTTTAAAATCACTTTGTATGAATGAATTATTGTAATAAAATGACAGCCTTTGTTAGAAAGAAATGAAGACACAATTTCATTATTCAGGAATTAAACCATTGTATACTTGTAAGAAAAGCTACTAATGATAAATCACTTCTTTGTTTGGAGTAATTCAAAGGATTTAGAGTGCAAAAGGTCTATAAACATACTTGTTGCAAGGAATATAATGTTTTTTGTATGTACAAATTTTAATTTTAGAATATTTTGCATAAATGAGTTCTTGCAAGGAAAGAAGGAGCCATGTTAAGAAGAATTAAAGAGATAGTCTCATTATTTAGCAATTAAAACATTGCATACTTGTAAGAAAAGCTAATCATTATCAAAGACTCCTTTGTTAGATGGAATTCTATGGATTCCTACTACCAAAGGTGCACAAACATACTTGATGCAATGAATATAAAGCTTGTTATGGTGACAAAAGTGATTTTCAAGATTATTTTGCATAAATGAGTTCTTGCAATGAAAGGTGGAACCTTGCTAGGAAGAAATGAATAGATGGTCTCATTATTCAAGAATTGAACCATTGCATACTTGTAAAAGAAGCTAATAATGATTAATGTCTCATTTGTTTGATGGTGAATTCAATGGAATCAATGTACTAAAGGTGTGTAGATGTGCTTCTTGCAATTAATATAATTTTTATTGTTAGAATAAAAGTTAATTTCAATATCATCTTGCATGAATGAGCTCTTGTAATGAAAGGAGGAATCTTGCTAGGAACAAGTTAAGAGACAATCTCACTACTTAGCAATTGAACCAAAAGGATTTCTAACAAAATCTAATCTTTATCAATGACTCCATTGTTTGATGAATTTTAATGGATTCCTAGTACCAAAGAAGTACTAATGTGTTTGTTACAATGAATATAATGTTTGCTGCTAGCACAACAATTAAATTTAAGATCATTTTTATGAATGAGTTCTTACAATGAAAGGTGGAGTCCTGTTAGGATGAAATGAAGACATTATCTAATTATTTTGGAATTGAACCAAAAATACTTGTAAGAAAAATAAATTATTATCAAACACATAATCTTATTTGTATGTGCAAGGTTTTATGTTTGTCACAATGAACATAATGTTTATCTTGGGAACAGAAGTTATTTTTAAGATCATTTCACATGAACAAGTTCTTGCAATGAAAGGCATAGTCATGTTTGGAAGAAATGAACAAATAGTCCCACTATTCAAGAATTATATCATGGAATACTTGTAAAAAAGGCTAATAATAATCAATCTCTCATTTATTTGATGGAATTCCATGGAATCAAATTACCATAGGCATGTAGACATGCTTATTGCAATGAATATAATGTTTCTTATAGGCACAAAAGTTAATTTTAAGATCATTTTTTGTGAACAAGTCTTTGCAATGAAAGGAGGAGCCTTGTTATAAAAAATGAAAAGATGGTCTCATTATTTAGGAATTGCATCATTTCACACTTGTATTAAAAGTAATGATGATTAATGACTCCTTTAGTTGTGGAAATTAATGGATTTAGAGTATGAAAAGTCTATAGACATGCTTGTTACAATAAATATAATGTTTCTTGTAAGCATAAAAGCCAATTCTAAGATCATTTTAGTTGAAAGAGTTCTTGCAATGAAAGTAGAAGCTTGTTTGGAAGAAATAAAGAGATGCCTTATTATTCAAAAATTGAACCATTGGATAATTGTAAGAACAACTAATAATGATCATTAACTCCATTTTTTATGGAACTTAATAAATTCAAACTACCCAACATATGATAAGATGCTTTATTACTATGAACTAAATTGATTGTCTTATCCTTCAAAAATTAAACCTTTCAAACCTAGTATTAAAAGTTGTTTAATGCGAAATACACCTTTGTTGGTTCTAGGGATTGAATAATTCATCAGTGAATTATCCTAGAAAATTCAAAAGAAAATTTTATAAACCTTTATCTCAAAAGAAAACCTTTTGTTCAAAAGAAAAAAAAGATGAAAAAAAGGAAAAGAAAAGAGGAATTCTAATCTATAAAAGAAAAAGAAAACAATAATTTGTTATAAGTGAAGAAAGGTAAGGTATTATTGTAATAAATGCACAATGAAATAAAAAATCCAAGAGTTATCTTTAAATGAGGACGTTAAGCGATCATTGATACTCATCTCCTTATCAAAAAGTGAGTTAGAAGAATCAGATTTAGAAGTAGACCTTTTTAAGGAAGAAGTTATATTTGTTACTAATTCATATAATAGATGTTATGGATAATGCAATTATTATCAAACAATGTGCAAAAAAAATGAATTATTAGTCTTAACAAAAAAAATAAGATAATTTAATTTTAGATCTTATTGATAAATTAATAGATCCAAAAGAAATGAAAAAGTAATTAGAAAAGTATCTTCATCTGACTTAAGATGAGACAAAAATTAAGGAATCAAAAGAAAATTATAGTTTAAAAATTATTATTCAAATAATAAAAATTAATCATTATGACTTGAAAACTAGAGAATCATAATCTTCTATAAGTGAGCTTAAAGTTGAAATTAAACAATGAAATCTAAAATTCAGGAGTTAAAAAAAAGGATTATAGTACTAAAAATAGTATATGAAAAGGTCAAAAATGCTTTAGACATATAAGATACCTCTTTAAAAGAGGAGTTAGGATCCCTTCAAAATGTTAACTTAATTGATAGGGTTATTACCTATAAATGACACATAAAAGTTACAGTTGTAATCCATAAAGAATACATTTTCTTTGTTATTATTTTAATTGACTTAGGTATAAATATGAACTATATTAATGAAGGAATAATATGTTCAAAGTACTTTTCAAAAATTACAAAAGTGTTAAACAAAATTGATAAAAATAAGCTTGTTATAAAATACAAGTTATCACAAACTACTATTTGTAATGAAAAAATTTGTGTCGAAATTCCTTTTATTTTGGTTAACAAGCTTAGTTTTATCACAAGCTTAGTTTTCAAAATTCATTTTATTAATGAAGGAATAATATGTTCAAAGTACTTTTCAAAAATTATAGAAGTGTTAAACAAAAATGATAAAACTAAGCTTGTTATAAAATACAAGTTATCACAAGTTGTTATTTGTAATGAAAAAATTTGTATCGAAATTCCTTTTATTTTGGTTAAAAACATATCTTAAGATGTTATAGTGAGAAATCTTTTTTTATACACACGTTATATCTTATTAAGGAAATTAGTGACCAAGGAATTTACTTAAAAATAAATGGATAGCTTATTAGCTTTAAGTTTTATCAACCTCTTAGTATAAAGAAACAAATATACTTTAGAAAACCATTAGAAGAAAATAGAGGTTAATTTAACTCTACATTTTAAAGTAAAAAAATAAACATTTATATCAAAAAATTAATATTCCTATTATTCAAGTAAAAATATAAGAAGTACAAAAAAGATTAGAAACAATGGTTTGCTCAGAAATTCTTATGACTTTTTGGAACAAAAAAATGTAGTATAATTGCCTTACAAAGTGACTTTTAACCAAAGTTATACCCATAGCTATGTGACTAAGACATTTGGAAATATTCAAAAATGAAATAAATGATGTTTTGAAAAAATGACATATTAGAAAAGTAACAGTCTTTGATGTTGTCCTACTTTTTATGTAGAAAAGGTAGCTAAATTAGAAAGACATGTTCCTAGATTAGTAAGTAACTACAACCCTTTAAATAAGACCCTAAGATGAATTAAGTATCCTATACCTAATAAAACAGGTTTGTTTAAAAGGTTTTATGAAGCCTAACTATATTCAAAATTTGATTTGAAATTTGATGATTAACAAATCTAGATTCATGAGAAAGACAAGTATAAAATAGCATTTGTAGTTCCATTATAAGAAATAACGAAATATTTTACATGCAACAAGATAAAACTAGCAAGCAATTTAAGCAATTGATAAACTTAAGCAATAATATTAATGAAAGAAAACGTAAAAGACTTATAGGAAAAGAGCTTTTATTGGACAAAGATTGTTGATACAAACTTATATGATATAGGAGAGATAAAGAGACTTAAAGAAATTAGAAGAAACTTAAAATTGGACTCTAATTTCTTAGTCTTTAGGGGCTTTATTTATACTATAAAAAAGTAATAACTGACATATGACGAATCTCTTTTTGCAAAGTTACTCATCCTTGATGCCTTACTTTTTAAAGTGGCTTTAATAAAAGCTACTTTGTTAGGCATCTTAACCTTTCTTTTATTGAAGGTAATTTTGTCATTTTCAAAACTCATAAGGTTCATATGAATCTTGCATTATGTCATCATTATTGTGACCTTGACTTTTAGCTTGACTTGCTTATTAGGTCATTTTTAGTTGGAGTAACAAAGCCATCATCTATAATAATCTTTCTTTGGATGCTATCCCATTAAAGCATTCAATAATTCTTCTAAATTACTAGATGATGTAGGCATTGGTGGAGCTTTGGGACTATTTATGCTAATAACTCCTCTGGCTATATAAACTCCATCATTAAAGAAGTTGAATTTTTCCCACTGTGGGATATTATTTCTCCTTGTTAGCCAAGGGACATGTTTAATGTCCTCATTTAATACATTTGCTTATTTTGCTATCATAGTAGAGTCCCATTTTACTATCTAAGGAACTTGATACCATAAGGCAAACATTAACAATTAGCCTTTAACCTCATTATTTTTCTCACAAAATTATTCATAAATAGTTCTTACCTTATGGGATAAGGTCAAGTGATTTAATAAACATTTAAAGAACTAGGCTTTAAACTAGTTAGGAAATTTCTTTGGATCATTCAAAAGATGAATTTAAATGAATCAACTAAATTTCATTAGCCTATTTTCAAATAATAAGGCTCATTTCCAAGCTTTGATATGATTAAAATAATTGTACAATTTAACCTTTTACCATTCTTTTAGATTTATATAGCCAAAGAGAGCACCCTACTAATCTTCTAGATAATGGTTTATAACCTTTTAAGATAAAAAATTATATTAGTAAAATGGGAGTAGTTAATATAATTTTATTTTCCAAGTAGATACCACTAATTTGCCTTTTTTTATAACCTTTAGAAAAAGGTTTAAATGTTTAAAATGTTATTTAATAATATTATAAAATACTAATACATCATCAATATAAATAATTATAAATGTTGGATAAGTATTAAATATTTTATTTATTATTTTTTGAAATTTAGAGGATGCTTTTTTTTAACTTGAACAACGTTACATTCCACTCATAATGTTCAGATGGAACTATAAATATTATTTTATACTTATTGTTTTCATGAATGGATATGCCAATAACTAGATTTCATATCAAATTTTAAATATACTTAGGCTTCATAAAGACTATTAAACAAATTCTTTTTGTTAGGTATAGGATACTTAATCCATCTTAGGATCTTATTTAAAGGCTTTTAGTTAATTACTAATCTAGAAATCCCTCTTTCTACTTTAGTTGTATTTTTTATATAAAAAGTAGGACACCTCCAAGGATTGTTACTTTTTCTAATAAGACCTTTCTTTAAAAGATTCTTTATTTCATTTTTGCATATTTCCAAATGCCTTGATCCCATAACTATGCATCTGGCTTTGGCTAAAATCTAACTTTTATCAAAAGTTACTTTGTAAGGCAATTTTAAAAAATCATAGGAATTTTTTAGCAAATCATTGTTCCTAATCTTTTCTGTACTTCTTGTATTTTTGCATTTTTTCTTGTAAATGTTTATTATTTACTTCAAAATGTAGAAGTTGAATTAATCTCTCCTTTTTTTTAATGGTTTTTTGAATAGTATCTATCTCTCTATACTGAGAGCTAAATACAAACTTAAAACTTTCCATGTATTTTTGAGTAAATCCCTTGGTCATTAATTTCCTTTATAGGATACAACATGTATAAAAAGGGATTTCTCACAATAACATCTTGAGATAGGTTTTAACCAAAATAAAAGGAATTTCGATACAAATTTCCTCATTGTAAATAGTAGTTTGTGATAGCTTATATTTTATAACAAGTTTACTTTTATCAGTAATGTTTAACACTTATATAGTTTTTGAAAAGTATTTTAAAGGTATTATTTCATCATTAATATAGTTTATGTCTGTGCCTAGGTCAATTAAGGAAATAGTGGAAAAAATGTATTCTTTATTAATTGCAACTATAACTTTGCACATCATTTATAACTAATAACCTTATTAAGTAAATTAACATATTGAAGAATCCTAACTCCTGTTTTAAAGAGGTATCTTGTATGTTTGGAGGATCTTTAACCTTTTCAAAAATTACTTTTAGGACTATAATTCTTTCTTTTAACTTTTTAATTTTAGATTTTAATTAATTAATTTTAGTTTTAAACTCACTTATAGAAAGTTCTAATTCTCTAGCTTTTAAGCCGGAATGATTATTTTTGACTTTTGAATAATTGTTTTTAAAGCCAAATGAAGATATTTTTCGAATTGCTCTTTTTTTACTTTTAGATCTACTATCTTATCAATAAGATCCAAAATTAAATTATCTTCTTTTATTAAGAGTAATAAGTTATTATTTTTACATAATACATGATAATAGTTTGTTATCCGTATAACTATTATCTAAATTAGTATTATAGATAGCTTATTCCTTAAGAAGGTCTACTTTTAAATCTAATTCTTCTAACTCACTTTTTGATAAACAAATATGCGTGAATGACCTCTTATAGTCATCATCCAAGGATAACTTTTGGATTTTTTATTTCATTTTGCATTTATTAGAGTAATACCCTACCTTTTTACACTTATAATAGATTGTTGTTTTCTTTTTCTTTTGTAGACTAGGCTTCCTCTTTTCTTTTAACTTTTCTTATTTCTTTTCTTTTAAATAAAGGGTTTTCTTTTGAGATAAAATTTTATAACATTTTCTTTTGATTTTTTAGGATAATTCACCCATGAATTATTCAATCCTTATAGCAAACAAAGGTGCATTTCATGTTAAATAGCTAAGTTGTGTTGAAGAACAACCTAAATATAATTATATTCAATCTAACAGTAGTAGTATAATAGAGTGGAACCTTAATGTGATGTCTAAACATCAAATTCTTTTCCTGCCTCATTATATGATATTTGCAATTGTTGCCAAATCAAAGAGTAATTTTGACTTTTAAATAACAAAATTTATAATTAGTGGATTTACTAGGCAATTTAAAGGTAGGTGGAATTTTTTTCTATTTAAAGAAGTAAAAGTTTAGATTTTTTTTTTTTTTTTGCTATAAAGATAGAACAAAGAGTTCAACTTATTGATAGTGTTAATATACTGAAATATATAATTACTAATCATTTTACTAGTACATCTACCTTATTGATAAATATGATATATGTGCAACTTATTAATTTGAGATGCTCAAATATATCTCATTTTCAATGGTATAAAGATGTGTTCTTCTATAAAGTTGTCACTATAGAAGATATATAGAGTATTTTCTAAAAAGAAAAATTTCTTATTGGGATGCTTACCTAGTTATAGAAAAAGTTAAGAATAAGTTTAAATCTCATCATGCAAGAGTAATTGATTACTCTAGTTATATTTATGGCGAAGGAGTTAAAATCCATAACAAAATTAAACTACATGGGTAGTTACAAAAGGATAAAGCTCAAGGTAAAATAGTTTTAGGAAACTTTTATGAACAAATGGGTTATCCACCCATGAATTGTTCTAGAAAAAGTAAACAAAAAAAAGACTATAAACCTATATCTCAAAAGAAAACCTTTATACAAAAAAAAGAAAGAAGAAAAAACAAAAGAAAAGAGGATGCCTAGTCCACAAAAGAAAAATAAAATGATAATTTGTTATAAGTGCAAAAAGGTAAGGTATTACTCTAATAAATGCAAAATAAAACAAAAAAAAATTTAAGAGTTATCTTTGGAAGGAGACCTTAAGTGGCAATTAATGTATATTTTCTTTTTAGAAAGTGAGTTGAAAGAATTAGATTTAAAAGTAGACCTTAAGGAAGAAGCTATTTTTGATATTGATTTGGATAATAGTTGTAATAGTAAATGCAACTATTACTAGATAAGATAGTTGTAATGACTTATTAGTCTTAACAAAAAAAGAAAGTTTAATTTTGGAACTTATTGATAGGATGGCAAATCTAAAAGAAAAGAGAGAGCAATTAAAAAAATATCAATATCTAGTTCAAGATGACACTAAGATTAAAGAACTTAAAAGAAGATTACAATTTAAAAACTATTATTCAAAAGATAAAAAATAATCACTCTAACTTAAAAGCTAAAGAATTAGAACATTTTATGAGTCTAAAGTTATAATTAATCAATTGAAATTTGAAATTAAAGAGTTAAAACAAAACTTGTTAAGAAAAGCTAATGAAGATCAATGAATCTATTGTTTAATGGTATTTAGTGGATTTGGAGTTCCAAAGTTATAATCATTCGTTTGTTACAATAAATTTATTATTTTTAGGCAAACATAAATGTCAATTTCATAACACTTGTGAGTGAATGACTCATTGTAATAAAGGAAGTGTGCATTTTTGGAAGAAATGAAGTGAAAGGCTAATTAATAAGGAATTGCATAAGCATCTTTACTAAATGATTCAAATCCTTATTTATATAATCAATCATGAAACCAAGGTTCCTCTTACAATGCTTCAGTTGCTAGCACAATAGATAATTACCAAGCTAATAATGCACAAAACCTTGCTATGTTCAATAATGAGCATCTTGATCCAAATCTTCCTATTTCATTGCATCATATGCAAAGATGCACTCAAATATCATAACAACTTCAAGTTAAAACCCTTTTAACATTCATTCTTATCATTTAGGGTACTGTAAACTTTTTTTAGACTATGAATTTTAATCGATTACGATGTGTGATGTTCATATAAATGGTAATTTCATGATCATTTTGGGTCAATAAAGCCATGCAACCAAAGGAGAAGCCTCAATAGCCAAAAACAAAGTTATGCACTTATGCTTCAACAATTGAACCAATAAAACATGCTAAGAAAAGCTAATGAAGATCAATGACTCTATTGTTGGAATTTAATGGACTTGGAGATCCAAGATTATAATGACTTCTTTGCTACAATAAATTTAATATTTTGGGCAAATATAAAAGTTAATTTCAAGAAACTTTTATGTGAATAACTCATTTTAATGAAAAAAGAGCTTATTTTAGGAAGAAATGAAGTGAAAGGCTAATTAATAAGGAATTGCACAAACCATATCTTCATATTGATTTAAATCCTTATTTATATGATCAATCACATGACCAAGGTTCCTCTTACAATGCCTCAATTACTATCACAATAAATAATTATCGGACTAATAATGTACAAAATCTTGTTAAGTTTAATAATGAACATCTTGATACGAAAATTCATATTTCATTTCATCATATTCAAAGATGTGCTCAAATATGATGATGAACTCAAGTTAGAACCCTTCTAATTTATAATCTCATCATTTATGGTACCATAAACTTTCTTTAGAATATGAATTTTAAACAACTATAATGTTTGACATTGACAAGCATGTTAATTTGAGGATCTTTTTGGTTCAACAAAGCCATGCAACAAGATGAGAAGCCTTGGTAGGTAAAAGTGAAGTTATGGGCTCATGCTTTAACAATTAAAGCTAATGAAATCAATGACTTTATTGTTTGATGGAATTCAATTGACTTGGAGTTCCAATGTTATAATGATTTGCTTGTTATGATAAATTAGTATTTTGTGCAAACATATATGTTAATTTCATGACACAATTATGTGAATGACTCGTTGTAATGAAAAAAGAACTTACTTTATGAAGAAATGAAGTGAAAGACTAAATTGTAAGAAATTGCACAAACCATATTTACTCATTAATACAAATGCTTACATATATGATCAACTATAAGACCAAGGTTCCTCTAACAATGCCTCCATTATTGGCACAATACATAATTAACAAACTAATAATGCACGAAACCTTGCTAAGTTCAATAATGAACATCTTGATCCAAAACATGTTTAGAACCTGTCATACTTGTAGTCTCATCTTTTAAGGCACCATAAAAGTTCTTTAGATTATGAATTTTAATCATCTATAATGTTTAATGTTGACATATATGTTAATTTCACGACCATTTTAGGTTAATAATGCAATGCTAGAAATGAAGTTATGTGCTCATGCTTCAACAATTAAACTAACCAAACATGTTGAGATAAGCTAATAAAGATGAATGACTCTATTGTTTAATGAAATTCAATGGACTTGGAGTTCCAAAATTATAATGAGTCACTTACTAGAATAAATTTAATATTTTGGTCAAACATAAGTGTTAATTTCATTACACTTTTATATAAATGACTCATTGTAATTCAAGAAGTGCTCATTTTAGGAGGAAATGAAGTGAAAGGCTAATCAAAAAGGAATTACACAAACCTTATTTACTCATTGATTCAAATCCTTACTTATATTATCAATCATCAAACCAAGCTTATGCTTACAATGCCTAAATTGCTAGCACAATACACAATTAATAGACTAATAAAACACAAAACCTTGCTAAATTCAATAATAAACATCTTGATCCAAAAATTCCTTCTTCATTGCATTATATGCAAAGATGTGCTCAAATATGATGATGATCTCAAGTTAGAACCCTTCTAACATATAATCTGATCATTTAGGGTACCATAAACTTTCTTTAAAATATGAATTCAAATTGAATATAATGTTTAATGTTCATAGGTATGTTAACTTTAGGATCATTTTGGGTTAACAAAGCCATGCAATAAAAGGAGAAGCCTCGGTAGCTAAAAACAAAGTTGTGGCCTTATGCTTCAATAATAGATCCAATAAAACATGTTAGGAAAAGCTAACAAAGATCAATGATTCTTTTGCTTGATGGAATTAAATTGACTTAGAGTTCTAATGTTACAATGATTTGCTTATTACGAAAAATGTAATATTTTGGGCAAACATAATTGTTAATTTCATGACTCATTTACCTAAATAACTTATTGTAATGAAAGAAGAGGTCATTTTAGGAAGAAATCAAGTGAAAGGCTAATAAATAAGGAAGTACACAAACCATATTTACTAATTGATTCAAATCCCTCTTTATATGATAAATCAACAGACTAAGGTTCCTTTTACAACACCTCTATTATTGGCAGATTACATAGTTACTAGACTAATAATGCATGAAACCTTTTTAAGTTCAATAATGAACATGTTGATATAAAACCTTCTATTTCATTACATCATATGCAAAGATAAACTCAAATATATTTGATGACTTCAAGTTAGAACCCTTCAAACATATAGTCTCATTATTTAGGGTACCAGAAAAGTTCTTTAGATTATGAATTTTAATTGTTTATAA
This sequence comes from Bruguiera parviflora, assembly GCA_019804595.1. Classification (NCBI taxonomy): domain Eukaryota; kingdom Viridiplantae; phylum Streptophyta; class Magnoliopsida; order Malpighiales; family Rhizophoraceae; genus Bruguiera; species Bruguiera parviflora. Next base: position 8,715,664 of record CM034046.1, read on the forward strand.
TGTTTGATATTGACACAAATGTTAATTTCACAACCATTTTGGATTAACAATGTGATGCAAAAAAAGGAGAATCCCTAGAAGCCAAAAACGAAGTTATACGCTCATACCTTAACAATTGAACCAACCAAACATGTTGAGAAAAGCTAATAAAATCAATGACTCTATTGTTTGATCGAATTCAATGGACATAAAGTTTCAACGTTATAATGAGTCATTTGTTAGAATAAATCTAATATTTTGGGCAAATATAAATGCTAATTTCATGACACTTTTATGTAAATGATTCATTGTAATGCAAGAAGTGCTCGTTTAGAAAGAAATGAAGTGAGAAGCTAATCAATAAGGAATTGCACAAACCATATTAACTTATTGATTCAAATTCTTATTGATATAATCAATCATGAGACCAAGTTTGTGCTTACAATGCCTCCATTGCTAGCACAATACATAATTACTAGACTAATAAAGCGTGAAACCTTACTAAGTTCAATAATGAACATCTTGATCTGAAAATTCCTATTTCTTTGCATCCTATGCAAAGATATGCTCAAATATAATGATGACCTCAAGTTAGAACCCTTCTAACATATAACCTCATCATTTAGGGTACCATAAACTTTCTTTAGATTATGAATTTTAATCGAATATAATGTTTGACGTTGACAGGTATCTTAATTTGAGGATCATTTTGGGTTAACAAAGCCATGCAACAAAAGAATAGCCTTGGTAGTTAAAAACAAAGTTATGGGCTCATTGTCACGTAGGAAGTTTGGTCTAGCCCGTCCAACAAGTGAGGAGGTAGAACCTTGGGCTAGGAAGACTACTTGTGGGCTGCCAGCAATGGCCAGCTCCCTTTTGCTGCCACAGAAGGCACTGGAAGGTGCTAGAAGAGTGCAAAAGTGCCTAGAAGTGGCCAGGGTCCAAAAACTTCCAGCAAAGGCCAGCTGGACACTCCTTAGAACCTTCCTACTAGCTTGTAATTATTAGGCTCTACAACATTCTTTGTAAAAATCTTAGATGTTCAAATTGTAGCGACATATTGAGATAGTGCAGATAGTGCAGCCACTATAAATAAGCCACTTCTTCCCAACTGTAAATACTTTTAGCAGCCACTCAATACACTTCACTTGCAAAGTCCTCTTGTGCTCTCTACTTTCCAGCACTCCCAATCCTCCTACTTGCTTCCCAAATCATTTCCACTGTATCATTCAACACTCTCTTAGGCTTACTTTGCTCGTCTTCTCTTGCAAGATTGACTAAGTGCCACATGGGTTAGCACACACGCAGCCTAACACCATGACAGGTGGTATTAGAGCAACGGTTCAAACCTTAGGTACAACCTGCTGTTTGTTGTCTACAGAAACAGCGAGCATGGCAAGCGAAGAAGGATTTGCTGTCACCACTGTGGAGGAGCAACAAGTGGGGCAACAGTCTCGTGGGCATGAGGAGCAGTGTGCTCCAGCCAAGCATAGCAAGTCCAAGGCTCCAGTGAAGGAGACCATGGAAAGCTGTGTTGCTGGCTTGGAAAGATGTATTATAGATCTTAGCTCTGTTGTGGGCAACCTCAGCGATCAAGTCAATAACTTGATCCATGAGAATGTAGAGATCACACAAGCTACCAAGGTCATGATCAAGGAGTTTGGCCGCTCGTTCAAGGGAGAAATACTCTCCTTAAATCAAGATCTGTCCGACCTACACAAGTTCGCTGAAGGTGAGATTCATGACTTCCATAGGGAGATAGAGTCTCTGTGCCGAAACAACTCCCATACTACTAGCACTGCCACGACTGCTAGCATAACTACACTACATGGTTTGAAGGTCCCGAAAACTACCATGTACAACGGCACCCGCAACGCCACTGCAATGGAAAACTTCCTATTTGGTCTTGATCAGTACTTCGAGGACATGGGGGTTATCAACAACTTGGCGAAGGTTGGCAATGCCCCAATCTTCCTATGGAATATTACCCAACTCTGGTGGAGACACAAGCACTCAGAGAGCGAGAAAGGTTTGTATGCCATCAACTCTTAGGAGCAATTCAAGGTTGAGGTACGCAAGTACTTCATGCCACACAATGCTGACAATGAAGCTATAGGGAAGCTGTGATGCCTAAGTTAGACTGGTAATATCTCCAACTACATAAAGGAGTTTATTACCCTTATGCTAGAAATCAAAATGTTCAATAGGGAGCTTCTCTTCCACTTCAAAGACAGCTTGAAGGATTGGGTGAGAGTCGAGTTGGACAGGTATGATGTGCAGACTCTGGATGCTACCATTGCTGCTGCCGAAACCTTCATTGACTACTCTACCCAGTCCAAAAGCAAGAAGGCCAATTCTGAAAAGAGTGGGGGAGAGAAACCTAGGCAGAAGAAACAGGAGTCTGGCTGCAACGAAGGAGGATAGCAGAGATCCTCCAGTGGCCATCTCAAGCATGAGAAGCAGTCTGCAAGCAGGCATAACACAGGCAATCCCCCACGGCCCTGTTTCATTTGTGATGGATCACATTGGGTGTGAGATTGCCCCAACCGCAAGGCAATGAATGTGATGATGGCAGTGCTCCATCCAGAGAAGGCCAACGAAGAGCCCCAGGTAGACATGGGATTTATCCAACAGCTGGGTAATCTCACCAAGCACCTTTCTCTAGCAGCCCCTAAGGAGAAGGGACTATTATATGCAGATGTCACCATTCAGGCAAAACAACAAGTGCGATGCTAGATACAAGGGGCGACACATAACTTTATCGATGTGCAAGAGGCCAACCGTCTAGGCCTTAAACTAATGAAGGGGAATGGCACTATAAAGGCAGTCAACTTGGAAGCATAGCTGATCCAAGGTATAGCACAAGGAGTTGTCACCCAGATTGAGGGATGGACCAATAAGTTGGATTTTACTGTCTTTCCCATGGATGACTTTAAGGTGGTGTTAGGTCTTGCATTCTTCTACAAAGCCTTGGCTTTTCCCGTTCTTGCTTCTCGCTCTTTAGTGGTTCTTGATGCTCGCAGTGGCCAAGTAGTTCCCTTGAAGTGCAAGGAGAAGTCATAACCCACAACAATTTCTGCCTTACAATTCAAACGGGGGCTCAAGTTGGGTCTAGGCAATGCATCTACCATAAGGGAGCAAAGTGATGGGAAAGACGTAACAGTACCTACTCCCACACTACTACAACCTATCCTGGCAGTTCTTGCTAAGTACAAGGACGTTAAGCCTTCTAAGCTGCCGAAGAAGGTTCCACCAAAGCGAGATGTAGATCATCACATCAAGCTGGAACGTGGTGCCAAACCTTCTACCATGGCCCCTCATCACATAGCACCCCAGGAGCTTGCTGAACCGAAGAGGGAGCTCCAAGATCGATCAGATTTAGGCTTCAACAGATTCCTAGAAGCTCCTTTTGGCACCTCAATCCTCTTCCTAAAGAAGAGGAACCACCCTTGGCATTGGACGAAGCAACGCCAAGCTTCCATTGGGAGATTGAAGTGAGTAATCTCTAAGGAATCTATGGTGGTGCCATCGGATTACGAAACACCTTTCACAGTCCATATTGCATCCGACGGGCATCTCATTACGTATGAAAGTTGCAAGCTCAAGGACATGGAGAAGCAGTACAGCATCCAAAATAAGGGGATGACTGCTGTTATTCATTTCTTGCGCACCTGGAGACCCCGACTACTTGGAAATAAATTTGTGATCATGACTGACAATGATGCCATGAGCTACTTCTAGACCTCATAGAAGAAACTCAATCATAAGCAAAGCTTGCTGGCAAGATGTCTTGGCAAAGTTCAACTACACACTATAGTCTAAGCCGGGCAAGGCTAGCATAATTGTTGATGTGCTGAGCCAGAAGGCAAAACTAGCTGCCCCTGCTGTTAGTATGCCTAATTGCAACTTCCTTGGTTGAATCTAGGAAGGTACAGCCTAGATGATCTACCAAAGAGGAAGAAATAGTTGGCTGACACCAAGCGATGCCCAGAGGACTACGCAACGGGAGATGTGGCGAGGGTGAAGCCACTGCCTAACTAGTTCAAGTTCCTACGCAAAGTCCACAATGGCTTGGTATGGAAGTGTGAAGGGTTGTTTCCTTTCGTCAAGCACACAGGAAAGGCCGCCTACCAATTCCAACTCCCTCTGAAACTGAAGATCCACAATGTCTTCCAAGCAAGTCTTCTCAAGACTTTTTAGGGAGACAAAGAGGATCCAAGCCAAAGCAAATCCAAGCACGCCTCCATAACTATGGTCACCAACAAAGAAGCATATCACGTCCTTACCAATAAAGTGATCCAAGGAAGGGAAGTCCCCACTTACACCGAGCATTAGGTGAAATTGCAAGATCTATTGAACCAAGAGGCTAGTTGGGAATAAGAGGACTAGCTTTGGCAAGTTGTCGATCATGTTCAACAACTTTAGCAAGAGAATGCGACGAGGATGTCGTAGGATCGAGTAGGGGAGGATGTCATGTGGGAAGTTTGGTCCAGCCCATCTAGCAGGTAAGGAGGCAGAACCTTGGGCCAAGAAGACTACCTGTGGGCTGCCAGCAATGGCCAGCCCCCTTTTGCTGCCATAGAAGGCATTGGAAGGTGCTAGAAGAGTGCATAAGTGCCTATAAGTGGCCAGGGTCTAGAAACTCCCAGCAAAGACGAGTTGGACACTCCCTAGAACATTCTTTATAAATATCTTAGATGTTTAAATTGTAGCCACACATTGAGGTAGTGCAGCCACTCAATACACCTCGCTTGCAAAGTCCTCTTGTGCTCTCTACTTTCCAGCACTCCCAATCCTCCTACTTGCCTCCTAAATTGTTTCCACTGTATCGTTCAACACTCTCTTAGGCTTACTTAGCTCATCTTCTCTCACAAGAGCAACTAAGTACCATGTGGGTTAGCACACACGCAGCCTAACTTCGTGACATCATGCTTCAATAATTGAACCAACAAAATATGTTGGGAAAAGCTAATGAAGATCAATGACTCTATTATTTAATGGAATTCAATTGAAATGGAGTTCCAATGTTATAATGATTTGCTTGTTAAGATAAATTAAATATTTTAGGCAATCATAAATGTTAATTTCATGGCTCTGTTATATGAATGACTCTTTGTAATGATAGGAGAGCCCATCAAAGGAAGAAATCAAGTCAAAGGCTAATCAATAAGGAATTATGTAGACCATATTTACTAATTGATTCTAATCCTTATTTATATGATCAATCAGGAGACTAAGGTTCCTCTTATAATGCCTCCATTGTTGACACAATACATAATTACTAGACTAATATTGCACAAACCCTTGCTAAGTTCATTAATGAACATCTTAATACAAAAATTCTTATTTCATTGCATCATATGCAAAGATGTGCTCAAATATGATGACAACCTCAAGTTAAAACCCTTCTAACATATAGTCTTATCATTTAGGGTACCATAAACTTTCTTTAGACTATGAATTTTAATTGACTATAATGTTTGACATTGGAAGGTATGTTAATTTGAGGATCATTTTGGGTCATCAAAGCCATGCAACAAAAGGAGAAGCCTTGGTAACTAAAAACAAAGTTATAGGCTTATGCTCCAATAATTAAATGAAGAAAACATGTTGGGAAAGCTAATAAAGATCAATGACTCTATTGTTTGATGACATTCAATTGACTTGGAGTTTTGATGTTATAATGATTCGCTTATTATGTTAAATTTAATATTTTAGGCTAACATAAATATTAATTTCATGACACAATCATGTGAATGACTCATTGTAATGGAAGAAAAACTCACTTTTGGAAAAATAAAGTGAAAGCTAATCAATAAGGAATTGCACAAACCATATTTACTCATTAATACAAATCCTTATTTATATAATCAATCATGACACCAAGCTTATGCTTAAAATGCCTCCATTGTTAGCACAATACATAATTACCAAACTAATAAAGTGCAAAACCTTACTAAGTTTAATAATGAACATACTAAATTGAAAATTTCTATTTCATTGCATCTTAAGCAAAGATATGCTCAAATATAATGACAACCTTAAGTTAGAACCCTTCTAACATATAGTCTCATCATTTAGAGTACCATAAACTTTCTTTAGACTATAAATTTTAGTCAACTATAAAGTTTGATATTGACAGGTATCTTAATTTGAAGATCATTTTGGGTTAACAAAGCCATGAAACAAAGGAAGAAATCAAGTGAAAGGCTAATCAATAAGGAATTGCTCAGACCATATTTACTAATTGATTCAAATCCTTATTTATATGATCAATTAGGAGACCAAGCTTGTGCTTAAAATGCCTCTATTGCTAGCACAATACATAATTACCAAACTAATAAAGCATGAAACCTTACTTAGTTCAATAATGAACATCTTGATTCGAAAATTCCTATTTCATTGCATCCTATGCAAATATGTGCTCAAATATAATGACGTCCTCAAGTTAGAACCCTTCTAACCTTAGTCTTATCATTTAGGGTACCATAAACTTTCTTTAGACTATGAATTTTAATCAACTATAATGTTTGGTATTGACAAGTATAGTAATTTCACAATCATTTTGGGTCAACAAAGCCATGCAACAAAAGGAGACACCTTGGTAGCCAAAAACAAAGTTATGGGCTGATGCTTCAACAATTAGATCAACAAATCATGTTGGGAAAAGCTAAAGAAGATTAATGACTCTATTATTTAATGGGAAAAGTTATGGAGTTCCAATGTTATAATGATTCGCTTGTTAAGATAAATTAAATATCATGGGCAATCATAAATGTTAAGTTCATGGCTTTATTATGTGAATGACTTATTGTAGTGAAGGGAGAGCTTATCAAAGGAAGAAATCAAGTGAAAGGCTAATCAATAAGGAATTGTGCAGACCATATTTACTAATTGATTTAAATCCTTATTTATATGATCAATTAGGAGACCAAGGCTCCTCTTATAATGGCTCAATTGTTGGCCCAATATATAATTACTAGACTAATATTGCACAAAACCTTGCTAAGTTTATTAAAGAACATCTTGATACAAAAATTCTTTTTTCCTTCCATTATATGCAAAGATGTTCTTAAATATAATGATGACCTCAAGTTAGAACCCTTCTAACATACAGTCTAATCATTTAGGGTACCATAAACTTTCTTTAAACTATGAATTTTAATCAACTATAATGTTTGACATTGAAAGGTATGTTAATTTGAGGATCATTTTGGGTTAATAAAACCATGCAACAAAAGGAGAAGCCTTGGTAACTAAAAACAAAGTTATATGCTCATGCTCTAATAATTAAATGAAGAAAACATGTTGGGAAAGCTAATGAAGATCAATGACTCTATTGTTTGATGGCATTCAATTGACTTGCAATTCCAATGTTATAATGATTCACTTGTTATGATAAATTTAATATTTTGGGCAAACATCAATGTTAATTTCATGACACAATCATGTGAATGACTCTTTGTAATGAAAGAAGAACTCATTTTTGGAAAAATAAAGTAAAAGGCTAATCAATAGGGAATTGCACAAACCTTATTTACTCATCGATATAAATCCTTATATATATAAAATCAATCATGAAACCAAGCTTGTGCTTAGAATGCCTCCATTGCTAGCATAATACATAATTACCAAACTAATAAAGCGTGAAACCTTGCTAAGTTCAATAATAAACATCTTGATTTAAAAATTCATGTTTCATTGCATCCTATGCAAATATGTGCTTAAATATAATAATGACCTCAAGTTAGAACTCTTTTAACATACAATCTCATCATTTAGGGTACTATATACTTTCTTTAGACTATGATTTTTAATTGACTATAATGTTTGATATTGACGCATATAGTAATTTCATGATCATTTTAGGTTAACAAAGCCATGCAACAAAAGGAGACACCTTGGTAGCCAAAAACAAAATTATGGGTTGATGCTTCAACAATTAGACCACCAAATCATGTTAGGAAAAGCTAGTGAAGATGAATGACTTTATTGTTTCATAGAATTCAATGGACTTGGAGTTCCAAAGTTATAATGATTCACTTGTTATGATAAATTTTATATTTTGGGCAAACATAAATGTTAATTTCATTACACAATCATGTGAATGACTTATTGTAATAAAAGAAGAACTCACATTTGGAAAAATGAAGTGAAAAGCTAATCAATAAGGAATTGCGCAAACCATATTTACTCATTGATTCAAATCCTTATCTATGTGATCAACCATGAGACCAAGTTTCCTCTTACAATGCCTCTATTATTGGCACAATACATAATTACTAGACTAATAATACAAGAAACCTTGCTAAGTTCAATAATGAGCATCTTGATCTAAACTTCTTATTTCATTGCATCATATTCAAAGATGAGTTCAAATATTATGATGACCTCAAGTTCAAACCCTTTTAAAATACAATCTTACCATTTAGGGTACCATAAACTTTCTTTAGACTAAATTTTATTCGACTATAATGTTTAATGTTGACACTTATAGTCATTTCACAATCATTTTGGGTCAACAAAGCTATGCAACAAAAGGAGATGCCTTAATAGCCAAAAATGAAGTTATAGGCTGATGCTTCAACAATTAAACCAATAAATCATGTTGGCAAAACCTAATAAAGATGAATGATTTTATTGTTTTATGGAATTCAATGGACTTAGAGTTCCAAAGTTATAATGATTTGCTTGTCATGATAAATTTAATATTTTGCGCAAACATAAATGTTAATTATGTGACACAATCACATGAATGACTCATTGAAATGAAAGAAGAACTCACTTTTGGAAAAATATAATGAAAGGCTAATCAATCAAGAATTCCATAAACCAGATTTACTCATTGATTCAAATCCTTACATATATGATCAACCATGAAACCAAGGTTCCTGTTACAATGTCTCTATTATTGGCATAATACATAAATACCAAACTAATAATTCATGAAACCTTGCTAAGTTCAATAATGAACATCTTGATCCAAATCTCCCTATTTTATTGCATCATATGCAAAGATGCACTTAAACATCATGATGGCCTCAAGTTAAAACCCTTCTAACATACATTCTTATCATTTAAGGTATTATAAACATTCTATAGACTATGAATTTTAATCAACTATGGTAATTTCATGATCATTTTGGGTCAACAAAGCCATGCAACAAAAAGAGAAGCCTTGGTAGCAAAAAATGACATTATAGGTTGATGCTTCAACACTTAAACCAACAAATCATGTTGAGAAAAGCTATTAAAGATGAATGACTCAATTGTTTCATGGAATTCAAAGGACTTGGAGTTCCAAAGTCAGTGATTTGCTAGTTATGATAAATTTTATATTTTTGACAAACATAAATGTTAATTTCATGACATAATTATGCCAATGACTCATTATAATGAAAGAAGAATTTATTTTATGAAAAAATGAAGTTAAAGGCTAATTAGTAAGGCATTACACAAACCATATTTACTCATTGATTCAAATCCTTAATTATAAGATCAATCATGAGACCAAGGTTCCTCTTACAATGCCTCCATTGTTGGCATAATATAGGATTACTAGACTAATAATGCATAAAACCTTACTAAGTTCAATAATGAATATCTTGATTCGAAACTTCCTATTTCATTGCATCATATGCAAAGATGTGCTCAATTATGATGACAACCTCATGTTAGAACCCTTCTATCTTACAGTCTTAACTTTTAGAGGGCCATAAAAGTTCCTTATATTATGAATTTTATTCATCTATAATGTTTGATGTTGACACAAATGTTAATTTCATGACCATTTTGGGTCATAATGCGATAAAAAAAAAGAAGTTGTGGTAGCCAAAAATGAAGTTATGGGCACTTGCTTCAACAATTGAACCAACCAAACATGACTCTATTAGTTGATGGAATTCAATGGACTTGGAGTTTCAAGGTTATAATGAGTCACTTGTTAGAATAAATTTAATATTTTGGGCAAACATAAATGCTAATTTCAAGACAATTTTATGTAAATGACTCATTGTAATGCAAGAAGTGCTCATTTTAGGAGGAATGAAGTGAAAAGGAAAACAATAAGGAATTGCACAAACCATAGTTACTCTTTGATTCAAATCCTTATTTATATGATCAATCATTAGACCAAGGTTTTGCTTACAATGCCTGCATTACCAGGACAATACATAATTACCTAACTAATAAAGCACGAATCTTTGCTAAGTTCAGTAATGAACACCTTGATATGAAACTTCCTATTTCATTGCATCATATGCAAAGATGTGATCAAATATGATGATGACCTTATAACTTATAGTCTTAACTTTTAGGGAATAATAAGAGTTCTTTAGACTATGAATTTTCAACATCTATAATGTTTGATGTTGACATAAATGTTAATTTCATGACCATTTTGGGTAGCAATGTGATGCAAAAAAAGGAAAGGCCTTGGTACCAAAAATGAAGTTATAAGCTCTTGTTTCAACAATTGAACCAACCAAACATGTTGAGAAAAGTTATAAGCTCTTGTTCTTCAGACCATTTTGGATGGAATTTAATGGACTTGGAGTTCCTAAGTTATAATGAGTTGCTTGTTAGAATAAATCTAATATTTTGGGCAAACATAAATGTTAATTTCATGACACTTTTATGCAAATGACTCATCGTAATGCAAGAAGTGCTCATTTTAGGAGGAAATGAAGTGAAAGGCTAATCAATAAGGAATTGCATAGACTATATTAACTCATTGATTCAAATCCTAAGTTATATGATCAATCATAACACCAAGGTTCTGCTTACAATGTCTCCATTGCCCACATAATACAAAATTACCATATGTGCTTAAATATGATGACAACCTCATTTTTAGAACCCTTTTAACTTACAGTCTCATCATTTAGGGTACTATAAACTTTCTTTAGACTATGAATATTTGATGTTGATATAATTGTAAATTTAATGCTCATTTTGGGGCAACAATGACATGCAACAAAAGGAGAGGCCTTGGTAGCCAAAAACATAGTTATGGGCACATGCTTTAACAATTAAACCAACCAAACAAGATGAGAAAGCCTAATGAAGATCAATGACTCTATTGTTTGATGGAATTCAATGGACTAGGAGTTCCAAAGTTATGAGTTGCTTGTTACAATAAATTTAATATTTTGGGCAAATATAATTGCTAATTTCATGACATTTTTATGTGAACGACTCATTGTTATGAAAAAAGTGCTTATTTTAGAAAGAAATGAAGAGAAAGGCTAATCAATAAGGAATTGCACAAACCATATTTACTCATTTATTCAAATTCTTATTTTTATGATCAATCAGGAGAGTAAGGTTCTTTTTATAATGCTTATATTGTTGGCACAATACATAATTACCAGACTAATAATGCACAAAACCTTGCTAAGTTCAATAATGAACATCTTGATCCAAAACTCCTGATTTCATTGCATCATATACAAAGATGTGCTCAAGCATGGTGATGACCTCAAGTTAAAACCCTTATAATTGTCATTCTTATAATTTAGGGTGCCATAAACTTTCTTTAGACTATGAATTTTAAACATCTATAGTGATTGATGTTGACACATGTTAATTTTACAAGCATTTGGGATTAATAATACCATGCAAGAAAAGGAGAAGCTTTGGTAGCCAAAAAAGAAGTTATGGGTTGAAGCTTTAACAATTAAAATAACCAAAGATATTGAGAAAAGCTAATGAGGATCAATGAATCAATTGTTTGATGGAATCCAAAGGACTTAGAGTTCCAAAGTTAGCACGAATTGCTTGTTAGAATAAGTTTAATATTTTGGGCAAACATAAATGTTAATTTCATAGCACTTTAATGTGAATGACTTATTATAATGCAAGAAGTGCTCATTTTAGGAGGAAATCAAATGAAAGGCTGACTAATAAGGTATTAGACAAACCATATTTTCTCATTAATTCAAATCCATATTTATATGATCAATCAGGAGAAAGCATCCTCTCAGAACACCTCTTTTGAGGGCAAAATACATAATTACTAGACTAGCAATGCATGAAACCCTGTTAAGTTTAATAATAAACATCTTGATCCAAAACATCCTATTTCATTGCATCATTCACAAAGATGTGTTTAAATATAATGATGATCTCAAGTTAGAACCCTTCTAACATATAGCCTCATCATTTAGGGTACCATAAACTTTCCTTAGACTATGAATTTTAATTGACTATAATATTTGATGTTGATACGTATGTTAATTTCACAACCATTTTGGGTCAACAAAGCCATGCAACTAAAAGAGATGCCTTGGTAGCCAAAAACAGAGTTATAGGTTTATGCTTCAACAACTATTCCAATAAAACATGTTGGGAAAAGCTAATAAAGATAAATGACCTTATTGTTTGATGGAATTCAATGATCTTGGAGTTCCAAAGTAGTAATGATTTGCTTGTTACAATAAATTTAATATTTTTAGCAAACATAAATGTTAATTTTATGACACAACTATGTGAATGACTCATTGTAATGAATGAAGAACTCATTTTACGAAGAAATGAAGTAAAAGGCTAATCAGTAAGGAATTGTACAAACCATATCTACTCATTGATTCAAATTCTTAATTATATGATCAATCATGAGACTAAGGTTTCTCTTGCAATCCCTCCATTGTTGGCACAATAGAAAATTACCAAACTATTAATGCACAAAACCTTGCTAAGTTCAATAATGAACATCTTGATTTGAAACTTCCTATTTCATTGCATCATAGACAAAGATATGCTTAAATATGATGACTACCTTAAGTTGGAACCCTTCTAACTTATAGTCTCTTCATTTTGGGTACCATAAATGTTCTTTAGACTATGAATTTTAATTGTCTATAATGTTTCATATGGAGACAAATGTCAATTTAATGATCATTTGGGTCAATAATGCCATGTAACAGAAGGAGAGGCCTTGGTAGCCAAAAATGAAGTTATAGGCCCAAGCTTTAACAATTGAACCAACCAAACATTTTGAGAAAAGCTAATGAAGATCAAAGACTCTATCATTAGATGGAATTCAATGGACTTGGAGTTCCTATGTTTTAAT
>CM034046.1:8728724-8747138 GCA_019804595.1 Bruguiera parviflora
TAATATTTTAGACAAACATAAATGTTAATTTCATGACACTTTTATGTGAATGACTTATTGTAATAAAAGAAGTGCTCATTTTAGGATAAAATGAAGTGAAATGCTAATCAATAAGGAATTGCACAAACCATATTTACTCTTTGATTCAAATCCTTATTTATATGATCAATTATGTGACCAAGATTCCTCTTACAATGCCTCTAATTCTATCACAATATATAATTACTAGACTAATAATGCACAAAACCATTATAAGTTCAATAATAAAGATCTTGGTATGAAATATCCTATTTCATTGCATCATATGCAAAGATGTGCTTAAATATGATAATGACTTCAAGTTAAAACCCTTCTAATTTCTAATCTCATCATTTAGGGTACCATAAATATTCTTTCGACAATGACTTTTAATCATCTATAATGTTTGATGGTGTGACAAATGTTAAATTAATGATCATTTGGGTCATAATGCCATGTAACAAAAGGAGAAGCCTTGGTAACCAAAAACAATGTTATGGGCCTATGCTTCAAGAATTGAACCAACAAACACTTTAAGGAAAGCTAATGAAGATCAATGACTCTATTATTTGATGGAATTCAAAGGACTTAGAGTTCCAAAGTTATAATGATTCGCTTGTTACAATAAATTCAATATTTTGGGCAAACATAAATGTTAATTTCATAATAGTTTTATGTGAATGCCTCATTGTAATGAAGGAAGTGCACATTTTAGGAAGAAATGAACTAAAAGGCTAATCAGTAAGGAATTGCAAAAACCATATTTAGTCATTGATTCAAATCCTTATTTATATGATCAATCATGTGACCAAGGTTCCTCTTACAATGCCTCTATTGTTGGCACAATACAAAATTACCAAATTAATAATGCACAGAACCTTGCTAAGTTTAATAATGAACATCTTGATCCAAAATTTTCTATTTTATTGTATTATTTACAAAAATTTGCTCAAATATGATGAAGACCTTAAGTTAAAACCCATCTAACTTATAGTCTCATCATTTAGGGTTCAAAAAACCTTTTTAGACTATGAATTTTAATTATCTATATTATTTGATGGTAACATGAATATTAATTTCATGATCATTTTGTGTCAATAGAGCCATACAACAAAAGGAGAAGCCATGGTAGCCAAAAACAAAGTTATAGCTCATGCTTCAACAATTGAACCAACAAAATATGTTAAGAAAAGCAAATAGAGATCAATGACTAGATTGTTTAATGGAATTCAATGGACTGGCAGTTCCAATGTCATAATGATTCACTTTTTATAATAAATTTAATATCTTGATCAAATATAAATGTTAATTTCAAGACAAATTTATGTGAATGACTTATTTTAATGATAAAAGAGCTCATTTTATTGAGAAATGAAGTGAAAGGCTAATTACCAAGGAATTACACAAATTATATTTACTTATTGATTCAAATCCTTAATTATGTCATCAATCATGAGACCAAGGTTCCTCTTACAATGCCTCTATTGTTGGCACAATATAGAATTACCAAACTAAAAATGCAAGAAACTAGGGTAAGTTTAGTAATGAACATCATGATCCAAACCATCCTATTTCATTTCATTATATGCAAAGACGTGCTTAAATATAATGACTACCTCAAGTTAGAATCCATTTAACTTATAGTCTCATCTTTTAAGTATTAAAAAAGTAATTTAGACTATGAATTTTAATTTTCTATAATGTTTGAGGTTGATGCAAACATTAATTTCACAACCATTTTAGGTCAACAATGTCATGCAACAAAAGGAGAAGCCTTTATAGACAAAAACAAAGTTATGGGCTTATGCTTCAATAATTGAATCAACCAAACATGTTGAGAAAAGCTAATTAAGATCAATGACTATTATTTTATGAAATTCTTTGGATTTGGAGTTCTAAAGTCATAATGAGTCACCTATTAAAATAAATTAAATATTTTGGGCAAACATAAGTGTTCATTTCATGACACTTTTATGTGAATGACTGATCGTAATGAAAGAAGTGCTCATTTTTGGAAAAAATTAAGTGAACGGCTAATCAATAAGGTATTAAAGAAACCATATTTGCTCATTAATTCAAATCCTTATTTAAATGATCAATCATGAGATTAAGGCTCCTTTTACAAAGCCTCCATTGCTGGCGTAATAGATAATTACTAGACTAATAATACTCAAAACCTTGCTGAGATCAATAATGAACATCTTGGCCCAAAAACTTCCTATTTCATTGCATCATATGCAAAGATGTGCTCAAATATGATGACGACCTCAAGTTAGAACCCTTTTAACTTATAGTCTTATCATTTAGGGTACCATAAATATTCTTTCAACTATGAATTTTAATCATCTATAATGTTTTATGTTGAGACAAATGTTGAATTTGTGATCATTTGCGGTCAACAATGCCATACAACAAAAGGAGAGGCCTTGTTAGCCAAAAACAAAGTTATGGGCCTATGCTTCAACAATTGAACCAACCAAAAATTTTAAGGAAAGCTAATGAAGATCAATAACTCTATTATTTGATGGAATTCAATGGACTTGGAGTTCCAAAGTTATAATAATTTATTTGTTATAATAAATTTAATATTTTGGGCAAACATAAATATTCATTTCATGTCACTTTTATGTAAATGACTTCTTGTATTGAAAGAAATGCTGATTTTAGGAAAAAATGAAGTGAAAGGCTAATCAATAAGGAATTGAAGAAATTATATTCACTCATTGCTTCAAATCCATATTTATACGATCAATCATGTGACAAAGGTTCCTCTTATAATGCCTCTATTGCTGGCATAGTAGATAATTACCAGACTAATAATGCAAGAATCCTTGCTAAGTTCAATAATCAATAACTTGATGCAACACTTTCTATTTGATTGCATCATATGGAAAGATGTGCTCAAATATGATGATGGCATCAAGTTAAAAGCCATCTAACTTATATTCTCTTCATTTAAGGTATGATAAACTTTCTTTAGACTATGAATTTTAATCATCTATGATGTTTGATGTTAACACAAATGTTAATTTCATGATCATTTGGGGTCAACAATGCCATGCAACAAAAGGAGAAGCCTTAGTAGCCAAAAACAAAGTTGTGGGCTCATGCTTCAACAATTGAACCAATCGAACATGTTGAGAAAAGCTAATGATGATCAAAGACTCTATCATTTAATAGAATTCAATGGACTTGGAGTTCCAATGTTATAACAATTCACTTGTTACAATAAATTTTATATTTTAGGCAAACATAAATGTTAATTTCATGACTATTTTATATGAATGACTTATTGTAATGCAAGAAGTGCTCATTTTAGGAGGATATCAAGTGAAAGGCTGATCAATAAGGAATTGCACAAACCATGTTTACTTGTTGATTTAAATCCTTATTTATATAATCAATCATGAGACCAGGGTTTCTTTTTGCCTTCTTTGCTAGCACAATACAAAATTACTAGACTAGTAATCCACAAAACCTTTCTAAGTTCAATAATAAACATCTTAATCCAAAAAATTTATATTTCATTGCATCATATGCAAAGATGTGCTTAAATATGATGACAACCTCAAGTTATAGCCCTTCTAACTTCCATTCTCATCATTTAGGGTACCATAAATACTCTTTTGACTATGAATTTTAATTGTCTATAATGTTTCATGTTGAGAAAAATGTTAAATTAATGATCATTTGGAGTCAATAATGCCATGCCACAAATGGAGGAGCCTTGGTAGCCAAAAACAAAGTTGTGGGCTCATGCTTCAACAATTAAACCAATTAAACATGTTGGAAAAAGCTAATGATGATCAAAGACTCTATTGTTTAATGGAATTCAATAAACTTAGAGTTCCAATGTTATAACATTTTGCTTGTTACAATAAATCTAATATTTTGCGCAAACTTAAATTTTAATTTCATGACACTTTTAAGTGAATGACTCATTATAATGAAAGAACTACTCATTTTAGGAAGAAATGAAGTGAAATGCTAATCAATAAGGAATTAAATAAACCATATTTACTCGTTAATTCAAATCCTTATTTATATGATCAATCATAAGGCCAAGGTTTACTTATAATGCTTCCATTATTGGCCCAATAGATAATTACTAGACTAATAATGCATGAAACCTTGCTAAGTTCAATAATCAATATCTTAATGCAAAAATTCCTATTTGATTGCATCAAATGCAAAGATGTGCTCAAATATGATAATGAGCTTAAGTTAGAAGGCTTCTAACTTCTAGTCTCTTTATTTAGGGAATAATAAACTTTCTTTAAATTATGAATTTTAATTATTTATGATGTTTGTTATTGACACAAATGTTAATTTCATGATCATTTAGGGTTAACAATGCCATGCAACAAAAGGAGAAGCCTTGATAGCCAAAAACAAAGTTGTAGGCTTATGCTTCAACAATTGAACCAACCAAATATGTTGAGAAAAGCTAATAAGGATCAATGACTCTATTGTTTGATGGAATCCAATACACTTAGAGTTTCAAAGTTATCATGAGTTGGTTGTTAGAATAAATTTAATATTTAAGGCAAACATAAATGTTAATTTCATGATACTTTTATATGAATGACTGATTGTAATGCAAGAAGTGCTCATTTTAGGATGAAATCAAGTGAAAGGGTGATCAATAAGGAATTGCACAAATCGTATTTACTCATTGATTCAAATCCTTATTTATATAATCAATCATGATACTAGGGTTCCACATACAATGCTTCCATTGCTGGCATAATACATAATTACTAGACTAATAATGCATAAAACCTTTCTAAGTTCAATAATGAACATCCTAATCCAAAACTTCCTATTTCATTGCATCATATGCAAAGATATGCCCAAATATGATGACAACCTCAGTTTAGAACCTTTCTATCTTCCAATCTCATCATTTAGGGTATTATAAATATTCTTTAGACTATGAATTTTAATTGCCTGCAATGTTTAATGTTGAGACAAATATTAATTTAACTATCATTTGGGGTCAACAATGCCATGTTATAGAAGGGGAGGCCTTGGTAACCAAAAATGAAGTTAGGGTCCATGCTTTAACAATTGAACCAACCAAGCATTTTGAGAAAAGCTAATCAAGATCAAAGACCTTATTGTTTGATAGAATTCAATGGGCTTAGAGTTCTAATGTTATAATGATTTATTTGTTACAATAAATTTAATATTTTGTGCAAAAATAAATGTTAATTTCATGACAATTTTATGTGAATGACTTATTGTAATGCAAGAAGTGCTCATTTTAGGAAGAAATCAAGTGAAAGGGTGATCAATAAGAAATATTGCACAAATTGTATTTACTCATTGATTCAAATCACTATTTATATGATCAATCATAAGAGTAAGGTTCCTTTTACAATGCCACCATTATTGGCACAAAACATAATTATTAGACTAGTAATGCACTAAAGCCTTCTAAATTCAATAATAAGCATCTTAACCCAAAAACTTCATATTTCATTGCATCATATGCAAAGATGTGCTCAAATATGAGAATCCTTTTAAATTCTTTTGACTATGAATTTTAATAGTCTATAATGTTTCGTGTTGAGACAAATGTTAAATTTTCGATCATTTAGGGTCAACAAAGCCATGTAATAAAAGGAGAGGCCTTAGTAGCCAAAAACGAAGTTATAGGCCCATGCTTCAACAATTGAACTAACCAAACATTTTGAGGAAAACTAATGAAGATCAATCACTCTATTATTTGATGGAATTCAATGGACTTAGAGTTCCAAAGTTATAATGATTTAGTTGTTATAATAAATTTAATAATTTGGGCAAACATAAATGTTCATTTCATGACACTTTTATGTGAATGACTCATTGTATTGAAAGAAGTGCCCATTTTAGGAAGAAATGAAGTGAAAGACTAATCAATAAGGAATTGAAGAAACCATATTTACTCATTAATTCAAATTCTTATTTATATGGTTAATCATGTGACTAAGGTTCCTCCTATAATGCCTCTATTGCTAGCATAATACATAATTACCAGACTAATAATGCACAAAACCTTATTAAGTTCAATAATTAACATCTTAATGCAAAACTTCCTTTTTGATTCCTTCATGTTCAAAGATGTGCTTAAATATTATGACAACCTTATGTTAGTAGCCTTCTAACTTATAGTCTTTTCATTTAGGGTACAATAAACTTTCTTTAGACTATGAATTTTAATTGTATATGATGTTTGATGTTAAGACAAATGTTAATTTCACAATCATTTGTGATTAACAATCCTGTGCTATAAAAGAAGAAGCCTTGGTAGCCAAAAATGAAATTATCAACCCATGCTTCAGCAATTAAACCAACCAAACATGTTAAGAAAAGCTAATAAAGATCAATGACATTATTGGTTTATGGAATTCAATGGACTTGGAGTTCCAATGTTATAATGAGTCAACTTTTACAATAAATATAATCTTTTGGGCAAACTTAAATTTTAATTTCATGACACTTTTAATTGAATGACTTATTGTAAAGAAAGAAGTGTTCATTTTAGGAAGAAATGAAGAGAAAGGCTAATTTATAAGGAATTGAATAGTCCATATTTACTCATTAATTCAAATTCTTATTTATATGGTTAATCATGTGACAAAGGTTCCTCCTATAATGCCTCCATTGCTAGCATAATAGATAATTACCAAACTAATAATGCATAAAACCTTGCTAAGTTCAATAATCAACATCTTGATGCAAAACTTCCTATTTGATTGCATCATATACAAAGATGTGCTCAAATATGATGGCGAGCTCAAGTTAAAACCCCTCTAACTTCTTGTCTTATCATTTAAGGTACCATAAATATTCTTTAAACTACGAATTTTAATCATCTATAGTGTTTGATGTTGAGACAAATGTTAATTCCATGATCATTTGGGATCAACAATCCCATGCAACAAAAGAGAAGCCTTAGAAGCCCAAAATGAAGTTACCAGCCCATGCTTTAGCAATTGAACCAACCAAACATGTTGAGAAAAGCTAATGAAGATCAATGACATTATTCTTTGATGGAATTTAATGGACTTAGAGTTCCAATGTTATAATGAGTTACTTTTTACAATAAATTTAATATTTTAGGCAAGCTTAAATTTTAATTTCATGACACTTTTAAGTGAATGACTCATTGTAATGAAAGAAGTCTCATTTTAGGAAGAAATGAAGTGAAAGGCTAATCAATAAAGAATTGAACAAACCATAGTTACTCATTGATTCAAATCCTTATATATATAATTAATCATGAGACCAAGGTTCCTCTCACAATGCCTCTATTGCTATTACGATAGATAATTACTAGATTAATAGTGCATGAAACCTTACTAAGTTCAATAATCAACATCTTGATGCAAAACTTCCTATTTGATTGTGTCATATGCAAAGAAGTGCTCAAATATGATAAGGACCTTAAGTTAAGGCATGATAAACTCTCTTTAGACTATGAATTTTAATCGTCTATAAAGTTTGATGTCAACACAAATGTTAATCTCATGATCATTTGGGGTCAACGATGCCATGCAACAAAAGGAGAAGCCTTAGTAGCCAAAAACAACGTTGTGGGCTCATGCTTCAACACTTGAGCCAACCAATCATGTTGAGAAAAGCTAATGAGGATCAATAGCTCCATTGTTTAAAGGAATCCAATGGACTAGGAGTTCCAAAGTTATCATGAGTCACTTGTTAGAATAAATTTAATATTTTAGGCAAACATAAATGTTAATTTTGTGACACTTTTATGTAAGTGCTCATTTTAAGAGGAAATGATGTGAAAGGCTAATCAATGAGGAATTGCACAAACCATATTTACTCATTAATTCAAATCCTTTTTTATATGATCAATCATGTGACCAAGGTTCCTCATACAATGCCTTCATTGCTGGTATAATACATAATAATTATTAGACTAATAATGCACAAAACCATGCTAGGTTCAATAATGAACATCTTGATCTAAAAATTCCTATTTCATTGCATCATATGCAATGATGTGCTAAAATATAATGACGACCTTATGTTAGAACCCTTCTAACTTCTAGTCTTATCATTTAGGGTATTATAAATATCTTTAGACAATGAATTTTAATTATCTATAATGTTTCATGTTGAGAGAAATGTTAATTTAAAGATCATTTGGGGTCAACAATGCCATATAATAAAAGGAGAAGCCACAGTAGCCAAAAATGAAGTTAAGGGCTCATACTTGAACAATTGAACCAACAAAACATGTTAATAAAAGCTAATAAAGATCAATGACTCAATTGTTTGATGGAATTCAATAAACTTATTATTCCAATGTTATAATGATTTGTTTTTTACAAAAATTCTAATATTTTGGGCAAACATAAATGCTAATTTCATGACACTTTTATGTGAATAACCCATTGTTATGAAAAACGTGCTTATTTTAAAAAGAAATGAAGTGAAAGGCTAATTAATAAGTAATTACACAAACCATATTTACTCATTGATTCAAATCCTTATTTATATGATCAATCATGAGACCAAGGTTCCTCATACAATGCCTCTATTGCCAGTACAATACATACTTACCAGACTAATAATGCATAAAATCATGGTAAGTTCAATAATGAACATCTTGATCTGAGACTTCCTATTTCATGGCATCATATGCAAAGATGTAGTCAAATATGATGACCACCATAAGTTAAAACCCTTTAAGCTGCCAATCTTATCATTTAGGGTACCATAAACTTTCTTTAGACTATCAATTATAATTGTCTATAATGTTTGATGTCAACACGAATGCTAATTTCATGATCATTTTAGGTGAACAATGCCATCTAACAAAAGGAGATGCCTTTGTAGCCAATAATGAAGTTATATGCTCATGCTTTGACAATTGAACCAACCAAACCTATTGAGAAAAGCTAATAAAGATCAATGACTCTATTGTTTGATTAAATTCAATGGGTTAGAGTGCCAAAGTTATAATGATTGTTTCTTATAATAAGTTTAATATTTTGGGCACACAAAAATGTTAATTTCATGACACTTTTATGCGAATGGCCCATTGTTACGAAAGAAGTGCTTATTTTAAGAAGAAATGAAGTGAAAGACTAATTAATAAGGAATTACACAAACCATATTTACTCATTGATTCAAATCCTTATTTAAATGATTAATCACAAGACCAAAGTTCCTCATACAATGCCTCTATTGCCGACATAATACATGCTTACCAGACTAATAATGCATAAAATCGTGGTAAGTTCAATAATGAACATCTTGATTTGAGACATCCTATTTAATGGCATCATATGCAAAGATGTGGTCAAATATGATGACCACCATAAGTTAGAACCCCTCAAGTTACCCGTCTCATCATTTAGGGTACTATAAACTTTTTTTAGACTATGAATTTTAATTGTTTATAATGTTTGATGTTGACATGAATGTTAATTTCACAATCATTTTAGGTGAACAATGTCATCCAACAAAAAGGAGATGCCTTCGTAGCCAATAATGAAGTTATGGGCTCATGCTTCAACAATTGAACTAACCAAACCTATTGAGAAAAGCTAATAAAGATTAATGACCCTATTGTTTGATTAAATTCAATGGAGTTAGAGTTCCAAAGTTATAATGATTGCTTCTTACAATAAGTTTAATATTTTGGGCACATAGAAATGCTAATTTCATGACACCTTTATGTGAATGACCCATTGTTACGAAAGAAGTGCTTATTTTAGGAAGAAATGAAGTGAAAGACAAATTAATAAGGAATTGCACAAACCATATTTATCCATTGATTCAAATCCTTATTTATATGAATAATCATGAGACCAAGGTTCCTTATACAATGCCTCCATTGCCAATACAATACATATGTACTAGGCTAATAATGCATAAAATTATGGTAAGTTCAATAATGAACATCTTGATCTAAGATTTCCTATTTCATGGCATCATATGTAAAGATGCGGTCAAATATGAAGACCACCATAAGTTAAAACCCCTCAAGCTGCCAGTCTCATCATTTAGGGTACCATAAACTTTCTTTAGACTATGAATTTTAATTGTCTATAATGTTTGATGTCAATGTGAATGTTAATTTCATGATCACATTAGGTGAACAATGCCATTCAACGAAAGGAGATGCCTTTGTAGCCAATAATGAAGTTATAAACTCATGCTTTAAAAATTGAACCAACCAAACCTATTGAGAAAAGCTAATAAAGATCAATGACTCTTTTGTTTGACTAAATTCAATGGAGTTAGAGTTCCAAAGTTATAATGATTGCTTCTTACAATAAGTTTAATATTTTGGGCACACAGAAATGTTAATTTCATGACACTTTTATGTGAATGACCCACTGTTACAAAAGAAGTGCTTATTTTAGGAAGAAATGAAGTGAAAGACTAATTAATAAGGAATTGCATAAATCATATTTACTCATTGATCAATGACTTATTATTTTGGAGTCAATGGTACTAGTGTAAATGTTTTTCCATCCATAGTGAAAGAATAGAAGTTCTTGTAACCATCATGTAAAACTTTTCTATCAAATTGCCAAGAATGGCCCAATAACAAATGCCCGGTCTACATAGGTAAAACATCACAAAACAACTCATCCTTATATCTACCAATGGAAAATGGAACCAGAACTTGTTTAGTCACTTTCACCACTCCACTGTCATTCAACCATTGCAAATTATATGGCCTAGGATGTTTGGTTGTAGGCAAGTTCAATTTTTCCACCAACCTTGTACTTGTTACATTAGTGCAACTACCTCCATTGATGATCAAGCAACAGAGTCACCATCAATGATCAAATTATATGGAAAATATTTTCCCGCTACATCTCAACATCATCCTCTTCCTTAACCTATGCACTAAGGGCTCTCCTTGCTACTAAAAGCCTTCCACCATGCTCCAGATACTCTATCCCTTCATCAACATCACTAGCATCCTCTAGTGGTGGCATTTGGTCTTCATCACTACCAGACACATAGTCACCATTCTCCTTAAGTTACATGGTTGTCTTCTTAAGACATTGTGAAGGCACATGACCCTTACCCAAACATCTAAAGCATTTGATGTCTCTAGTTTTTTTTCCTTGGGTACCCTCAAATTTTTCTTCAAATTTGCCCCTTTCCAAGCTACCCCTACTAGTCTTGGGTCCATGTGAATTGGTTTTAAGATTAGAAGTCATCTTCTCTTCCTTCTTCCCCTCGTTTAACTTCCAAAAAGATGAACCTAAGTTTTGATTACATCCAGAAGTGCTCCTTCCCTTAAGTTACCTCTCAACTTTCATGGCAATGTGTACCATGCCTTCAAACTCTACACAGTGTTGCAGTTCTACCATATCAACTATACTCTTATTCAACCCTTGGAGGAACCTAGCCATAATTGCCTCCCTATCCTCCATTACATTTGCCCTAACCATAACAATTTTCATCTCTTTATGGTACTTTTCCACACTCTTGAAACCTTGAATAAGGCTGTGCAACATGTTATACAAATCCCTATAATAAGAGCTGGGAACAAATCTCCTTCTCATTACAATCTTCAACTCATTCCAAGTTTCTACAATTCTCTCAAAATTTTTTCTCCTAGTGGTAACTTACTGGTCCCACCATATTATAGCATAATCAGTGAACTCTGCCATAACTAACTTCACTTTCTTCTCCTTAAAGAAGTTATGACACTCATATATTAATTCTACCTTACATTTCCAATATAAATAGACATTCGGGTCAACTTTTCCTTGGAAAGAAGGTATTTTCATTTTAATATTACTAAGATTTTTGTCTACTCCTTCCTCCACTCTATTTCTATTATCCCAACCTCCATTGTACCTATTATACATATTTCCATTGCCTTTTACTCCTTTACCATTCCTATTATCACGTCCTTCTCTAAAGTCACCTTTGAAATTTCTACTAGCATTATCATTATCATCATAATTAACATCAACATCTTCACCAAAATCATGTTCAAATTGCTCCTTCATAACCCTCCTAGCTGGCCTTTTAGGATTAACACTCGATTCCCCATTTATTTTATCCACCCTATCTCGAACTTCCCAAAACATTTGGTCAATCTTATCAAACTTCTGCTCTAAGAATTTCATAAGCAATTTGAAATCTGGAACAACGACTTCCTCCTTTCCATATGGGAAATTTCCTTTTTTAGCATTAGATATTGTATATGTAAAATTGTTAGTAAATAAAGAATATGCCTCACAAAACTCACTCTTTTGCATGTTTGCTCTCCACTCAATTATAGTAGTTCTTAACTCTCATGTTTCATATAATGAATTGCAAGACTCTAAGAGCTCTTTCAATAGTTCCAAGCAAACTAAATTCAGAACAAACAAACTTGAATATATTAATCCTAGACCTACCTCTTCAAAGAAGTGACACAACCAATAAGATGGGTAATAAAATAAATAGAATAACAAGAAATTCAATGATATGAGCAGTGCAATCAAACAATAATCAATTATCGAATATGATTGAATAAATGACCAATTGAGCAATAAAGCCTTTTCTTTTTTGGTTAACTAATGGGCATTTCTATAGAAGAAATAAGTTTCAAAAAAGAAACCCATGAAATACACGATTTTGTAAGGCTTCATTGCTCAAATGGTCATTTATTCAATTATCAAATATAATTGAATAAATGACCAATTGAGCAATAAAGTCTTTTTTTTCGGTTAACTAATGGGTATTTCTATAGAATAAACAAGTATCAAAAAAGAAACCCATGATGATGGAAACCATATTGAACCAACTCAAATCGATAAGGGAGTAGATACTTTGCAAAACCTTGGAGAACCAATGACAAAGGCAAGGTCAAAGAAAATAAAGGAAGCTCTCAACAACCTGTTGTGCAATATTTACTATCAGGAAGTTGCCAAGTATGAGTTAAGGAGGATGGAGTCTTCACCAGGGCTTGCAAATGTGTCATCTGCGGAGGAATTTGTGAACCATGGCCTTAGGAAAGAAGTTGGATTTGAGAGCCCATGATTGGGCCTTTAAGTGGGTTATTTTCATGTGTTTTTATTATTATTTAGTGGGCTGGAAAAAATTCCTTATTAAGCCCAGCTTATTTAGTGGGTTGGACGAAATTCCTTATTAAGCCCAGCTTATTTAGTGGGTTGGACGAATTCCCTTATTAAGACTAGCTTATTAGTTAGGGTTTCTGGGAGTTAGCATATAAAAAGGGCAAAAAGGTTAGCTGGGAGAGGTAAACCCATTTTCATGAGTGTATGAACTATTTTCTCTAGTTCTTTAAGAACTAATTCTAAACTTTCATACTTGCGTGTGTTGGTTCCCTAGACTTATCTTCTTTAACATTGTTGTTGTTAGGAGTGGCGTCTGAATCTTATAGTTCTAGTTCTTGGTTGTTTATAATATTTGGGTCAGAACTCCAAATCCCTTAACCTTTGTTAGAACGATCCTATACCAACATTGGTGTTGGGTTCTGTTTACATATAAACGGAGTTCGTATCATTTGGTATCAGAGCCTTGGCTCTAACTCAAGTTAGTTATATTGTTGTTATCATATCTTTCGTGTATTCTTCATTGTTGGTTGAATAATCAAAAAGAGAAAAAAAAATTCCCAAAAAACAAATAGAAACAAAATCGTGTATTTCGTGTGTTTATTTTCTGATATTTGTTTCTTCCACAAAAATACCCGTTAGTTAACCGAAAAAAAAAAAGGTTCATTGTTCAATTGGTCATTTACTTAATTATATTTGATAATTGATTATTGTTCAATTGCACTACTTATATCATTGAATTTCTTGTCATTCTATTTGCTTTATTGCCCATCTTCTTGGTCCTGTCACTTCTCTGAAGAGGTAGGTCTAGGATTGATATATTCAAGTTTTGTTTGTTCTGAATTTTGTTTGCTTGGGACTACTGAAAGAGCTCTTAGAGTTTTGCAATTTAGTGTGTGAAACACGAGAGTTAAGGACTACCGTAGTTGAGTGGAGAGTAAACACGCAAGGGAGTGAGTTTTGCGAGGCATATTCTTTATTTACTAACAATCTTGCATGTATGATGTCTAATGATAAAGAAGGCAGTTTCCCACATGAAGAGGAGGAAGTAGTTGTTCCAGATTTCAAATTGCTTATGAAATCCTTAGAACAGAAGTTTGATAGGATTGACCAAGTGCTTTGGGAAGTTCGAGACAGGATGGATCAAATAGAAAGGGAATCACGTGTCAATCCTAAGAGGCCAGCTGGGAGGGTCATGAAGGAGCAATTTGAACATGACCTTGGTGAAGATGGTGATGATTATTATGATGACGGTGATAATGCTAGTAGAAACTTCAGAGGTGGTTTTAAAGGAGGACACGGTAATAGGAATGGTAGAGGAGCAAGAGGCAATGGAAATGTTTATGATAGGTACAATGGAGGTTGGAATAACAGAAATAGAGGGGAGAAAGGAGTAGACAAAAATCTTAGTAGTATTAAAATGAAAATACCTTCTTTCTAAGGGAAAGCTGACCCTGATGTCTATTTGGATTGGGAACGAAGGGTAGAATTAATATATGAGTGCCACAACTTTTCTGAGGAGAAGAAGGTGAAGTTAGCTGTGGCAGAGTTTATTGATTATGTTGTAGTATGGTGGGACCAGCAAGTTACCACACGGAGAAGGAATTTTGAGAGGGCTATAGAAACTTGGAATGAGTTGAAGATTGTGATGAGAAGGAGATTTGTTCCCAGCTCTTATTATAGGGATTTGTATAACAAGTTGCAGAGCCTTACACAAGATTCCAAAAGTGTGGAAGAGTATCATAAGGAGATGGAAATTGCTATGGTTAGGGCAAATGTAATGGAGGATAGGGAGGCAACCATGGCTAGGTTCCTCCAAGGGTTGAATAAGAGCATAGCTGATGTGGTAGAGCTGCAACACTATGTAACGCTTGAAGACATGGTACACATTGCCATGAAAGTTGAGAGGCAACTTAAGGGAAGGAGAACTTCTGGTTATAAGCATAACTTAGGTTCATCTTTGTGGAAGCCGAACTGGGGGAAGAAGGAAGAGAAGATGACTATTATGCAAAAAGGCAATTCACATAGACCCAAGACTAGTGGGGGCAACTTGGAGAGGGGCAAATTTGAAGAAAAACTTGAGGGCACCCATGGAAAAACTAGAGACATCAAATGCTTTAGATGTCTGGGTAGGGGTCATATGGCTTCACAATGTCCTAACAAGAGAACCATGTACCTTAAGGAGAATGGTGATTATGTGTCTAGCAGTGATGCTAGTGATGATGACCAAATGCCGCCATTAAAGGATGCTAGTGATGTTGATGAAGGGATAAAGTATCCAAAGCATGGTGGAAGGCTTTTAGTAGCAAGGAGAGCCCTTAGTGCGTAGGTTAAGGAGGAGAATGACGTTGAGATTCAGTGGGAAAACATTTTCCATACTCGATGTTTAGTTCAAGATAGACTCTATTGCTTGATAATTGATGGAGGTAGTTGCACTAATGTAGCAAGTATAGAGTTGGTGGAAAAATTGAACTTGCCTACAACCAAACATCCTAGGCCATATAATTTGCAATGGTTGAATGACAGTGGAGTGGGAAAAGTGACTAAACAAGTTGTGGTTCCATTTTCCATTGGTAGATATAAGGACGAATTGTCTTGTGATGTTGTACCTATGTAGACCAAACATTTCTTATTGGGCTGTCCTTGGCAATTTGATAGAAAAGTTTTGCATGATAGTTATAAGAACCACTATTCATTCACCATGGATGGAAGACCATTTACACTGGCACCATTGACTCCAAAACAAGTTGTCACGTGCCACGTGATATTGCCCGTCGAAGAGGCTTATTCCAGCCACCACTCCTTAATTCCAGAATTTTGTAGAATTCTCTAGAAGCTTGTAGATAACTCCCTTATCCTCTAGGAAGACGTAAAGTTGGATAGAGCACACTTATCTTCTTGGAAGATGTAAAGTTAGATAGAATACTCTAGAAGGTAAATAGGGACCATTAGATCAAATAGATCCTAACCATCCGTTGAAGGGGTGGATGTCTATATATAGCCTTAGGGGATTCATTTGTAAGATATCCAAGCAATATACTATTCTCCAAGTTCTCCACATCCTTTATCTTCTTTGTGTGCATCTTTCTATCTTCCGCTAGCAATATTGTAGCTCTTGCAACAGGCTGAACTAGCATTTGAGTTAGACGAATTGCTAGTGCCGCACGGGTCATTGGGTGTTCAAGACCAAGTCCATGACAAAGTGTATGAAGGCCAAGTGAGACTTTATGAAAGTGAGCAAAAGAGGAGGAGTGAAAAGAAAGAGAGAGTTGAGAGAAAAGAAAGTGCAGGAGCGAAAAAGAAGATATATGCATTTAAGAGTGCTGAGTATAAGAGTGGTCAGGTTCACAAGAGTGAAGATGAAAGAAAACTAGTGAGTGTGTTTGAAAAGGAGCAGATGTTAGGGTTGCCTTCCAAGCTAGGCAACAAATGATCTTAATCCTTTACAAGGATTCTTATTTCTCTAACACAAACCTTGATTGATCTTTGCCTAGTGTTATTTCATCTTTGTTGCAGGATTATAATGATGTGTTCCCTCAGGAGATCCTAGATGGTTTGCCACCAAGGAAAGGGATTGAACAACACATTGATCCTATTCCTGGAGCTCCCATTCCCAATAAGCCAGCATATAGAAGTAATCTTGAGGAGACAAAGGAGCTTCAGAGGCAAGTTGATGAGTTGATGAAGAAGGGACATGTAAAGGAGAGCATGAGTCCATGTGCAGTGCCAGTGTTGCTTATGCCAAAGAAAGATGGATCTTGGAGGATGTGTGTCGATTGTAGAGCTATCAACAAAATAACATTTAAGTATCAACATCTTATACCTAGGCTTGATGATATGCTAGATGAATTACATGGTGTGTGTTACTTCTCTAAAATTGACCTTAAGAGTGGATATCATCAAATTAGGATGAGGGAAGGAGAAGAATAGAAAACTGCATTCAAAACCAAGCATGGTTTGTATGAAGGTTAGTTATGCTGTTTGGTTTGACTAATGCACCTAGTACTTTTATGAGATTAATGAATCATATTTTGAGGCCTTTCTTAGGAAAGTTTGTTGTGGCTTATTTTGATGACATATTAGTATACAATAGGAATTTGGAAGAGTATGTTGAACATTTGCATTGTGTGCTTGATGTTTTGAGGAATGAGAAATTGTATGCCAATATGAAGAAATGCGACTTTTGCAAGGATCATGTCATTTTTTTGGGTTATGTTATGTCTGCTCATGGCATAAAGGTTGATAAAGAAAAGATTAAGGCAATTCAAGAATGGCCTACACCTAAGAGTGTGAGTGATGTAAGGAGTTTCTATGGTTTGGCTAGCTTTTATAGGAGATTCATTGAGGATTTTAGTACCATAGCTGCACCATTGATTGAGGTGGTCAAAAAGAGTGTGGGTTTCAAATGGAGTAAAGAACAACATGATGCCTTTGATTTACTTAAGTCTAAGTTGAGTAATGCACCACTTCTTGCTTTGCCTGATTTTTCTAAGATCTTTGAAATTGAATGTGATGCATCAGGCATTGGGATTGGGGGAGTTCTCATGCAAGAGAAACAACCTATTGCATTCTTTAGTGAGAAGTTGAGTGGGGCAACATTGAATTATCCAACTTATGATAAAGAAATGTATGCACTTTTTAGGACTTTAGAAACCTGGCAGCATTATCTTTGGCCTAAAGAGTTTGTAATTCACACTGATCATGAGTTTTTAAAATACTTAAAGGGGCAAGGTAAGTTGAATAGGAGACATGCAAAATGGGTTGAATTTATCACAACTTTTCCTTATGTAATTCAATACAAATCAGGTAAGAAAAATGTTGTTGCTGATGCATTGTCACATAGGTACACACTGATTAGCACTTTAAGTGTTAAGTTGCTGGGGTTTGAGCATATTATTGAGTTGTATGCTAATGATGCTGACTTTAGTAACGTATATGCTGCATGTGAGAAAGCTGCATTTGGAAAGTTCTATAGACATAAGGGATATTTGTTTCAAGTAAATAAACTTTGTATTCCACAGGGGTCTCTGAGAGCATTATTTGTGAGAGAAGCTCATGGGGGTCGTTTAATGGGACTCTTTGGCATTCGAAAGACTTTTGATGTTTTAAATGAACATTTTTTCTGGCCACATATGAAAAGGGATGTTGAAAGGGCCTGTGCCAAGTGTATTACCTGTAAACAAGCTAAGTCTAGAGTTTTGCCCCATGGTAAGTATTTGCCCTCAAAAATTCCCTGTGAACCTTGGACCAACATTTCTATGGATTTTATTCTTGGGTTACCTAGGTCTAAGAAGGGCCAAGATTGTATTCTTGTTGTAGTTGACAGGTTCTCAAAGATGGCGCA